>JAHLJS010000001.1:21609579-21973687 GCA_038502445.1 Eremochloa ophiuroides | reverse complement strand
TTGTTTCAGCAATGCGTGTGATAAAAGAAGTGAAGAATATGGGCTCGCTTCTATGGAAAATACCAAGCCAAAAGTGGACCAACATCTTAGCAGGTGATACTTTTATTTTCTTTGTCATGGCATAGAGCAGTCTTAATTCATCATTGTAAAGAACTTGCACATTAGAGCCAGGAAGAAAAGTTATAGCCATCCAATATCGGATCAAGTGCAAAGTAGGATTATGAATTTCATCGGTTTTAGGGTCAGAGCAATCATTAGATCCTGTTATAGCTTTCCAAAATTCAGCTTTATCAAATCTTCTTGTTGTATTAACAAGATCTAGATGATAGTCATTATCAAAACCAAGTGCCATGCTAAAAACTCCCCATGTTAAATTATACTCTTGGTTGAACATGCGAAAGTAGACATTATTTTCAGTGGCTTGTAAAGAGCTTAGAAATTCAATGGTGAGCTTTTCTATTCTAAGTTCTTGCACTTTCCAAAAACTTCCCCAACCGATTGTATTGAAAATAGTATTAAATTCCGCGGCCATACCTGTACTATCCAAAAGGACAGGGTCGATGATGCCGTGTGTTCATACCCTCAGTGTCGGATGGAGGTGTACCTTTGGTACTCTTCTTGATTTAGCATGAGGCCGCTCTCGGGATCGAACGTCCTCTCGGAAGGCACTCCAAAGCTTCGTCTTAGTGGGGCTTCTCTTCCTTCATCTTCATCATGGCGGGGTCGTCGGGAGGAACTCCCTATGACACTCTTGGCCTTCTTGAGTGCGGAGGAGAACTTCTTCGTCCTGCAACAATGAGCTCACACAAGAACATACTACAATAACAGGGATTAGTGTTAGCGTTAGCGTTAGCTATCCCACTGTTAGTAGTCCTTGTGGGGTAAGGCTACCTCCACAAACAAGAGTTTGAGAGCAAAGATGAGAGTGAGACAAGCTTCTACTACTACAATATTTTTGGGTTTTTGGTTTGAGTAGCTAAACTTAAACTAAACTTGAGAAAGACCTTGCTCAAATGGAGAGAAGAAGGGAGATTGTGTGCTCAAGAAGATTCAGCTGGTTTGGGTGTGGATTTGAGTACACGATGCAAGAGTATTCATAGGGGGAGAAGGGCTGGTGGCCAGGCCACTAGGCCCAGTTCGGCCGACCCCCCCCATGGCTAGATTTTTGTTGTTTTCAACTTTGGACAGGGAATCTATTTGAATTCAAACTTGACCTTGCTGACAACTCTCATTTATGGGTCGGCCGAACCCATTATGACAAGATCAGAATTGCTTTTGCCTTTGGACAGGGAATCTATTTGAATTCAAATGCAACTCTGCAGAGAGGACCCAAATAGTGGGTCGGCCGAACCAACAATACAGGTTCAGTGCTGCTTTACCTTTTGCACAGGGTAATCTATTGAATTTAAACACCACTTTCTTGGGGGGAGCCAAAACATGGTTCGGCCCGAACCAGGTTTTGTCCCCTTTCAGCTCTAAACAGTGTGTCCAGGAAAGTAGAGATTAGTGGTGGACTAAAAGTTTTGAAATTTTCAGGAGATTCCCTTGTCTAGTGTTTTGTGAAGGTAAAAGGTGTATAACAAAAGTGGGAACATGTTTAAAGTGATTCCCATGGACCATGGGAGCACTCATGTATGACAAAGTGTCCACTTTTCAAAATTTGGATGGATGTGGGTGTTGGATTCTCCTTGAAGCATATGAGAGTGGTCATGACAAAAGAAATGGTCGACCAAAATTCAAAAGGAGGTGGTGTTCAATTTTAGGAGCATGATCAGGACACCAGGCCAACACCACCAAAGGTGGGTGGGCCCCATGGTGGGGTCGGCCGACCCCACCTAGGTGGTCCACCACCTCCGGTGTGAGCAGAAATGATCTTTTTCAAGTTTTATTCATCTACTTATTTTATTTGTCAAAATAAATTGTTGCCAAAATTAAACATGAAATGCAATGAAGAAAATACAAAAATTGAAATGCAGGAATTAAATATGAGATAAGTACTGATTTACCTTACCAGGAAGGGCTCCATGTTTAGGTCCATAGAGCAGGACCTCTCCATTTTGAGTTCATTCTTGGGGTGCTTCAATCGGTCCCGGAGATGGAGACCGTGATGATCGCACCTCTTTCTTCCGCCATTCCTTCTTGGTTGATGTTTGTGATTCAGTGGAGTCAGCCTTATTTACCACCTCAGCCTGCTTACCAGTTCGGCCTTTTTGGACCTTGGCAGTTGATTCTTTCGGCGGGGTGCATATTGTGGCTTGTTTCTCCACAGATTCTTCCTTGCCTGTTTGCAATCGATTTATAAACCATTGAAAGGACATTTAATTCTCTTACCTGGGAGTTGGAAGTGGATTTGGCCGGATCCCACGTAGATGATGGCATTCACGGTGTTGAGGAACGGCCTTCCTAGGATGACAGGGACTTCGTCATTGGCCCCCATGTCAAGAATGATGAAATCGACGGGGATGTACTCATCTTGAACTTTGACAAGGATGTCCCTTGCCACTCCCTCGGGGGACCGGATTGATTGGTCGGCCATCTGCAATTGACAAAAGTGGAGTACAAAGGTCCCCCTACCAAGTTCTCGTACATTACCTTGGACATGATGTTCACTCCAGATCCAAGGTCGCAGAAGGCGTTGTTGAAGGTGTGTGGTCCGATCTCGCTGGTGATGGTAGGATGGGCGGGGTCACTCTTCTTGGCCATGAATGGCGGATCAAGAAGACAACCCGGGTTTTGCCTAATCGGAGGCTTGCCAAACCCTGTGAAAAATTAACTTAACACCCTCAATTGGTTCCTCAGGTTTTCCTGAGATCTTATCTTGTTCGAATGATGGGACAGCTGCTGCTATTTGAGCTAATTGGGTTTCTAACATTTTATTAAAGCTCAATTGGTTTTTCATAGCAGTGTTTAAAGCTATCCATTTTCTCACTAAGATTTTCAAGAATCTTATCATTAGCCATGATTTTATTGTTTATGCTATCTTTGATTTTAGATTGGCCTAAGACAAGATCTTTAAGAGAAGGTTGGTTACCCTAAGAATTATTAAAATTATTGCTGTAACCATTACCTTGGTTTCCTTGGTAGAAGGGGCGCGAGTTCCATCCTCCTAGTTGCTGGGGTCGATAACCGTTGTTGTTGTTATTGATGAAGCTCACTTCCTCCTTCGTCTCGGGTCAGTTGTTGCCCCGAATGATCTTCTCCACCACATACCTCGCACCATGGATCAGCTTCAATTGCTCGTGCAGTGGCAGTGGGTCTAATGGCCTCTTGTTCATTCTTGGAACTTTCTTCAATATTTTTCATCAAGAGGTCCATTTTTGCTGAAAGCATGTCCACCTCACGAACGGTGTGCATACCCCCTTTTCTTGGGTTGGAGGCATTCCTCATTCCATCCTTGGTTGATAACCATTTCTCAATGAGGTCCTTAGCATCCTTGACATTGTGTGGCAGGAATGCTCCTCCAGCGGTAGCATCAAGGTGGCTACGGGCTAGTCCAGTTAGCTCATGGTAGAAACCTTGGATTAGGAGCCATTCTTTAATCTCATGATGAGGACAGGCAACGAATGTACTCCTGGAGACGTTCCCATGCTTCGGGAATCGTCTCGTCCGCTTGTTGTTGGAAGCTTAAAAATTTTACCACGGAGAGCGCTTGTTTTACCCATTGGGAAGAACTTCTTGAGAAAAGCATTAGCACATTTCTCCTAGGTGGTGACTTCACTCTTGTTGGTATAGAACCATTGCTTCGCCTTCCCAAGCAGTGAGAATGGGAACAGGCGAAGACGGATGGCGTCAGCCGAGACATTCTTGATGGTGAAAGTCCCACACACCTCCAGAAAGTGCTGGAGATGGGCATTGGCGTCTTCGTGTGGCTTTCCACAGAATGGATTAGCTTGCACCATGTTGATGAGTGCAGGCTTGACCTCAAAGGTAGCATCTCCAAAGTTGAGCTGCGGTCCGGTGGCAACGATGTTAGCGGACGGCGTAGAGAACTCAGAGATGGTCTTTTGGGCCATAGCTTCCTTGATTGATAATGCGGAGCCTCTTTCCTCGAACGGATTCAGGTTTGAAATGAACCTTTGAGGTGAAACTTGACGGCGTCTAGTTCTTCTCAACGCTTGGGATCTTCAATATAATTCGACGGCAATTGGAAACCGCTCATACACTGTCTAGCTCCACGATAACGAGAAACACAGACAGGGGTAAGCCCCTAACACTAATCGATAACTAAATTGATAGTAGACTCCAGATTCAATTTTTTTATTAATATTCCTAGACTGATGCTTCCCCGGCAACGGCGTCAGAAATGCTTGTTGACACTTCTTAGCGCAAGCACCAGAGACAGGGTGTTAGGTTATCTCTGATAACGGCGCCAGAAGTGCCTGAGGGGTATTTCTTATGTCTATTGGATAATTCCGCAAGCGCACAGAATATACCGCTGTAGCACTTCACCCGGGAGTATTACAAGGTATCGTTATTTATTTTATCCTAAGGGAAAGCGGTCGCTAGGAATAATTAATAAAAAAGAGAGAGATCCTTAAGTCTATACCAATTTAGTACCAGCTAGGGGTAGGGGGTAAATCGATAGGTAGAGGAAAAGGTAATGACACCAACACATAACAAGTATTAAGATAACTAAAAGATAACTGGTAGAGTATAGCTAGGTGGGAGGACAACGAGTGAGTATAAGACTCCTATGACACTTACTTTACTCTTGTGACTTACCATATCAAATAGATGACTTATACTAAGATAGTTACCTTACTACCGGTGTGCAGGGGGTAGTGCGAGACAATAGAGGACAAAACCTCTACCCGAAGCGACTACACTCTTATGGGAGTCTAACTTTTAAGAAACTTGCCTAAAACACGTGGAGGGATACTAAGACTAGACTATGACTGGTGGGCCCAGCCAGGGTCTTTTAGAAGGAGTCCCCACTTGTCACTGAGTGTGTAGGTGGCTTGGTACCACTTTTGGCAGTTCGGCCGACCCACCCCTGGTGGGTGGGTGAAAGGTTCTAGTACGGCTAGAGGGGGGCGGTGAATAGCCTAATGAAATATCTACAAAGTACTTAGGCCAAGACGTTAGTAACAAATATGGCAAAATGTGCAATGTTAGAGCAACTACTAACTTAGGCAAGCCACCTACACAATTCTAGTTAATCCTTAGTTCTAAGCCACACAAGCAAGCTATCAAAAGCTAAACGACTACACAACCTACTCAAGACAAGAGAACAAGCTACTTTGCACAAGGATAAGAAGGGGATGATTGTCGATTATACCTTTGCCTTGAGACGAAGTCAATCACCGGGATAAAGATCAAGTCACTCACTCAAAGGTGAGGAAAGCAATATGAACACAAAGATTTATCCCCGAGGTTCACGTGCTTGCCGGCACGCTACGTCCTCGTTTGTGTCGACTTCAACCGTTGGTTCGGTGGCTAATCGGTATCACACACCGAGCCTACACTAGACGCCACAAGAACCTACCACGGAGGAAGTAACTCAATGACACGAGCAATTCACTAGAGTTACCTTTGAGCTCTCCGCTCGGGGTAGGCACAAGACACCTCACAATCACCGGTGTGAGCAAGCACAATCACCAAGCTTCTCCACACCTTCTTCTCCTCCAAGCCGTCCAGGAACACGGCAATGTCCCAAGAGAATAAGAACTGAACTAAGGCCTGCTCTCAAGTGCTCTAGAATGCAAAACACTAGCAAGAATGCACTTGAGGTTCACTCAATCTCACTAAGGATGATCAAGATGATGAACTAGTGAGAGAGTGGGAGGCTAGAATGCAACAAAGTGTATGACAATGATCCAAGTGTGCAAGCCCCTCACCAAGTGACCAGGGAGGGAGTATAAATAACCCCAAGTGCAAATCTAGCCGTTGCCCCACTCAAAACAGCCGTTAAGCACGTTTTGATGTTGTCGGACGCTACCGTCGGACTCATTCCGTCGAACTAACACTCTGTGTCCGACACTCACGATGAAGCCACGTGTCAGCTGGATTCAACGTCGATCGTCCGATCGCAACGAATATCTCATCGCGCGCTTTTTCAAACCGTCGGACTAAACACTTGCGTCCGATGCTCTCTCTCAGTTCACTGTGCGCGTACCGTCGGACGATCATTCGAGCACCGTCGGACTAAAGAAAACGAATCGTCTGACACTTCCAGAGAGGTCCAGAAACGCTAAAAAGCCATCGGACTGCGTCCGACGCTTGCCGTCGGACTAACCTCGGTTGTCCGATGCTCTCACAACTTGCCACGCGTCAACACTAGTAACGCTGAACCGTCGGACTGGAAATAGCATTGGTCCGACGCTCGTTAAACAAACGTCCGACGCTTGCTAACAGCACAGTTCAAAGTGTAGGCGTCGGACACGAACAAATGGTCCGACGCTACGCCTCTACACCATCCGACGCTCCTTTTTCAGCGTTTTTCAAGTCTATTTCTCACCCCTTGCTTCAATGTGCTAACACTCAAGGTCTCCAACACTTGTGCACAATGTGTTAGCATTTTGCAAATATTTTTCAAGAGTTTTTAAAGAGATTTTCTAGGTTGGTTAGATCAAAGCACATGAGATGCAACATAGAGCACATGAAGGTAATCCAATAGCTTAGTTCTCCCCTTGATAGTCGGGCTATCTATCCTAATGTGATCACTCCCACTTGGAGTCTTGATCACTAAAAGAAAATCCCTATTTGGATATACCTTAGCCTCTAGCTTTCTTTTTTAAGTCCTTTTCTTTCTTCTTGATCATTTCATCTTGATCTTCACTTGAGCTCATGTCATCTTCCTCCTTATCACTAATCTTCTCTTGGCTACAAATACTTAGCACTTAGATTAGTAACTAGGTTTCATCAATTACCAAAACCAAACTAGGGTCTTTCAATCTCCTCCTTTTTGGTAATTGATGACAACCCTTTTACAAAATAAATATGCATTGAGATTTTGAACTTATCATGTTTGTGCATGAGTAGATCATGAAAGGATTGGACAACCATCATAAGTTCTATTTTGGTAGTATTGGCTCCCCCTACATGTGTGCATCGAGTTTGGATTGAAAGCTAGCAATTATGTATTGAATAGAGAGTAATTCTACTAAAATTGTGCTAATGGTGTATAGAATAGACCTTTCAAGCGTGATACCATCGGAGTTGCCATGTACACTATCGTTAGCACCTTAGTAACTAGAAGGTCACAAATACTAGAGTATATCGTGAGATCACATTATAAGCAAGCTCTAGTTACCACTTGAAGAAATACGACCACTAGTTACCCCTACACATGCTAGTTGATCAAATCATCATTCAAATCCTACTACTAGTAATACACCACACAAGCATGTATAAGAAAGTAAATACAAATGCAATGAACAATCATATGATTAATGCACATTCAAATGCAACAACTTGCATATGTGATTGCTCCCCCTACTTGTGTGCTTCAAAATTTTAATTACCCCTTTCCTTTGGCCTATTGCTCTCCCATCATCGGCCTAATGATGGTTCATCGCTCTTTCTCTTTCTTTTTCTTTCTTTTGTAACTTTCTCTCCCCTTTGTCAACAATTGCACAAAAAGGTTCATTTTAGTGAAGAGAATTAGTCAAGTTCATTTGATTTGGAAAGAGAGATTATTGTTCATTTTGGCTCAATCTAGTGCACTTGCCTAAGATATATAACTAGGTTTGATCCAAAGACAAGCTTCTTCACGCCACTAGGGGTTATCTTGCCCATGTTAAGTTATACACTTAGAGCTCATGAAATAGATTGAACACTAGGAGATCAAGCACATACACATGTCATATGTTACCACTAGGCCATATAAGCAAGTAAAAACAATAGTGGTAGCATATATACATCAAAACATTTGTTTTTATGAATGTTCCTACGTGTGTATGCCTATATGCTCTAGACAAGTCCTAACAAGTATGAATGTTATGCCAAACATTTTACCTTACTTTGTCGAAGTAGAGGCATGTCATATGTGTGTGGGGATGATCTCAACTCAGATTGGTGAAATCAAGATATTCAATTCATTCCTAAGCTTGCAAAAACCTCTTCTCATCTAGTGGCTTGGTGAGTATGTCGGCCAATTGATCATCGTGTGCAATACTTTGAATGTCATGTCATCCTTTGTTGATGATCCCGGATAAAGTAGTGCCTCACATCAATGTGTTTGGTTCTTTGATTTTGAACTGGATTTTGAGTTAACTTGATAGCGCTCTTATTGTCACAAAACAATGCACTTTCTTGAAGTTAATTCCCCCTCAAAGTTGCGTCATCCATAGGATTTGAGCACAACAACTCCCCGCACTAATATATTCAGCTTCGGCGGTGGAGAGTGATATGCTATTTTGCTTCTTTGAAGACCATGAGACAAGAGATCTTCCCAAGAGTTGACATGTGCCCAATGTACTCTTTATATTTATCTTGCAACCGGCATAGTCCGCATCGGCATATCCAATCAACTCAAATTTTGCACCCTTGGGATACCATAATCCAATATCTTGAGTGTGCTTCAAATATCTCAATATCCTCTTTGCGGCCTTCATATGACTTTCTCTAGGAGATGCTTGATATCTGGCACACATGCACACACTAAACATGACATCTGGTCTTGATGCGGTGACATAGAGCAAACTTCCAATTAGAGACCGATATGCCATTTGATCAACCATATTGCCACTTTTATCTTCATCCAAGCTTTCACTAGTCCCCATGAGAGTGCTAATTGGTTTTGCATCTTACATTCCAAACTTCTTGATCATGTCTCTTGTGTACTTGCCTGACTTATGAATGTGGTATTCTTCATTTGCTTAATTTGAAGTCCAAGAAAGTATGTGAGTTCACCCATCATAGACATCTCAAATTCTTTAGCCATCATCTTTTTAAACTCCGCACACAAGACTTGACTAGTTGATCCAAAGATAATGTCATCAACATAGATTTGCATGATCATCAAGTCACCATCAACCTTCTTGGTGAATAGAGTGGTGTCAACCTTGCCCATCTTGAAACCTTTAAGAGGAGAAAATTCCTTAGCCTCTCATACCATGCCCTTGGTGCTTGTTTCAAACCATAGAGTGCTTTCCTTAACTTGACACATGATTTGGTTTCTTCTCATCTTCAAAACCGGGTGGTTGTTCAACATATACTAACTCATTGATCAATCCGTTGAGAAATGCACTTTTGACATCCATTTGGTAGAGCTTGATGTTGTGAGCACAAGCATATGCTAGAAGAATTCTTATTGCTTCCAATCTTGCAACCGGAGCATAGGTTTCACCAAAGTCCAATCCTTCTACTTGAGTACCCTTGTGCCACTAATCTTGCCTTGTTCTTATTACAACACCATCTTGATCTTGCTTGTTTCTAAATACCCATTTGGTGGCAATGACATTGTAGTTCATTGGTCTCTCTACCAATTCCCAAACTTCATTTCTTTCAAAATTGTTGAGCTCTTCATGCATAGCATTTACCCAATCACTATCTTTTAATGCCTTCTCAATGTTCTCTGGCTCTTCAAATGACACAAATGAATAGTGAGCACAAAATGATGCTAGTCTTGATCTTGTTTGCACACCCTTTTGAATATACCAACAATTTGGTCCAAAGGATGATATCTTGCAATGTTTGTGGGTTGAACCACTTGAGGTTGATTGTTGAGCTTGATTGTGCATTTATTGATTCGCTTGAGAGGAACTAGCTTGATCTTGATTTTGCAGTTGAGAGTCACTAGCATGATCATTTGATGGAACTTGCACTTGATCTTTGTCATCTTCTATGTCAACCACTTGAGTCAGCCTTATGTCACCAATGTCCATTTCTTGCATAGCCTTTGCCATTGAGGTCCACTCATCATTAGATTCTCATTTTGATCTTGAGACCCATTGGTTTCATCAAATTCAACATCATGAAGTTCCTCAAGTTGACCACTTCCCAAGTTCCAAACTCTATAAGCTTTACTAGTGGTGGAGTAACCAAGCAAGAATCCCTCATCACATTTCTTCTCAAATTTTCTCAATCTAGCTCCTTTCTTCAATATGTAGCACTTACAACCAAACACCCGAAAATATGCAATATTTGGCTTTCTTCCATTCAAGATCTCATATGGAGTCTTCTCCAACATAGGATGGCAATAGAGTCTATTGGAATAGTAGCATGCCGTGTTGATTGCTTCGGCCCAAGATTGACTCACATTATACTCACTAAGCATAGATCTTGCCATATCAATGAGAGTCTATTCTTTCTTTCAAGTAGGCCATTTGATTGAGGTGTGTACTTAGAGAATTGATGTTTGATTTCTAAGTCATCACATAGCTCATCAACTCTTGTGTTCTTGAACTCACTGCCATTATCACTTCTCACCCTCTTGATGGTTGTTCAAATTCATTGCAACTTCTCTTGACAAAAGTTTTGAAGATACCATAAACATCACTTTTGTCAATTATAAAGAAAACCCATGTGTATCTTGAGAAGTCATCCATTATCACCAAACCATACTTGTTGCCGCCAATGCTTGTATATGTAGTTGGTCCTAATAAGTCCATGTGCAATAACTCAAATGGTTTGCATGTACTCATCATGCTCTTCTTAGGATGAGTGTTGCCTACTTGTTTTCCGGCTTGACATGCACTACATAACTTGTCCTTCTCAAATCAACATCTTTAAGTCCTCTAACCAATTTATGCTTCACAAGTTTGTTCAATTGCTTCATTCCAACATGACCAAGCCTTCTATGCCATAACCAACCCATGCTTGACTTAGAGAGTAAGCATGTTGACAATCGTGATTCTCTAGCACAAAGTCCACTAGATAGAGATTCTCATATCTAAATCCCTTGAATATCAAATTTGATCCATCCACACTAATGATTTCCACATCATCAACACCAAAGATGCATTTGAAACCGAGGTCACAAAGTTGAGCCACCGACAATAGATTGAAGTTCAAACTCTCAACTAATAGCACATTGAATGCTTAGATTATTCGATATTGCAATCTTTGCAAGACCTTGACCTTGCCTTTGCTATTATCCCCAAATGTGATACTATCATACTCATTGCCATTAGAATTGAATTGGTTAAATTCTTGAATCACCGGTCATGTGTTGAGAACACCCACTATCAAGAACCCAATGCCTCCCTCTGGCTTTGTAATTCATCTACAAAACAAATCAATACTTTTTAGGTACCCATACTTGTTTGGGTCCTTGGAGGTTAGCAACCAAAGCCTTTGGTACCCATATAGCCTTCAACCTTGGGCTCTCTTTAGGTGTACCAATGTATTTGACTTTGATACCTTTCTCACCCTTGGTAAGCATGTAACAAGAATCAAGCCTAATAGATTTAGCACTTGCAAATTTTATTTTCTTGTTCTTGTTGTTAGCGATGCAATTTGCCTCAATATGCCCAACTTGCTTGCATTTGTAGCAAAACCCATTGCTCCACACAAAGCTAGGCTTTGGAGTTATAAAGGCCGCCTTACCTTTCTTGGGAGTATAGCCAAGTCCCTCTTTAGTTACTATATCTTTGGCTATCCCAAGCATTGTAACAAGCGGGCATCCCCACCATAGGCATTGCCTAATGCGCGGGTTAGCTTGTCCACTTCTTCTTCAATTTCTCATTTTTAACTTTTAGTGTTGGAGCAACACTAGTAGTGAAGGTAGAAGTAGAAGTGGATGATGATGAGGAGCTAGTGTTTATTAAGTGCGGTTGCAACAAGTGTTTCATTAGTTGATTTATTCATTAGATCACAAGTTATACCCACATCACATGTTTAGAAATATCCTCTACCTTGCTTAGCTATAAGAGTGAGGAGTGAGCTTCCTCAAGCTTGGTGTGAGCTAGTTTGAGATCCTCATGGTCTTCCTTTAGACACTCATGAGAACCACTTAGCTCATCAAATGATTGTTCAAGAGTTTTAATTTCTTGGACAATTCTTTGCACTTCTTAGACTTAGAGCTAATAAGATATTTGGCTTGCTCTAACATGTCCATGAGTTGTGCTACACTAGGCTCATCATCATCACTATCACTATCATTATCATCTTTTTCATCATCACTTGAGTCATCGTATTTTACCTTGGTGGTCTTTGCCATGAAGCATGATGAATCAAATGATGAAGACTTCTTGTTGATAGCAATAGAAGCCATGGCCTTCTTCTTGGATGTCTTCCTCTCATCATCATCACTAGAGTCATCATCATCGGAGGAAGCATCACTATCCCCATGTCACCACATAGGATTCACCTTTCTTCTTAGATAAGTTGAATTTCTTTTTTCTTTCTTTTCAACCTTGTCCTTCTTGTCCTTCTTGCCTTTCTTCTTGTAATCATCTTCATCATCACTAGCATTAGAACAATCCGCCACAAGATGATCCGTGCTCTTGCAATTGTAGCACTTCCTCACTATATTCTTGCCTTTGAAGTTATCTCTTCTCTTTCTAGCACCATAGCCCTTCTTCTTCATGAATCTTCCAAACTTGCGCACAAAGAGAGCTAGTGCCTCATCATCACTATTAAGGCTAGATGTATCATCATCACTAGATTTCACTTTCTTGCCCTTGCCTTTGTTCTTGGAAGAAGAGGTGGTGGACTTGAATGCACGGTCTTCTTGCTCTTGTCATCCTCCTTCTTCACTTCTTCACTATCACTCTTCTCATTGTATTGATCCTCGGTCATCACATCATCAAGAACCTCATTTGGAGTGACACCCTTCAAGCCGCCTCGGAAGATGATAGTTCTTAAGGTCTTGAACCTCTTGGGCAAGAACATGAGAAACTTGTGGGAGAAGTCCTCATCACTTGTTTTCTCACCCAAGGCCTTGGATCATTGACAATCACTTGAAGCCTATAAAACATTTCCGAAATGCTCTCTCCATCATCCATCTTGAAGTTTGAGAGCTTGTCCTTGAGCATGTACAACTTGACACTCTTTACCGTTGAAGTGCCCTCATAGGTTTTCTCTAATCTTGCCCATACTTCACTTGCTCTATCCTTGATTTGCTCAAACACCTTTGAGTCAATGCCATTGTAATGGTGCTGAGAGCCATTGTGTTACATTGGTTGTTCTCTTGCTCTCTAAGTGTGGGGCTTGCGGGATCAAGCACAATGTATTCCTTCTCGGTGACCTCCCACACCTTTTCATGAATTGGGCCAGATACATCCTCATCTTTCTCTTTCAATAATCAAATGAGCCTGTGCCATCAAAGTGAGGTGGTTTGCCCCTAACATGATTGAACATGATATGAGCCATTTCAATGCACCGAAGGATGTTAAGCCTTGACTAACGGTAACCACAGCTCCGATACCACTTGAAAGGTCTTAGTATGGCTAGAGGGGGGGGGTGAATAGCCTAATAAAATTTCTACAAAGTACTTAGGCCAAGAGGTTAGTAACAAATATGGCGAAATGTGCAATGCTAGAGCATCTACTAACCTAGGCAAACCACCTACACAATTCTAGTTAATCCTTAGTTCTAAGCCACACAAGCAAGCTAGCAAAAGCTAAATGACTACACAACTACTCAATACAAGAGAACAAGCTACTTTGCACAAGGATAAGAAGGGGATGATTGTCAATTATACCTTTGCCTTGAGATGAAGTCAATCACCGGGATAAAGATCAAGTCACTCACTCGAAGGTGAGAAAAGCAATATGAACACAAAGATTTATCCCCAAGGTTCACGTGCTTGCCGGCATGCTACGTCCTCGTTGTGTCGACTTCAACCGGTGGTTCAGTGGCTAATCGGTATCACACACCGAGCCTACACTGCAATTCACTAGAGTTACCTTTGAGCTCTCCGCTCGGGGTAGGAACAAGACCCCTCACAATCACCGGTGTGAGCAAGCACAATCACCAAGTTTCTCCACACCTTCTTCTCCTCCAAGCCATCTAGGGACACGGCAATGTTCCAAGAGAATAAGAACTGAACCAAGGCTTGCTCTCAAGTACTCTAGAATGCAAAATACTAGCAAGAATGCACTTGAGGTTCACTCAATCTCACTAAGGATGATCAAGATGATGAACTAGTGAGAGAGTAGGAGGTTAGAATGTAAGAAAGTGTATGACAATGATCCAAGTGTGCAAGCCCCTCACCAAGTGACCAGGGAGGGAATATAAATACCCCCAAGTGCAATCTAGCCGTTGCCCCACTCAAAATAGCCGTTAAGCACGTTTTGATGTCATCGGACGCTACCGTTGGACTGATTCCATCGGGACTAACACTCTGTGTCCGACGCTCACGATGAAGTCACGTGTCAGCTGGATTCAACGTTGATTGTCCGATCGCAACGGATATCTCATCGCGCACTTTTTCAAACCGTCGGACTAAGCACTTGCGTCCGACGCTCTCTCTCAGTTCACTATGCGCGTACCATCGGACGATCACTCGAGCACCATCGGACTAAAGAAACGAATCGTCCGACACTTCCAGAGAGGTCCAGAAACGCTAAAAAGCCATCGGACTGCGTCCGACGCTTGCCGTCGGACTAACCTCAGTTGTCCGATGCTCTCACAACTTGCCACGCGTCAACACTAGTAACGCTGAACCGTCGGACTGGAAATAGCATTGGTCCGACGCTCGTTAAACAAACGTCCGACGCTTGCTAACAGCACAGTTCAAAGTGTAGGCGTCAGACACGAACAAATGGTCCGACGCTACGCCTCTACACCATCCGACGCTCCTTTTTCAGCGTTTTTCAAGTCTATTTCTCACTCCTTGCTTCAATGTGCTAACACTCAAGGTCTCCAACACTTGTGCACAATGTGTTAGCATTTTTGCAAATATTTTTCAAGAGTTTTTAAAGAGATTTTCTAGGTTGGTTAGATCAAAGCACATGAGATGCAACATAGAGCACATGAAGGTAATCCAATAGCTTAGTTCTCCCCTTGATAGTCGGCTATCTATCCTAAATGTGATCACTCCCACTTGGAGTCTTGATCACTAAAGGAAATCCCTATTTGGATATACCTTAGCCTCTAGCCTTTTCTTTTTTAAGTCCTTTTCTTTCTTCTTGATCATTTCATCTTGATCTTCACTTGAGCTCATGTCATCTTCCTCCTTATCACTAATCTTCTCTTGGCTACAAATACTTAGCACTTAGATTAGTAACTAGGTTTCATTATTACCAAAACCAAACTAGGGTCTTTCAGTGGGGCCCACCACCGTGGTCCCCATCTGTCACAGACTCTTCCTATGTGTTGGGTTCTGATTAGTTTGCACATTGTCACGTTGAATCCTTGTGCTTTGCTTCTGCACCGTTGAATGGAAGCACATGTTGATCTGAGGGATGATATGAGCTGAGTGGAAGGTCACACGGATCCTGCCACGTCACCAGAGCCAGGTGGGCCCCATGGGTAGTTCGGTCGACCCGCGGGTGGGCCCACCCTTGGCTCTGATCTCTTCTATTTGATGTTGTATGCACTGTGTTGGAAGGTGGTGGCCTCGGACAACATGACATGGTTCGGCCGAACCATGTAGTTAGCCCCTAGCTGCTCACTTTTGCATAGTTTTGGTGTCCCCTGTAATCACAAGCTTAAGAGTACATGTGGAACTAGTTATTGATAAAATATGCTCATGATATGTTTATCTTCCCTTGAATCTGAGGCTTGTTGACGGTGTTTGAATGTGAAATTTTAGGGTATATCTACCGTCAACAGTCGTCTGCCATCTCCTGGAGCAGATCACTGATCGTGATGTACTCATGTCTCGCATTGTCATCATCGTCGGCGGCAGATGATGTCTGTTGTTGCTGTCTTCCGTTATTCACCGACGAGGAGCTTTCTGCATGTGCATCTACGACACTTGAATCTTTTTCACCGTGATACTTCCACACCGTGTACTTCGGGTCCTTGATGAACCCATACCGAATCAAGTGTGATTGCACAACGTTGTCTTCCTGGGCAAGCCGATTCTTGCAGTCATTGCACGGACAAATCATGCGATCTCGGCCCAGACTCAGACGATGCTTCTGCGCAAAAGGAATAAACTTCTTCCTCACATTTTCCAGGAAAGACAGATCTAGCCTTGATGTCTTGTACATCCAATTCTCCCTGCTCTCGATGACCTTCACCTTATACAAACACAGCGAATTGAAAAGTCGTATTAGACGAGCGGTAAATCCAACTATACAACTAATTGAAAGTATCGAAAAAGCCTCTAAATACTCCCAAGTGCCACCCTTCACAAAATCCAACTCAAGATTTACTTACTCTCTCATCGTTTTAGATCTGGATCTAAACCGGCCACATTTCAAAAAACTCTTATAAATCATGGAAAAGAGAGGAAAAGCAGATTTGGAGAGTAAGAAGCAACCTCTAACGGTGCCACCCTTCACTAAATCTAAGGCTAAATTTCTTATTCTCTCTCATCCGTTTAGATCTAGATCTAAACCATTTGGAAAACACGTAAATAATGAAAAAAGAGAAAAACAAGATTTGGAGAGTAAGAATCAACCTCTTACGGTGCCACCCTTCACCAAATCCAAGGGCAAAACCTCCCCCTTGAAATGGTTATTTTTAGGGTTTTGAGCTTAAAACCCCAAAAAATGGAGGAGAGGTCGCGGGGATGAAGAAGGGGAGGGCTGCTGTTTTATAGGCCCAGAGTTAACGGAGGCGGTTATCCTAAAACAACCGCCATGGTTAATCAGTTGTTAACCGTGGCGGTAGTATTATGATAACCGCCTCGCACTAGTAGAAAAGAGGCCATTGCTGGCGCCCCCTTTTTATACCATAGGCGGTTTTTGTTATCACGCGCCTGTGGTACAAAAAGGGCGGTGTCAGACCCACCAACTGCCAGTGAAAAAGGTTACTACAGGCCTGTGTAAATGTGAAAGTTACACAAGCGGTTGTATTAAGACAACCGCATGTAGAAAAGAATTATCACAGGCGGTGTGTAAATGTCACATTTACACAGGCGGTTGTGTTAAGACAACGCATGTAGTAACTGTTTTTCACTAGCGGTTTGAATTATTAACCACTTGAGATTTATCTAGTATAAATACTGCTTCCTCCTCCCAGAGCCGACTGTAGCTCGCAGCCACTTTCCATTGGTGGTGATTTTAGAGGTCCAGATTTGGTAGAATACAAGGGGAGAGGTTTTGATCTTCATTTCTTGAAAGGAGGTTGCTAAAAAAGGTTAGCTCATGTCCCTATTGCCTCAATTTGCTCATTCTTGCTCAATTTGAACCACTTTTTGGATCTAGAGTTTCACCATGAGTGAGAGAGAGAAGAATACCTAGCTTTGTCTTTATTTCTTCTAATGAGGTTGCTTAAGAAGGTTAGATAATGTCTCTCCTCTCTCCTCTCTCTTTTCATGCTTGCTTCTCAATTTAGCTAGTTTATGCAACATTCCATTAATGGTGTGTTCTTGTGTATTTATGTAGAGAGAGAAATGCAGGTTTTTTGTTATTTTTTATTTATGCTACCTAATTTTCTCAATTTATTTTATCCACATGCATCTATATATGTTTCATGAATTGTGTGTTTTTTAGTTATATGCTACTTAGGTTTATTAATTATGCAACTTAAGTCTTTTAATTATGCTATTTAGATTTTTTATTTATGGTACTTAGGTTTTTTTATTTATGCTACTAAGGTTTTTTACTTTAATCTCTCTCTTTATTTCTCAATATTTTTCCACATGTATCTATGTTTCATGAACCCTAGCTAAAACCCCACTTACACCCTAAACCCTAGCTAAACCCTAGCTAATAATCCCTTGGTACTAATCCCTAACTAAACCCTAAATCCTAGCCAACATAGTTGAAAGGATCAAGGATGCCCAAGAGGGGGGGTGAATTGGGCAACTAATAATTTTTCGAAACACAATTCAACCTATCGCAATTTGCCCAATGTCACCCCACAAGTGCTTGTGACAATTCTATTCCTAAAACAAGTTATGCAACCTAGAGCCAAGTCCTATCACAAGTATGCTACTCTAGGAAAGTAGAGAACACAAAGGAAATGCAGGTATATAAAGGGTTAGAAAGACAAATCCGATTTTTCCCGAGGTATCGGAGAGTCGGCACTCCCCACTAGTCCTCGTTGGAGCACCCGCGCAAGGGTGTAGCTCCCCCTTGATCTTCGCAAAGACCAAGTGCTCTCTACGGGCTGATCCTTTGCCACTCCGGCGCGGTGGATCGCCCACAACCGCTCACAACTTCGACTTGAGCCGCCCACAAGCTCTCCAAGCAGTCACCAAGCCACCGATCGCCACCAAACCGTCTAGGTGATGCCGATCACCAAGAGTAACAAGCCTAGACTCTCACTTGACCAAGAACAAGGCCAAAGAGGGGATGGATGCACACAAGTCACTCTTGATCTCTCTAGGGAAGAAGCTCACAAGCAATGGAGTTCACACTAATCTCCCTAGGGCTCTTGCTCTCTCACAAGATCAACAATGGTTCCTTTAGCTGTTAGAAATGGCAAGAGAAGTTGAATGGAGGCTTTAGTGGAGTATAAATACTCACCCTCTCCAAAACTAGCCGTTTCTCAGTTTCCTGCGAACCGTCGGACTCTGCCGAGGCTCGAACTTCGGACCAAACGCCACGGTCCGACTCTCACACAAACACTGCGCCCAGACACTGTGACAGAGGGGCGTCGACCGAACTCGATGGTTCCGACGCTCCTCAGTCCGACGCTTCTGCACTGCGGGCACAGTGCCTTTTCAACGGTTAGTACACGGAGCAATGGTCCGACGCACACCGTCGGACCCAGTCCGACGCTCAAAACTCGCTCTGGGAACCTCTCTGGAAGCGTCGGACGGTAACAGATATTAGTCGACGCTCCCACTCGCGACGGTCCGACGCTCGCTCAAATACCCAGAGGCACCGTCGGACTCTGGCTAATGGTCCGACGCCCATCCGGCCAGGGTCCGATGCTCCCTGGCACGCTGCTGAAACTCGTCCAGGGGCTGCCACGTGTCGTCGGACTCTAGCTATTGGTCCGACGCCCATACTAGTTAGAGTCCGACGCCTCTAATTCGATCAAAACTTCGCCGAATCGAAAACTTTCCAAAACGAAGTTTGATCCTCTCTCCTCAAGAGTATCCCTGGGCTGTCTGGAGCTATGTTGCACAAGTGTGCATCACATCTACACTCTCTAATCTTGCTCTAAGTCAAGCTACCCATCCAAACCCCTCTTAATAGTACGGTCAAAGAGAAAAAACAAAACCTAAGACTACGCCCAAGTGTCTCTCAACTCCAAAGACACTTAGCACTAGCCTATTACCGTCTTGTCTTTCATCCTTTGAAAACCGAATCGATTTCCATCGGCTAGGGCTTGAACCTATATGTTTTATGACTAACCTCTAGGTTATCCTGTAAAACACACGTTAGTCATAATAATCGTCTTGTTGTCATTAATCACCGAAACCACTAGGGCCTAGATGCTTCAATACTCCCTACCTATAACCCATAGTTAATAATGTTTATTTTTATTCATTGTATTTTTTTAGGTAGTGATAGGAGAGGTTATTCTGATGTATAATTATTAACACTAGATCCATCATACATACCCGAAGTCTAGAGGTTTATTGATGCCGCTAAGACCCATGCTTGGAGAACAAAGAAGACGACACATACATTGTCCATGCATGGACTGCAGAATATTGTATTTGATGACACTGAACAAATCCTTTCTCATCTGGTCCGCCGAAGGATTTATGAAGGATTACTTGATTTGGACAAGCATGGAAGAGGGTAGCTCTACGCCTTATGCAGCTGGGAACCTTGCGAACATCAACGCCGATGGTCCAGATATGCTTGTTGACGGTTTGAGTTCGTAAACAATACACAACAACCAAGACGCTGAACATGTTGTGCCAAAATGTTCCTGATCAAGGATCTGCTGGAGGAAATGAAGGCCTTCAGAACTAATATGGCGGCGGAAGATGCAGATTTCCTAGAGGCAATAGTGCGTCGTCATGCGGAAGATCCATCAATGTTCTTCATGAAAGGTATGGAGGCTATTGACGGGGATAACATCAACTTTTATTAAAACTTTAGACACCAAAGGATACATAATACCCACTAGTCTAGGGTTTTCACAACAGTTTCCACGAGTTTTGCATGTTCTGTATTTTCCAGGGGCTATTCCAGAAAAGTATAAAGAAGGGTTAAAGAGCATGATTACCACGTAACTTAACCGCCCAAGGAAACATCATCACGAGAACACTAGAAGCATCTGGAACACACCTGAGGCACCGGGACCCGAGACCCCCAGGGTGGGTGTAACAGAACCGCCTAAATCATATGGCCCATAGGCACCTGTCATTGTCACTAATGACCTCTAACAGCAGGGCCCGTGTCCCAGATGATATAGAAGGCTCTGCCGGGCTACATAAGCGTCCGTATTCTCCGACAGGATCCCATTGCGAAGCCCTTACAGGGTTTACAACATTTCATAATAAAATACATCAGAGTAAAGGTGCGGAAAGACTTCATAGTATATAGATTACAAACAAGTTGTTCAAATATAAATTCAAGGATATTATTACAATCTATACCTAAATAGAAATAGCATCAGGGTAGCAGATACACATAATAATACGAACCCTGCCCAAGGGTCAACCTCACCCATCTTCAATTCCTTCACAAACGAGCCATCACGCAGCAGGGAGCAAGACAACCTCCGTCTGCTGACTTCCTGCAACAGGGTTAACAAACCCTGAGTACTGGGGTAACTCCGCAGGGACTTACCCGACTAAAGAGAAAGATGAGACTCAGGAACGCAGACTAAGGGGAGTCAAGGTAAGGCTGTGAGCAAGAGTTCAAGAGTTTTGCAGAAAAACATTACTATCCTATTTCAATATTTCATCTCAATATTATTTTATCATAACCATAGTTCCAATATTCCTTCTCATATGTCACATTCTTTCAATTCTTAATCATTCTCAAAAACACCTAGTTCCGAACCACTTTTCGGTGTAAGTCAGTGGATCAAGTCTCCTTTAACCGAGGAGCAACGTCGATTCGAATCCAGAAAGTACCTAGCTGGGGATCCCTATCCACACTGCATATGTAGCACTTAAGCTTGCATATGCCAACGCCGCCTACCACGGCTTTTTATACCCCGGAACCGGTCCTGCGCCACCCGAGAGCACAGTACTCCTCTAGTCTTCAGGCACGCCCGCCACGAGGGTACACGCTACTCTCGCCATCTCTCCACTCCCAGTACGTGGTTGTCAGTTCCAGTAGTAGAGCCACCGGAGTCAGAGGTTTCCCGTGGTATGTGGCTAGTTGCAAAGTCTCGATCCAGCAGGCCGACAACGAACGATCCCTAAAGCATTTTTGCGTGGGTTACCATGCATTGGGACTCTAACCCAAGTACAAAGTAGCCGAACGATTCCAAATTCGTGCCTGTCGGTGACAAGACATGGGAACGCCGCCACATATGCACATCCATCCAAACGGACTTCCTTTTTCATTTTCATTTTTCCGACGGTGGCAATGCATCGGGACTCTAACCCAAAGTACAAAGCTGACCGAACGATTTCCAATCCGTCGATGACAATACATTGGGACTCTAACCCAAATGTAGGTCACATGAGCGGTTGTAAATTCATATTCATCATTAGTATATCATCATAGCTCAGAAAATAGCATTTTATGCAAAGCTAACTTTAACAAGCAGGGGCTAAGCATTTTCAAACATTTTCATTTTAAAACAGGTTTCGGGATTACATATGAATACAGGTCATGCAGCAAGTAGGTGACAATCAACTCCTATCAACTTAATGCATTATTTTACTCAAGGTGATAAAAGTTTGTAAAACACAAGGAAAAGCTGAATGCACCGGGGCTTGCCTTGGATTGTGTGAAGCGTCGGATCCGGATCAGTACCACAGATGTCAAAATCCAGAACAACCTCGGGACAATCTCCTCAGTGACTACCTTCACTTTTACCTCCGGTTCCTCGGTCACTATACGCATGCAATGATGAATGTTTCTATGCGATGCAACATGAAATGAAGAATGCAAAATTTCAAGAATAAATGATACCTAGCGTGACCACAACTATCATTCATAACCTAGTCGCAACAATTCTACACTAAATAGCCCTAGGTCATTAGGGTGCTTGACCTAGAATTACAACAAATCCAAAAATCACATAAACCCTAGTCCCCAATGTTTTCTATTTATTTTATTAATCATTAATCAAGCATATAATTAATAATTAATTAAACTGTTTTCATTTAATGCCAAACTTCAACAATAGCTAGATATTGACCCAAAACAGTACCACTTAAAATTTCATGATTTTTGGAACAACAGGGAATTTATAAAAATTCATCAAAGTTTCAATTTCTAATTAAATGGCACATTTTTAGTCTCTGCAGAAACAGTCCAATACCATATTTAATATTTTTACTAAATACTATAACTGCAGAGAGCACACACATTTATTTCAAAAAAATTTGGTACAGCAAATTTATTCTAATAAAAAGATGAAATAGCAGAACTATTCATTTGCAATTTCAATTGGAAAACCCTTTGGAAAATCCCGAAAAAAGGAAAACGTGAAACCGGCCCGGATTGGCCCAAGCTGAGCAAGCCGGCCCAGCCGAGCACACACCCACGCTCCTCTCCCACTCACAGAGCCGCTGACACCCAGACCCCACTCGTTAGCTCTCTCCCTCACCTCCCGCTCTCACTCGCGATGCCCACCGCGTGCGCACGCACCGCGGCGGCTCGCCGCCAGCGGCTTCTCCGGCGCGGGGAAAACCTTCGATGGATAGCCCCGACTCTAGCGCTGCACCCTAGGGTCCTAGAGCGCCCAGCGCAAGCCGGAGCCGAGCTAGACACCGCCCATGGCAGCTCGGGTACGGCGGCGCGACGTGCTCCCGCCGCACTATGCAGGTAGCGTTCAAGGGAAAGGGTTGGTGGTGATCAGGAGCTCACCGAGACCCACGAAACAGTAGACGGTTGTGACGGAGATGGCACTGACGATGAGCTTGACGCGGACCGCGGCTGCAGTGACGTTCGCCTGCGATGGATGTTGCGTTCCGACGACCCTAGGCCACCAAACGGCAAACTATCCTGCGCGTTAGAAATGACATACCCTAGGGAGTCTAAAACGCCACACACCAAAGGAAGTGCCTCACCACCACCAACTGGACGCGGCACGGTTGCCCGTGGCAGCGCCCCGGCTGGCCGCAGAGAAGAAAGCGAACCCCGGTCAAGTTCCGACGGCAAAAGAGCGCACCAAGGGGCTCGGTGGATGCGCAAGAGCGTAGCACAACTAGTGGCAAAGTGGCGTGGATGGAAATAGGCTAGGTACGGCGAATTTTTACCGCCTCTCGAGAGCTCGTCGACGGCCGCGGGAGAAGAAAGGAGAGAGGGGAGGTACTCGTCGCTTCTTATGGGCAGGGAGCAGATGGATAAGCTCAAGCATGTCCGGGGCCCCTAACGACCACGAAGCAATGGCCGGGGCCTCCACTGGCCGGCCGGATGACGCCCGGCGCCAGCCGCGGCACACGCGGTACGGCGGCGCTCAGGAACAGGGGACCCCCCGGGTTACTGTAGCTCAGGGAGAAGTCAACAGCTATTTTGATTTGAATGATGGCCTATGAATTCGAATTTGTGAAAACATTTAAAACAAAAGTTGTAGTACTACAAGTGCTGATCAGTTTTTATTTTTGAACCACTTTCAAATTCGGCCAAATTTTGAAACTACAGTAAAGGGGGTAAAAAGGGTTTTGAATTTTAAAACTAAAATTCTAAAATCACTTTTAGTTTTTCTCAATAACTGGAAAAATAGTCAAAATAGAAGTTGTTCCTTTCGGTGAGCTCTACAACTCTTATTAAGGAAGTTTTGTCAAATTCCTAATATTTTTGAAATTGAGGTTTCAAATTTAAATTTTAACTTAGTAATTAGGGTTTACTTCAAATTTCCAGTTAGTAACTTTAAATTTGCCCAAAACAAAAATTGTTCCATTTTAAAAGATCTACAACTTTTATTAAAACACTTCCATGAGATTCATTATAGATTTTGAATTAGGGCTTTAGGTCAAACTCTAGGGTTTAAATTGATTTCTAATTTAATTTACTTTTTGACTTTTAATTAAAGTTAATTACACAATCAATAACATATGAAATCAAATCACTCTAGTGACCCGAAGCACAATCATATGCAAATGATGAAATTTAAATATGATGAAATGGCAGGTTAATTATGCAGTAATACCAGAGGTATTACAGCCTTCCCCCCAAAAGAAATCTCGTCCCGAGATTTAATATAAGACAAGACTTGAAACAAAGAAATGGAGAAGAAAATATAACCAGTAAACTTAATCTAAAACTGGACCATTCGATAACTAGAAAGGGTTCACCTAATACATAATCAGGAACTTTACATCTACAAGGTAGCAAAGAATTCGGGAAAGTTTTCTGCAATGGAATCCTCAGATTCCCAGGTAGCTTCGTCTTCGGAATGTTCACTCCACTGGATCTTATACCACCTGGTTGTGGTCCTTCGTGTGACACGATCCTTTATATCCAAGACTCGAATAGGATACTCCGAGTACGTCAACTCCGGCTCGAGTTCTACTCCTTCAATATCGACGACTTGATCAGGCACTCGGAGACACTTCTTGAGTTGTGATACATGGAATACATTGTGCATGCCTGAGAGAATGCTCTGGCAATTGCAGCTTGTAAGCTACTCTTTCCACCCCGTTCTATAATGGGGAACGGTCTAATATATCACGGGGCTAACTTGCCTTTGACTCTGAACCGGTTGACCCTTTTCATTGGTGACACCTTCAAGTAGACATAGTCTCCAACCTTGAATACTAACGGTCGGCGTCTTTGATCCGCATAACTTTTCTGACGTGACTGTACCACCTTCAAATTTTCATGTATCAGTCGAACCTTTTCTTCGGCTTCCTTGACTAAGTCAACTCCATAAACCATCTTTCTCCGGGTTCAGACCAATTCAATGGAGTACGACACCTGCGACCATACACAGCTTCAAACGGAGCCATCTTGATGCTTTCTTGATAGCTGTTGTTGTACGAGAATTCTGCCAATACTAAACACTCGTCCCACTTGTCAGGGTAATTGAGTGCACAAGCCCTCAACATATCTTCCAGTACTTGATTGACTCTTTCAGTCTGACCATCGGTCTGCGGATGATAGGCTGTACTATGCAGGAGTGTCGTTCCAAGTGACTTATGAAAAGACTTCCAAAATTTCGATATAAACTGAGTACCCCGATCAGAAACAATATTTTTTGGCACCCCGTGGAGCTTCATCAAGTTTTCAATGTACAGCTTCACATAAGTGGCTGTTGTGTAAGCGGCTTTAACGGGCAGGAAGTGAGCTTGCTTAGTGAGACGGTTTACAATAACCCAAATGGAATCAAAGTCTCTGGATGTCTGGGCAAACCCATAATGAAATCCATACTAGTGTCTTCCCATTTTCACGCAGAGGAACAGGTAATGGTTGCAGTTCTCCACCAGGCTTCATGTGTACGGCTTTCACCTTTTGGCATGTATCACACCTGGCAACATACTGAGCAATCTCTATCTTCATCTTAGTCCACCAGAATTTCTGTTTCAAGTCCTGGATGGATAGAGAATCTGGTCAAATGTGCTTCATCAAGAATCTTTGACGCAACTCCGGTACCTTTGGGACTACCAGACGATCCTTGAACCAAACGACACCTTTACCATCAATTCTGAAACAATCTGCATTGCCGGCTTGGACTTTTTCCTTGATATGCTTGATACCTTTGCTTCCTTTCTGAGCAGCAATGATCCCATCTCGGATGGTGGTCTTAATACTAATATGATTCAAGCTACCTTGTGGCGCCTATTTCTTACACCTAACTTTTCTAGCTCATAGCACAGAGATAAATCATAGGGTCTTACAGTCAAACAGTTGCAGTGAACTTTCTGAATGAGTGCATCAGCGACCACATTTGCCTTGCCAGATGATAGTGCACTTCAATATCATAATCCTTGATCAACTTGAGCCATCTTCGCTGTCTCATGTTCAACTCTTCTTGTGTAAAGATGTATTTCAGACTCTTATGATCCGTGTACACATTACAAGTACTGCCCCAGCAAATAATGACGCCATATCTTCAGGGCATGTACTACGGCTGCTAACTCCAAATCATGAGTGGGTAATTCTCTTCATGACGCTGTGCTGCCGCAAGCTATAAGTAATAACCCGACCCTCTTGCATTAAGATACAACCGAGACCAGTACCAGAAGCATCACAATAAACATCAAATGGCTTTTCAATGTCAGGTTTGAGGTAGGACTGATGCAGTGGTCAACAACTTTTTCAGAGCTTGAAATGCCTTCTCACATTCTGGTGACCAGACAATATTGGACTTGATTCTTCAACAGGTTGGTAATGGGCTTGGCTATCCTGGAGAAATCCTGAATAAATCGACGGTAGTATCCCGCCATTCCCACTACAACCTACGGACTTGATACACTGTGGCTGGATAGGCTTCCAATTCAAGATTTCTTCCACCTACTTGGATCAACAGACACAGCTTCATGCTGACAGAATATGTCCGAGAAATGGGACTCAGTCCAACCAAAACTCACACTTGCTGAACTTGGCATTAAAGTTGGTGTTCTCTCAAACGAGTCAGGACAACACGAAGGTGATTGACATGTTCATCATGGGGTTTTGCCGAATATACAAGGATGTCATCGATGAACACGACCACAACATTTGTCGAGCTCGGGCATGAAAATAGAGTTCATGAGGTACATGAAGTAGGCAGGTGCATTGGTTAGGCCAAAGGACATGACTAGGTATTCATATAGGCCATATCTGGTGATAAAGGCTGTTTTGGGATGTCTTCGGGGACGAATCTTGATTTGGTGATAGCCAGACCTAAGGGTCAATTTTAGAAAACACCTTGGCTCCAGCTAATTGGTCAAAGAGTAGGTCAATTCGAGGCAAAGAATATTTGTTCTTGATGGTTACCTCATTGAGTGGGGCGATAATCAACAAAAAGTCTGAGAGACTTGTCCTTCTTTTTAACAAAGATGGCAGGACAACCCCAAAGAAATGAACTAGGTCTGATGAACCCTTATCTAACAGATCCTGCAACTAAACTTTTAAGCTCTGCCAATTCCTTGGGAGGCATCCTATAGGCTCTACGAGAAATAGGTTGTCGTTCTAGGCTTTAACTCAATAGCAAACTCGACATCCCGATCTGGAGGTAATCCAGGTAGATCTTTAGGAAATACATCCGAAAATTCACAGACTACCGGAATGTCCTGCACTTCTTTGACTGATGTGGCACATAACCTGTTGCACGAACCTTTCAACTTTTCTCAAGGGTAGTGGGAGTTGGATGAGAAGCTAAGACTTGCTATCAGGTATGTTCACCCTTATAGTCCTATTCAGCACATCTATAAGGGCTTTGTGCTGATACATCCAATTCATGCCTAGGATCACATCTATGTCTGATCTTTCAGCACTATCATGGTAGTAGGGAATATGTGCCCTCCCAATTCTATAGGCACGCGTTGCACTACTTCCTTAGTACTTATACGTCCTCCGGGGCGACTATATAAGGAAATTTTCCTTTATTTCCCCAATTGGAATCTCATGCCTGTTGAGAAATGTGCGATTGATGAATGAATGAGACGCACCAGAGTCAAAAAGCAGAATCGCAGGATAGTTGGCAACAGGAAACCTACCCAGCATGATGGGTTCTCCATCGGGAATCTGATCAACTTGGGTGTAGTAAAAATGGCCTGCTTTCTTGACCACCTTTCCTTTCTGAGCATGCTGCTGGTTACCACGATGCTGAATCTGCTGCTGCGGTTGTTGCTATTGAGCACTAGGAACTAGGGGTACATTCTGATTGTACTGCTTTGGAAAAGGACAATTGCGGGACCAATGTCCCATCTTGCCCGCAATTATAGCAAGGGTAGATGTAATTGGTTTGGGGAGTAGTGATACGAAACACTTGGGGCGTTCGGCTGGGTGGTATTTTGTTGGTTGGAGGTATGGGAGGTAGCGGCAGTGCGAATAACGATCTGCTGCTGGGGTATTGTGGTTGGTTATGGTGTGAGCCTGAATGATAAATAATCCTCTAACGCTTCTGACCGCCAGAAGACCAGCTTTCTTCTTCTTTTTCTCGTCCTGGTGACTTACGGTCACTCTCTTCAAAGGCAAATGGACACTATCGACAGCCTCATAACAGGTGCAGTTAAGGTTGTTGGACAAGCTTCTCTGAATCTTGAAGTTCAAAGCCCTGACAAAGCAGTCCTTCTTCTTCTAATCGGTGTTGGTATGCTCAGGGGCGTCATTGCGCCAAGTGATTGAACTGACTGACATATTGCATGACAGTGGATTCCTTCTGTTGCAGTGCCAGAAACCGATCAAGCTTCATCTTCATGACACCAACCGGAATATGGTGGGCACGGAAAGCCTTATGGAATTCCGTCCAGGTAAGTTGATGACCATCGGGCTGTGCGGAGAGGAGGTTGCATACCAAGCGCTTGCGGGACCTCGTAGTTGCTGTGCTGCAAATAGCTGGCTTCTGGATCTTGGTGCAATGGATCAGACTAAACTTCTGCTCCATGGTACGGAGCCAATCATCAGCCTCCAGGGGTTCATCGGCTTTGGTGAAGACGGGCGGGACGGGTGTTAGTGAAATCCACATACGTGGTCTCCTCATCATCGCAGCAGCCTCGACGCCCACCACGATTGTCCTGATTCTGCGCCATTGCATTGGTGGCATTGGCCAGTGCCGTAATGGCATCAGCCAAGGTTGGTGGAATAGGCGGTGGGTTGGAAACACCAGCTCCATCCTCGGAGGTTCCAGCACGGGACGACCGAGTGTTGATAGGCATTTGCGGATAAGCAAGCCAAACTTAGGTCCTATATCACTTAACCAAAATCTAGAGGCAATACGGGCTTAAACATGGCATCAACAATTGATACTTGTTGCATAAAGGTAGAATCCCCTAACAGTAACTAAGGTTTACGACAGGCAGGAAAAGAAGGTTTGGATTAGTGAGGACTTGATAGGCTAGGAAGAATAGGCTTGTTAGATTCTAACCCAAAATCACCTTTAAGGAGGAAGTTAATTAATCATGTGAGATCATCATGATGCATGAATCGTACTTATGAATTTTAAATCATGCATTAGGAAAAATAAATATAACTTTAATATAGAGCTAAATAAGTATGCTACCCACTTGCTACCATAGATAATTTATTAGATAAGATAAAATTATAAAATGAGCTAAGAACTATTGGATAAGGTAAGAATTAAAGGATAAGGTAAGAATGTAAGCAGTTCGGACCAAAATATCAATTTAAATTTTGTGATCCAAGACATTTTGACGTTTTCAAAAGTAACACTGCAATGATTTGGCAACGGATCGCTCTGATACCACCTGTAACAGAACCGCATAAATCATATGGCCCACAGCCACATGTCATTGTCACTAATGACCTCTAACAGCCAGGCCCGTGTCCTAGATGATCTAGAAGGCTCTGCCGGGTTACATAAGCGCCCGTATTCTCCGACAGGATCCCATTGCGAAGCCATTACAGGGTTACAACATTTCATAATAAAATACATCAGAGTAAAGGTGCGAAAGACTTCATAGTACATAGATTACGATTACGAGCCAGTTGTTCAAATATAAATTCAAGGACAATTATTGCAATCTATACCTAAATAGAAATAGCATCAGGGTAGCAGATACACATAATAATACGAACCCTGCCCAAGGGTCCAACCTCACCCATCTTCACTTCCTTCACAAACGAGCATCACGCAGCAGGGAGCAAGACAGACCTCCGGCTGCTGACTTCCTGCAACAGGGGTTAACAAACCCTGAGTACTGGGGTACTCTGTAAGACTTACCCCAACTAAAGAGAAAGATGAGACTCAGGAACGCAGGCTAAGGTGAGTCAAGGTAAGGCTATGAGCAAGAGTTCAAGAGTTTTGCAGAAAAGCATTACTATCCTATTTCAATATTTCATCTCAATATTATTTTAATCATAACCATAGTTCCAATATTCCTTCTCATATGTCACATTCTTTCAATTTCTTAATCATTCTCAAAAATACCTTGTTCTGAACCACTTTTCGGTGTAAGTCAGTGGATCAAATCTCCTTTAACCGAGGAGCAACGTCGATTCGAATCCAGAAAGTACCCAGCTGGGGATCCCTATCCACACTGCATATGTAGCACTTAAGCTTGCATATGCCAACGCCGCCTACCACGGCTTTTCATACCCCGGAACCGGTCCTGCGCCACCCGAGAGCACAGTACTCCTCTAGTCTTCAGGCACGCCCGCCACGAGGGTACACGCTACTCTCGCCATCTCTCCACTCCCAGTGCGTGGTTGTCAGTTCCAGCAGTAGAGCCACCGGAGTCAGAGGTTTCCCGTAGTATGTGGCTAGTTGCAAAGTCTCGATCCAGCAGGCCGACAACGAACGATCCCTAAAGCATTTTTCCGTGGGTTACCATGCATTGGGACTCTAACCCAAGTACAAAGTAGCCGAATGGTTCCAAATTCGTGCCTGTCGGTGACAAGACATGGGAACGCCGCCACATGTGCACATCCATCCAAACGGACTTCCTTTTTCATTTTCATTTTTCCGGCGGTGGCAATGCATCGGGACTCTAACCCAAAGTACAAAGCTGACCGAACGGTTTCCAATCCGTCGATGACAATACATTGGGACTCTAACCCAAATGTAGGTCACACGAGCGGTTGTAAATTCATATTCATCATTAGTATATCATCATAGCTCAGAAAATAGCATTTTATGCAAAGCTAACTTTAACAAGCAGGGCTAAGCATTTTCAAACATTTTCATTTTAAAATAGGTTTCGGGGTTATATATCAAGGCAGGTCATGCAGCGAGTAGGTGACAATCAACTCCTATCAACTTAATGCAATTATTTTACTCAAGGTGATAAAGTTTGTAAAACACAAGGAAAAGCTAAATGCATCGGGGCTTGCCTTGGATTGTGTGAAGCGTCGGATCCGGATCAGTACCACAGATGTCAAAATCCAGAACAACCTTGGGACAATCTCCTCAGTGACTGCCTTCACTTTTAACTCCAGTTCCTCGGTCACTATACGCATGCAATGATGAACGTACTCAACCTCGCAAGAGAGGAGGAGGCATCCATCATCTGAAAGAGACTGACATGGTCACTGCCAAGGTAGACCTCATCATGAAAAAGCTCAACATAGAGAAGAAGAAAGTCATGCATATCAATGATTCCCGTATGACCTGTGAAGAATGTGGAGATTACGGGCATTCAGCTGTCAACTGCCCTACATTGCAAGAGGATGTGAGCTTCATCAACAATAACACCTACTGTCGTCTTCAGCAAAATCAAGGATAGAACTAGCCAAACCAAGGATGGAATCAGCGATTTTGACAAGGTAATTACCAAGGTAACAACCGAGGTAATAATTACAATAATTACAATTCTTCCGCCTTTAAGAGATTTAGTTGCTGGTCAATCTAAATTGTTAGATCAAATATCTAGAAAGGTAGCCTCTAACGATAAAGCTTTAGAAATATAAATACTAGAATGGATACCTTTGATTTTGCTATAACGAATCAGCACAGCTTTAATAAAATGTTTAGAATCACAATTAGCTCAGCTTGTTGCTGCTATCCCTCCATTTGAGAAAGGTAAGATTCCGGGCCAGCCGGAAGATTTAGAAACTGCTAACCTTGTTGATATTCACAATGCAACACAATATCAAATTGAGCCTGCAGATATACAGTGGATAGATAACTCACTACCTGAGAAGATGGGAGACCCTGGAAGACCTGTGATTTCTATCTCCATAGGATGTCATAACTTCCAGAGGCTATCTGTGATTTCGACGCAAGTGTCAACATAATGCTTAAGGAAATCTATGAGAGAATTTTAGGTGATCCTTTGTTGTACACAGATATGCGTTTGCAGCTTGCAGATCAATCCATTTGCTACCCCGAGGGAGTACTAGAAGAAGTTGTTATCAGAATGGGGCAATCATATGTCCCAATTGACTTTGTGATCATAGATACTGGAGGAGATGAGAAGGCACCCATTATCTTGGGATGACCATTCTTATGCACAACCAAAGTCATCATCTATGCGGAACACGCCAAGATTGTCCTCTCCATCAAGGACAAGAAGGAGAGATTCTCGTTCAAGAACGGCATCCTCAAGAATCCAGCAGTCCCAAAGCAATTCCATCAACAAGAAGAGCAACAACAACAACCAGCACCCAAGAAGAAGAACAATAGAAGATGGAGGAAGAACCAGCCCCAGCATGTACCTGAAGGAACCGCTCAGCTAATCAATGCCATAAACACAGAAAATGATCATATGCTCCCAAACCATTTCCAACAAAGAAAGGTGACCCAGGTGTACCAATCATTGAATACACAATCAGAGACATCACTTTTCCCGACACCATCTGTGACACTGGATCAGGCATCAACGTAATGTCCAAAAAGGTATGATGAATTATTTGATGATTAACATTATACCCAACATATATTCAGTTGCAGATGGCGGACCAATCATTGAGATTCCCTGAAGGCCGTAGTCAAGGATGTCATGGTAAGAATTCAAAATAAATATATACCCGTAGATTTTCTAGTTCTTGACACGCAGGGAGACGATGAATCGCCTATTCTTTTGGAAGACAGTTCCTCTACACCGCCAATGCTATCATCTACATCAGGTCTGGACAGATCCACTTCAACCTACCCACCGAAAAGGTACGCTGTCAATTCAAAACACATCTTAACCATGAGCAGATCAGGAAGCAACGTAAAGAAGGAAACGCCAAGCCCGCCGTCAGGCTGCCCAGCCTCACTGTGGATGGAGTTCCCTGGAAGGATTGTGAAGTACGAAGACTGCTACAAGGAGCAAGAAGAAGTCGTACAAGCACCACGCTGGAGTGAGTGGAAGCAAAAGCTGAGAGGATGGACCAGATTGCTAAGGCAGAGAAAGAAGAGATCCAGGCACATGTAGAAGAATGGATAAAGAGAGATGAAGAATCAAGAGAAGCTTACAGGGAAGAGCTGGAGCTAGAAAAGAGAGAAGCAGAAGAGACAGAAAAGAGATGGAAGGAGAAGGAAGAAGCACCTGCTACACCACCGTAAAATGGGAAATTGACTGAGGTAACCTCAGACAATGAACCTACTGAGTAAGTACTCTCCTCTATCTAAGTCCCGTCGGTAGACTTTAAATTCCGTACCTTAGCCATAAGGTTAGAATGGTAGTTATCTAATTAATTTAGCATTGATTAGTAATTTTGCTTAGCATATTCATAACCCCGAAGGCATATTTACTGTGGTGGCATAAAAATAAAAATGATTTATAGATGGTAGTAGTATTTATAGTTGCTTTGTTACATTATAAAAATCCTAAGCCACATGGAAATAAATATTTCCTGTGGTGGTATAAAAATTAATAAATAACATGCATACATTTTTTGATTGCTGCATAAGAAAATTAGAAAATCCTAAAAAGAGAATCCTGTTAGAATCCTGCTAAATCTATTAATTCAAATCATCTCAAAGAATAATCAAAGTGTTCATTGGCTGACCGCTAACCTCTTGATAACTCGAGCCTCGAGTTTTGGTTTTCTTGTTGGAATATAACTATGCAGGAATAATATTATGATTAAGGAGAGAGTCTATTAGTGGCACCCATCAGGACTGCTGCTAACCAACTCGCTCTGAAGATCACTCAAGCACCAAGTATTGCAAACATCAAGCTTGGGGAGGAGCATCCCCTAGCTACCTGTTAACTTTATCTATGCGCTTATTAAAGTCTACTTTACACCTTTCACAAAAATACCAAAAATATGTGGGCACATGAAGGTCCACACCTTTCACAATAATACCAAAAATATGTGGGCACATGAGGGTCCACTTAGGAAGCTTCTGCTGGAAATATAAAATCAATCGCTTACCATGGAGTGGTATCAAACCTAACCCCTCTGCATAAGATTTGGTATTTCTATTGGCAATTGAGTTTCATAGGAAAATATAAGATCAAGGAGCTAGTCAATCCGACATCCTTACACTGCCGATACACTGCTCAGAAGGATTACTCAATTTGCAACATCAAAGACCTTGTCAAACATCGAGCTTGGGGGAGGGCACTCTCCAATTAAAATCCAGCTAAGTTTCCTATCCTATTTATCATTATTATTATATCGCTTTTTCACATGAGTTAGCTAGTAAAATAAAATCTGAAAATCAAATAAATATCTATCTATATATTAGAGTTTATATAGAGTCAGTCTAGTCTAGAACTAAATTAAAAATGATGAACATTAAAATTTTGTCTTGGAGATGATGAATAGTTGCTCTGTCACAATAATTTTCAAATGCCTAGTTGTCAAACTTAAATTCTCCTAAATTTTAAATATTACTATTTTAACTTAAGAATTTACTCTGAACCTGAAACTTGTGGAGGCATATGTTTGATCTAAGTCTAAGTGATTGATTGATATGATTCATGAAAGTTGAGTTACTATTTATCTTATTCCTAGCATTACTAAAATCTGGAGATTTATTTTGAAAACTTAAAATTTACATGATGAGCTCTTGTATGACAAAATGCGAATTCCTACCAAAGCCATATATGATACATCTAGATAGGAAAACCTTTTCATGCTGCTTGCTTTACATTGAGCTTAGTCAACCTTTGTTGAATACCATATGAGAGTCTTGTCATGCTTTTAAAACTAAGATCACGTACACACTTCAGCACATATGCGTTATTCCTACCCTAGGAGTAATCGCAACCATTTCCACTTTCATCAATGTTTTCTCCTACACTAGGAGTAAACACCCCAAAAAATATATAAACCCCGTAGGACAGCCCTGTTATAATTGCTCTAAGTTCTTATTATTATCTCTCCAGTTATTCATATTCAAAGGATACATGTGACTATGCAAAAATATAAAAAGGGAGTAAAAGATGGACAAGTGTCCCAGCATTAAAACAATGGGTACTAGATGCCCGCCTCCCGAATGAAAAAAAAAGAGAAAGAGAGAGAAAGAATAAAGATAGACCATGTGTACCTCCGAGCTACAAGGGAGAGTAAATCATTTTTAAAGAGCAAAAGTAGAATCAGAAATAGCCATTAAATACCACATATACACCTATCCATCATATTCCAAGCACATGCACATCTTGGTTTGATTATATGCCTCGATTCTTTGTGGATCCATTGTTGGACTTTACAACATATGAATTGCAAGTATGCTTAAACCTTGTTATTGCCACTCCTATAAGCTCCACTATAAATCCTTAGTTATAAGAAGGCATAACATTAATGCCTTAAGTGAGAACCACAAATACCATATATATTGAGAGACTTGAGGGTGTCATACAATTAAAGCTCTGAGTTTTATTTTGAAAACTTGCAAAACTCCCGGACATTGGTACTGTGAAGAATTTGATACATACTGCAAGACTTAATTGTTCTTTCTTTCAATTACTCAAGACTGAGGTAAGGACTGAAAAGCCCCATAGTTAAAGATAAAATGGGTAAGTTTAAAAGTTAGAGCAGTTTTGTCTAATCCGAAGGAAAATCTATGTTTGCAGCATGTGTACTTGGGAAGTATGAAAATATTGTAGCAACTCCTGATCCAATTACATTAGTAATTAGGCTTATTTTGTTTGCCAAGGGACTGACAAACAGGTAAGCTTGGGGGTATTGTTGACGGTGGATAACGTCAACTTTTATTAGAACTTTAGACACCAAAGGATACATGAATACACACTAGTCTAGGGTTTTAACTGACAGTTTCCACGAGTTTTGCATGTTCTGTATTTTCTAGGGGCTATTCCAGAAAAGTATAAAAGAAGGGTTAAAGAGAATGATTACCACGTAACTTAACCACCAAGGAAACATCATCACGAGAACACTAGAAGCATCTGGAACACACCCGAGGCACCGGGACCCGAGACCCCCCAGGGTGGGGCCGGCCGGCGCCAGGGTGGGGCCAGCCGGCGCCCCTGCTAGGGTTTCGGCCCACCTTCGGAAGTCTTCTTCCGCCGCCTTTGTGGAGTCATCTCAGCCCTTTTTTCAAGTCGGTTTGATCCTACGGCGCACGTGCATCCCACCGGGATATAAATAAAGGGGCGGACCCCCCTGGAGGCATCAACCCATCATTCATTCAAGGCATCAAGTCCTCAAGGCATCAAGAGCCTCCTAGTTCATCAAGAGCCTCCTAGTTAATAGTTCTAGCCTAATTAGATTAGAGAGTAGAGGAGTTCTAGTTCTTCGGCGGATCTGGAGCCCTGACGTCTGTCTGGAGCATGGATTTCGGTATAATTATAGTTCTTTCTCTGTTATTGTATTCTTCATTATGATTAGGGAAACATTATTCTTAATAGTTCATATATTCTTGATTACAATAGTCTTTGTCTACTTTGATTATATGTATAGTATAGTTGGTTTGATCTTATTGAATTCATGTAATTGCTCGTATAGCGTTTATTCATGCGTACGATGGATAGATGATGAACGATATGTAGACGTGGTGTCTAGGTATTTTTTATCTACGAGTGCACCCTGATGTGCCGGGTCGTGTGGTAGATCGCGTAGGTGACAGCTGCGTTGAGTCCTTTGTAGTCCACCCCCGTATGTAGGCCAGCAAGCATGGTCGCGAAGTTGGATGATGACTTCGTTTCACACCTTTTCTAGATGACGCCCTTTGCATGTGATCATGATATAGGATTAGTCTAACAATAATTGCTAGATGTAATTGCACTAATTAGAGTCATTCATTGATGTAGTTATAGAATTACCTTTGATATTAATTCCTTAGTTTATCCATTGGCTAGCTATTACTATGACTAGAGAAGTGCTCTGATGATTATCTTTTATTTATGATGCTTGATCATACTTATCACCTTTATCTTTATTTACCTTGTGACCTCTGCCTGTTATGAGTACAGTAAATGACATTAGTAATGTCACTTATCCATTATATACCATCACTATCAATATAATAGATTGTAGTTTATCGTAGTCCTTCCTAGTGGTATAAATATAAATTGACAACCTAGTAGAACTCCCTAGGTAAAATGCTGTAATGGTATAATTATCTGTCCGCTTGCAGAACTGATCTTAGTTTATATTATTTATATTTATTTCTACCTAATCACATAGATTAATATATAAAACCTTTATTCTTAGCATTATTAATTAGGGATGACAACCTAGTTCTTGCATAAGAATGTTGGTAATAGAAAAGTGGCTAGTTGCTAGTGACAAGTTAATTAATTACCATTCATCTTCTAATCTCGCCTCTAGCATTAAAAGTTATATAGTTATATTGGCGACGTTAGTAGATGTCAACAGAGGCCCTGATGAAGGCAGCAGAAGAGCCTTTGTACAATGAGTCTAATGGTTGCACCAAAGAGTTCACGACGCTGCGGTCTATGCTAAAGTTGTTGGTGTGCAATGCTAGATATGGTCTTTGTGATGCTGGCTTCGATGCGTTCTTGAGCATTATCGCAGACATGTTTCCAAAGGAGAACAAAGTGCCTGCTAATACGTACTATGCAAAGAAGCTAATCATTCCACTGACGAAGGATGTTGAGAAGATCCACGCGTGTAGAAATCACTGTATCCTATATCGAGGTGATGATTATAAGGACTTGGATAGTTGTCCAAAGTGTGGTGCAAGTAGGTACAAGACAAATAAAGACTACAGAGAGGAAGAATGTGCTGCCTCCATGTGTAAAGGAAAGAAACAAAAGAGGACCCAATAGAAGACCCAGAAGAGTGGTTCAAAACCCACCGGCAAAAAAAAAAAAGAAGAAGTAGACTATTATGCGCAAAAAAAAGATTCCTACTTTGATGATGTGGTACCTTCCTGTAGTCGATCGATTGAGGTGTTTATTCGCTAACCCAGAGGATTCCCAACTTATGAGCTGGCATGCTTCTGATGAGCACAAAGACGATGGGAAGCTTTTGCACCCAGCCGATGGGCAGCAGTGGAAAGATTTCAATGAAAACCACAAGGACTTTACAAAGGAACCAAGAAATGTTAGGTTCGCACTGAGTACTAATGGAATGAATCCATTTGCTGAGAGGAGCAGCAAGCATAGCACATGGCTGGTGATCCTCACCATCTACAACCTTCCACCATGGTTGATGCAGAAGCGAAAGTACCTTATGCTAACCATCCTTATCTCTGGTCCTACATAGCCTGGAGTGTACATGGATGTTTTCTTGGAGCCCCTAATGGAGGACATGAAGATATTATGGGAAACAGGTGTAAAAATATGGGACGAGTACCGCAAAGAATCATTCACACTGAGGGCAATTATCTTTGTTACGATCAATGACTACCCTGCTCTCTTCACATTATCAGGGCAGTTCAAGGAAAAGCTTGCTTGTGTGGTATGCATAGATGGAACCGCTCACGTGTCCCTTACTGCATCTAAGAAGATAGTGTACATGAGGCACAGATGCTACTTATCGAAAGGACACAGGTACCGTCAGAAAAAGATGGACAAGTACTTTGACAATAATGTTGAACTACAGTCTACTGTTCCATCAGGTAACAGTAAAGGCAAAAGAGTTTTCGACATAGTCAGCAAACTCAAATTTGTTTTCGGAAAGAAGACAAAAGACGAAAAACCAAGAAAGACTGTCAAACCAACTCCAGGGGCTACATTCAAGAAGAAGTCTATTTTCTTTGAGTATTTGTCATACTGGCCAGAGTTAGACATACGCCACGCGATCGATGGTATGCACGTTCAGAAGAACGTGTTCGAAAGCCTAATTGGCACCTTGCTGGACATGAAGGGCAAGACAAAGGAAGGACTAAATTCACGCGTGGACATGGTACAGCTAGGCATAAAAAAAGAACTTCATCCTGTTAGGCTAGAAAATGGGAAGTACCACCTCCCGGCAGCAAGCTACAACCTCACCGACGATGAGAAACATGCGATATGTGTGTGGTTGAAGAATTTGAAAGTCCCATCTAGATTCTGCTCTAGCATACGGAGTATTGTGTCAATGAAAGACCTTACACTCACCAACTACTACTCACATGATTGTCATGTCATGTTGACTACTTTCCTCCCTATTGCCATCAGGGCTATAGACCCGGTGTGGATAAAGGTTGCAGTCACACGGTTGTGCTACTTCTTCAACAGGATCTCACAGAAGGTGATTGACCGTGATGAGTTGGCATCTCTCCAGGAATTTGCAGCGGAGACATTGTCACAGTTTGAGATGTGTTTCTTCCCAGCATTCTTTGATATGATGGTTCACCTTGTGGTGCACTTGGTTCCACAAATAGAGGCACTGGGTCCCATGTACTTGCATGAGATGTGGACGTATGAGCGTTTCATGTCAATACTGAATGGCTATGTATCAACTCGTGCTCGTCCTGAGGCGTCCATGGTAGAGGGATACTTAACCGAAGAGGCCATTGAATCCGGTGGTCCATTCTGCAACAGGGTCCTAAAAGATCAGGTTGCAATAGGTTTGCCTCCGTCACGACATGAGGGTAGGCTAAATGGAAGAGGGAGGATGGGAAAGAAATCATGCGTCCCGCAAGATTACAATACAGTCCTCGAGGCACATCACAGCGTCCTACATCAGATTTCGATAATGGAGCCTTTGATCGAGCAACACATTGATGAGCTTCGCGAACATAATCATGGGCACACGGACGAATGGTTAATGAAGGAACACAAGATTCGGTTCACCTCATGGCTAAGGGAGCATGACATTCTAGATGGGGAAACACTTGAGGAACGTACCATCAAGGTGTTGGCATCTGGACCATCACGCCAAGTCATGACATGGCAAATCTATGACATTAGTGGCTTCACGTTCTGTACCAAGTCCAAGGACCAAAAGAGCATGGCACAAAACAGTGGTGTTTGATGCGAGGCCTTAGACTCTGAAACTGGTGAGGAAACTACATACTTTGGCTTTGTTGAGGACAAATGGGAACTAAACTATGGTACATTTCAGATCCCTGTGTTTCAATGTCAATGGGTTGAAGATAAACATGTCACAGTGGACAACTATGGGGTCAGAGTTCTTGATCTAAGTAAGGTAGGCTACAAAGAAGATCCGTGGATAATGGCTAACCGTGCTGCACAGGTATTCTATGCTGAACAGATCCTATCTCCTAACGATCAGAAGAAAAGTACCGATAAGCCAAAGCATGTAGTTTTTCCTGGAAAGCAACAAGCTATAGGAGTTGATGGTGTATCTGACCTGGATGAATTTAACGAGTTCAGCGACATGTCTCTCTTTGTACATGACCATCCAATAAAGATAAGGAATATTGAGCGAAGTATCCCACAGAGTTCGTTGCCCTAGGTGTGCCAAGATGGACAAGGAAGAACAGTAGCTGCCTAGATTATATTTGACATTTGCCACGTAATCCTTCTATGTTACAATGTGTCCATTATGCTACGTACCCTTCTCTATTTCTACAATGTCATATAAATGCTTTTAAATTATTATGCTTTGTATGAAGGGAGGTCCAGGTGTAATCCACCATTCTTCCCCTCATTTAGCGCGGAGAAAAATGTAATAATAGGTTGCATGACCAGATCTTGTGTGGGGCCATCATTTTGGTGTAGGTGCTTGCTGAAAAATTTCAAGTCATTTGGAGATAGGCATAAGGTGCAAGCTTCACAAACGTAGAAGAGTCATACTACCGAACCATGACCAAACACATGAGTTCTTCACCTTTCTGTGGAGTACTATGAATTGCACCAAGTAATATATTTTTCATAGCATATAAACAGTACAACAATGCTACAAAAAATTGGATCCACATTTTTCTGGAATTCCTAAAATTATTTATGTATTAAACAAGATAGTAGGCAAATATTAAATTTTAATCATTTTAAATGAAGCTACATATAAAAGTATCTCAAACATAGCATTTCATATTTTTAACATGTAGATCTACTCAAGAGAAACAGTACAAAAGTTTTTTCACTAATTTTGGACCAATATTTCTTGAGATACGAATTTTTGAAGCTTTTAAATTAAACAATATAAAAAATTGTTTCTCCAGGCGGTTCTCACGAACCGCCTGGAGATATCTTTTGTCCAGGCGGTTGTCACTGCGAACCGCCTGGAGAAATCTTTTGTCCAGGCGGTTGTCACCACGAACCGCCTGGAGAAATCGTTTCTCCAGGCGGTTGTCAATACGAACCGCCAGGAGAAATCGTTTCTCCAAGCGGTTGTCAATACGAATCGCCTGGAGAAATCCGCCCCTATATAATTTTACTGCCCCCGCCCCCAAAATTTTCTAAGTGTTGGCGCCAGTCTGTTCGAACCGACGCCGGCAGGCTGGCCAAATTTTCCACGCCACCGCCGCCGCCTCGGCTTCGGTGTCCTCCGCCCTGCACTCACCATCTGAGTCAACGAGCGCGCCGCCACACCTCGGCCCTGCACCTCGGCGCGGCGCACCCCACGGGATCCCCGCCCGCCGCTGCCACACCCTAGGAGCTCCGCCGTTGTGCGCGCCGCCGGGGTCTCCGGTTTCCTCGGTCTCCGCCGCCGCAACCGCCGTCGTCGAGTCCACCGGTGAGGTCCTCTTTGCGCCTCCTTCCTCCGCATCTCTTGTCCTCTCTCCTCTCGTTCTCCTCTTTGTCCACCGGCGGCATGCGGATACGGCGGCACGGTGGCTTGCGGGTGCGGCGGCGCGCACAGTGGCTTGCGGTTGCACGGCGGCATGGCGGCTTGCGGGTGCACGGCGCCATGGGTCACGGTGGCCCAGCGGCTTGCGGCGGCACAGGTCACGGCGGCCCACCCCTGCCTCTCAGCGCGCGGCGGCGGCTGGAGGTAGGGGAAGGGTCTGACTGGTGGGCCCCACCAGTCAGCCCGATTGGGAGATGGCTAGGCTGGGCCGGCCCAAAAATGCATGGCCAGGCCTACATATATACTCATAATTTGTTTTTTATATATGAACTTGCATTTAGAAGCAAAACAAATTGAATGAAATCAGAAAAAAATAAGGAAAAATTCAGGAAAAATATGAAATAAATTCAGAGAATATTATTATTTCTTTTTATATGTCGTTAGATAATATATGTATTTGTATATGTAATTGAGTATATGTATATTGTTGTATAATTTCTTTTTTATATGTGTAGTTGCATTTTGAAACAAAAAATTGAATAAAATCAGAAAAAAATAAGGAAAAATCAGAAAAAATATGAAATAATTCAGAGAATATTATTTCATGCACATAAGTGATACATCGAGTATTGATGTTTCTCGTGTATGCCTCTCTTAATCTAGGTCTTTAAGACATACATCGAGCGAAGATTTTCACGATGGTCTCTCCGCGTAAGGACCAAGCACAAGGATCCGAACACACGGACCAAGCCCCAGGGACCCACCCCACGGAGCAAGAAGAGCAAGTTCAAGGGACCCACAAAACGGGCGAAGCATCAGGGGCTTCCACTCCCTCGTACGAAACAGGAGCTAGCGACGAAATGGAGCCTCCCGAAGTGAGGAAGGCGCGTCGTGAATTCGAACGTGACCCTAATTACAATCCACGAGAGGATGAGGTAAATATCACATCCATGAGTCCATGTTTGTATGTAATTACATGATTTAGATCCATATGTCCATATGATTGACAATGTCTATATACTCAGTAGGCATTATCTCAGATGCAAGAGCTCATCATGGAACACGAAATGGCACGTGATGCAGCAGACGCACTAGAACCGACCGCGACGACGACCACTGAGAGATCAAGGAAAAGGAAGCGGACCGGTGTGAAACGAGGCGAGAGGGGTACGAACAAGTTTCCAGACGAAACATATAACATTGATGAAGTGAGCTCGATTGGACAACCTCTACTTCTGATGGAGGCCCTACCCAAGTACCAGAATGCAATTGGCTTCTGTGTTAAGGACATTCTTGACATCACCATTTGGGATTGGTCCAGTGTGCCAGAAGGTGACAAGAACAGAATATGGGATAAAATTAAGACGAGGTTCTAGTTTCCTCGGAACACGCCAGAGGCACTAGTAAAGGAATATACAGTGAAGCAGTGTGCGATCAGTTTCTGAAACTGGAGGTACGAGTTGAATTCCAAGTATGCGAAGACAGGAAAGAACCCTACAAAAAAAATATAAAATTACCAATGGGCAGTGGACTGTTTTTCTAGAGCAGAGGAGAGATCCAAACTTCATAGCTATGAGTGAAGCCAACTCCGAGCTCGCAAAGAAGAACAAGTACCACCACCATCTAGGCTTAGGTGGTTACCAGCGCCAGATCCCCAAATGGAGGCAACAAGAGTCTGCGAAGAAGGTGGCAGGGTTGCCGGTGCTGTCCAAGCAAGTTGGTGAAAGGTCTGCGAATTGGATTCTTGCTCGGAAGCCAAAGGAAACTGAGAGTGGTGTGTCCTTTGAGGACCCTATTGTTGATGAAGCAGCAAAGAGCATCTTTGTGGTGGCAGCCAAGCAGCAGAAAGGGAAATTCAAGGCACGAAGGGAGAGGGACACCCTTAGTGTGGGCCTGGGTAACCCTGAGCATCCTGGCCATGTTCGAGGCATCTCATCCAAAGAAGGATGGAAGGATGAATTTGGCCCTCAGTGGTCAAGTGAGTACAAGAAACGTGATCGGTACAAGGAAGAAATGGCAAGTTTTTTTTAAGCAGGAGGCTCAGAAGGAGTTCACAGAGATGATGGGGAAATTGCTAGAAGATCCTCCTCCTCAATTGATGCAGAAACTAGCGAGTGCGGTGTCAAAACAACAGATGAGCGCTCAACCCCCGCAGATGCAGCTAGTCCCAGTGGTTGCGCAACCGTTGGTGTCACAGGGTCCAATAGAGATTCCAAGCAGTGTCGGGTCTACAGCGAACAAGGCTCACTATCCGGTTGACGACATTGTTGCTCCCGTGCCTTACTCCCTAGTCATAAGGTATGGCATTAACAATCATCGTTCAAGGGAAGTGGCCACAGGCAAAGCGATCCCAGGAGGATCTAAATACCATGGTGCCGACATTCCTGAAGACTACTGCAGAGTAGAAGTGTCGACCGTGGTCCAAGGATACGAGGACGAGATTCTAGACATCCCCGGTCCCGAGGACATTGATAAACTCGGACAGGCGATAAACAATTTCATCCTTTGGCCTCGGCGGGACGTCCAGCTGTGGGAGCCACCACCATCCTCTCAAGAGATGCCACCCACTCAGGAGTCGTCAGCATGTGTCGATCTTTTTCCAAACCCACCACCATCTCCCCAGTCTCTTCCTGACCCACCAGCATCACCTACCCAATTTGTTCCTGACTATCAATCATCACCTCCCCGTGATCTTCCTAACCCACAGCCAGCACCTTCCCTACAACCTAAAGATCCTGAACAACCAAAGGAGCCACCACCGCTGCCAAAGAAAAAATGTTTGGTGCCCAAGTTGGTTTCCCCCCTTTGAGCCAAAGAAAAAAACAGCTGGCATGGCCAAATTTTTGTCAGGCATTGGACGAAAACGCACTGTAGAAGTGCATGAGTTGTCTAAGCTCTCGAAGTCATCAAAGTCGCTGCCTAAGGTCATTACCTGCAAAATCAAGGTGCCAACTAAAGAAGATTACAAGAACATCCCTAAACAATTTGTGTCGGGAAGGCCTTTACTCAATTGGGAGAAACTCTTAAAGGTCCCAAGCAATATAAAAAAGCTGCATGACTGGTACATGAGAGCATCTTCTGCGGGCATCGACACCATCAGCATTTCTATACCACATAAGGCATTTCTCAGTCAAACTGAGAAGTGCATGATTAATTTCAAAGACGTGTGGTTGATGATGAACCTCGAGAGACTGGACGTACAGATCGTAACGACGTTTGCATTGTAAGTGTTATATAGTTACACATGCATTTTAGTTGCATCAATGTTCAATATCTGACATACATGCCCCTTGCAGATGGTCCGGATTTTGATTCTTGTGCAAATGAAAGGATTGGCTATCTGCGCCCAATAGATATATGCTAAGAACGGCACACATTCAGAATCGAGAATGAGAACGAGGAGTTATTGGGCTTAGAAGGTGATGAACGGGCCGAGAAAATTAGACAGTTGAGGATTAAGTTTGAATCTGACTACGCCTTCTACATTGGAAGATCATTGAAGAAGTATCAAGACAGGAAATCGGTAGTCCTTCCGTATCACTTTGGGTGAGTGTGAATTTGCCTAGATGAAACTAAATAATTTCAATGCACAAATGCATCAAGAATTCGCTTCGTGCAGGGACCACTGGATCTGCTGCCATGTTTATCCTAAGGAAGGAAAGGTGCTGGTATAAAACTCTGCAGATTACCCTAAAGAATCCTATGCAAAATTCATTGAACTCTTAGAGCTGTAAGTCGAGATATATATGCATTCATACTTTTGCATTATGAGAGTTTGAGACTAACATGGTGCTTCTATTCGGAATCATAGGGCATATAAGTTTTATAAGATAATAGGTGGAAAGTGCAAGTCTAAGATAGAAGGGGAGCCATTGTAAGTTTTACATAACTGGCCGGTACGTATGAAAATTTACTTTTATAAATACAAATCATATATGTACGATACATGGTTGCATCTATAAATAATCACTTTCCCGTTATATAGTGCCACAAGCAGCCACCCGGGTCTGTCCTCTGTGGATACTATGTGTGCGAGCACATGAGAGAGACCGGAGGATTCACTAGCAACCCTTCCGAGGTAATTAATATAAGTAATAGTCATGTATGTAGTTCTGATATTGAAAGTGCAAATTTTAAGTATATGATGTTAATAAACTTTCTTTGCAACAATTTAAGGAAACCAAGGCAGCGAAGGTCACCGAAAAGACTATATACGACATAGTTGAGGACTTGTGCACATTTCTCTTGAAATATGTTATTCCACGCGAAGCGAAATATCATGATCATGACAGCCAATTATCCATGCCAGAGTTCTGAGAGCTAACAGAGATTAGTAGGCTAAAACTTACTAGGACAGGTTATTAGACCACAAGTGCAAACTTTGATGAATACAATGTGTGATGTATATACTCTTTGTAAATAGATTTATGTTCGTGAGCATGAAACAATGATGTATATAAATATGTGTATGAAATATTTAAATTGTTCATGTAGATGTCTGAACACCTTCCAAATAGTAGTCCCAATATTAATATATATGTAATATTTTATAATATAAAAATAATTTATTATTATATATAAATATGGTCTAACATTTACACCGCTTATAATAATGTAGCTACACAGGAGGTTCATGGTCTATTTACACAGGCGGTTCACTGAGAGAATCGCCTGTGTAGCTACATTTAACCGCCTGTACTGTGGTCCCATTTCTACAGGCCTCTCACGCAGTCGGCGCTGAGAAACGCCTGTAGAAATGGGTTGTGAACCGCCTGTATAGTATGGTTCTGTACCAGTGTCGGTTAATGACTTTACCGAGAACCGCGGCGGTTGTTTTATGATAACCGCATCGGTAAAGGCATTAACCGAGGCGGTTGGGGGCGGCCAGCCCAGCCTTCGGCCGGCTCGTCTTTACCGAGGCGATTTGCTGGGCTGACCGCCGCGATTAATTTTTTAGAAGTGCCTCTCAAAAGAATTTTTTTGCAGTAGTGTATGGAGAAAGTGATATTATTTTGTTGTTTAGCAGACGCCGGTCTCGGATATAGGCTGAGATTTGTGTTTCGCTGAAGTGAACACACCATTTCATTTCAGGTTGTCACGTCATCATGCTCTAAAATTTTTTATTCGTAGCTCTGAAAATGCTTTTTGGTCATTACTCATTAGCAGTGACGTAGCACATCAGCATATCATCGCCAAAAGGGAAAAAAAACAAGAAAATACATCAACGACGAACCACAGATGGGCTTTAGACCCTTGACCTAGGAATATTTTGAACGGCCCAACAAGGAATTCTGCAGAAGTACCTCGGCTGATTGGCCCATAGCACCATGCCACCATATGAGCACCAGACGGTCCATGACGTACGGAATGATGCTGACGGACAATGGATAACAAAATATTAGCTAAAGAAATATTAGCTGGGTCCTTTTCTAAATCGAACGATGGGATTTCTATCAGTAATAATGCGGATGGTGAACGTGAAACATCCGTGAGCAGAAACAGAGACGCTAGTAATTTTTTTGGTGACAAAACGCTAGTAAATGTTGTGGATGCCATGCTTCGCTAATATGGGGTGCATCCTCTCGAGCCTTTTTCTTCATTCCGCAGCGGAAAGTGGGGATGGGGAGAATCGAAATATAGAGGCATACACAAGCACATGCACATCCTCATGCCCTCAGTCACGTGATGATGACCAGAACAGAGTAGGCGTCCCGTGCCATATTGTTTTCTAGTTTGATTTAAATATATGGCTTTTGCCGATTCATCACATCGAGTACTCCCTATGTCCCATAGTATTGTCTTCTTGAGTGATGTGAGTATAAGTGGCCCGATCTTTTAGCGGAGAGTGATAGCTTAGGTTTAGGATCGACTGCAAAACTGCCCATAAACATTACGTCTTACGGTTTTATAGCAATTAAATCAAAGCTCTTAAAACCTAGCTACTCTCACCAGAGAACTCGGAGCATCGGTGGCTCCTTATTCAATCGAGCGTTATATGTGTAAGACCCTCATGTAAATATTATTTTAACACGAAGAAGAGAAAATTTAAGTATCTTCTCATTTTACATAAACCACCTCGTACAACTTTGCACGGAACCCCTCTCAGGACCAGCGTTGATAATATTACAACACACCCCTACAATAATCACTAAATTCATAAATATACGAGGACAAACATGTCTTTTTTAAATCCCACAAGGGGCTTTTCCATCACTTCACCCAGAGCTACATGAAACCATAGGTTGATTGTCAGTACATTGGGAGCCTCTGGAGTGTAGTCCTGGGAGTCTTAATTAGATAGGGAAAATTAGTTTCTTGGCTCTACAAAAGTTATGCTTGGTTTTCTTGGCACTTTTTATGTTGAACTTACCTATTTGACCCTAAAATGATTTATTTTTAGTTTCTTGTCCCTTTCTTTAGATTGATGCTCTAAAGGTTTTAACTTGTATAAAAAATTACTCTTTTACTCCTGAGCATGCATACTCCCTATAATAAGTGAGGAGAGAGAGCTTTGGGTGATGAAATCCCCATTCATGTGTCAATGAAGTACACCTAGGCACATATATTAGCGAGCGTGAACAAATGTCGATGTATATAATGTATGGAAATGGGGAAAGTCCGGTATCTTGAGCATGAGTTGCATCAAAGGAAGTGTGACGGAAAATTGGTCAGGATAATCATGAGTAAAGTGATTGAAACCTGCACAAAGTTAAATCGTGAATTCACGTCATATCACTTGCAATTGAGGCTATGAAAGCATATAGGAGGCTCTTCCTCACTATATGGGTGATAATATATTTCTTAACTTATTTTCTAAATATACAACTTTTTGACAAATGATTTATGGTTGAGAATGGATATGACAAACGACCAAGCATGCAATTTCATTTGATTTATTATATGCTTGCTGAGTACTTTGTATTCACTCTTACTATTAACCCTCCCCCTTAAGATGAAAAGAAACAATTTGTGATGATATGATTGACGAAGTACACGACCTATAGACGTCACATTAGAAACACGGTTCTGAAGGAATTGTTATAAAATTTACTAGTACACAAAACACCAGTATATGTGGTTGTAGACCCACTGGCGTTTCTTGCAACCGCCAATAGGAGAGGCCAATGAAAATCACCTCAGCGTGTGTAATTGTGGCGGGTGCGTTCGCAGGCCCTAGCTGCGGCAGCTCGTACCCACGCGGTAGTGGTGCCCATGCTCGGCTCGACAGCGACGCCTCGATGGCGACGACCACGCTAAGCTCAGCCCCTCTCCACCAGTGCCAGTCCTACGATTTTAAGGGCCCTCTGGCGAACTGTCCCTCTAGACCACATATAAAATCGTATAATATATATAGGTGCTAATTTTCATGCAAAACGAAAACAAATCCAATGATATATCTTTAATTTAACATGATTGATAATTATTGAGGAATAATGTAGACTAAATAGCAATATATTTATACTTTTAGGACTTATATGATTATCCTAAGGAATAATAAACTCCACAATATCCATTGCTTCTTATAGAAAATACTTAAACCATCATCAACATGTTGTTGCCCCCGACAAATGCTTCTTAGATAAGATTCTAACACCTAAATTAGAAGAAAAAACACAACTATATGAGTACCGAGTGATAGAAGTTTGAAATAGTATACAAATAATTATTTTGGATTACAAAACAATCAAGGAAAAAATAATACCTAGGGCCTGATCTGATCGGCTGATGAACTGATCATTGGTGAAGACTGAAGTGTTGATCGCATCGTCTCGTCCAGTCGAGCCTAAAGTCTTCAGCCCCGGTCATCGCCGCCGTGCGTCGTTTTTGTGTCCCCGCGGTGGCTGGCGGTGCGGCTCTGGGCGCAACCCACGAGTTCGAGACGGATGTGTGTCTCTTCGACTGCTTGCGTAATTAAGCGGCGGGGGGAAATTAAAACCCACCCCCCAACCCGCCCCATTTCGAGGCCCCGAACCCGATACCCACGGGGCGAAAAGGAGACCCGTTCCCGCTTCCGCCGGGTCTAAAACCCATGAGTTTTGGGTTTAAACCCGTCCCGTTGTCATTCTTATCTGGTATAACTCACAACAGCTTCACAAGCTGTTGTAAGCTTTTTTTTTTTGCCAAGCACCATTTTAAATAGTTTCCTTTTCTAAAACAGCTTCACAGGTAAAACTATTTTCGTCCTATTTTTACAAAGGGATAAGTTGACATAAAGCTAAAAAAATGGCTTCTCCCGGCTCTTCTTTATTTCTCTTTCAACCATGCATGAAAGTTGTTGGTGAAGCTAAACAAACAATATTTCTAAAATAGTTTAGCTTCACTGAAAAGTTACTCATGAAACTATTTTCTAAAAAAACAGTTTCACCTATGAAGTTGAGCTGTGCCAAACAGGCTCTTAATGATGTTTTTTCATTGAACAATGTAGTCGTCAATAGCGAGGCATTTTGTGATGGCTTATTAGCCAAATCTTCTGATGGTGTGAGTTCTCCCTCTTCTATATTCATCACGAAAACACTCTCTCCGTTTTAATTTATAAGTCATTCGTCTTATTAAAAAATTTGTGCAAAATATCGTTTTTTTGTTATGACCTGTTTTATTAACAAAAATACTTCAAAAATAATTTAAATTTAATTCTTTTTTCATAAATTTTTTAAATAAAATGAATGGTCAAGCTTAGGGTTGAAAAAATCAAATAACTTATAAATTGAAACGAATTAAGTATATTACAAACACCATTGGGAGGAGAGAGGAACCAAACATGTCTACCAAAGGATAAACTAACGGAACTTCTAGCTAATAAATGAACATCATCATTGGATTGCCTTTCTTCATGAACAAACTCAATCTTGCTAAAGTTTTGACAAATGCTATACCATGACCGGTTATTTTATTGTGTTTGAGTATGACCGTCCGATGTGTATATGTGCATGTGTTTGGTGCGTTCGATTTAGTGCATCCGCTGACAAGCAGGTCTGCTGCTGTTTTGATGGACGCATGCCAATTATCCCATTCATTTCTGCCTTTCTCCATTTTCATTTCGATTTGTCTTTCTTCCAGGCAACTCGCCATTCTCGCGGTGGCGGCCATTTGGCGTTCCTCAGGGCAGCACCTCGCCGCTCTCCCATGTCGCACGGCGGTGATTCGTCGCTCCTCGCGGCGGCAACTCGCGCTCTCTCCCCACGTCGGCGACTCGGCGTTCCTCGCGGCGGCGACTACCCGGCTGGCTGTGGCGGCGATTTTTCGGTGGTACTCGCGGCAGCGACTCGTCTGAGTTTTCCTCGCCCCTACTGGTGTTGTTTTGGTGTATTTGTTTTGATTCATTGTGTTATATGTGTGGATCTGTGTTGCTTTTCGTGCGTGAGTATATTGTCTCCATTGAATAGTCTGCTGCCCCGAAGCGGCTGGGAGATGGGCACATTCGTGCTTGCTGCTGGTGGTGCCAAATGCAGTCTCCCTTGGTCCTACACCCTAATTTGAGGTCTGTATCGCAGCCAATACATCCCCTTATGCAGTTATTTACTCAATTTATTTGATTTTTTGATTCTTGATGTTGTTTGAATGGGTCGTTCTTCATTTTCCCCTGTGCAGGCACAGTTCTACCCCACGTGTGCTCACATTTGCAGATTTCAATTGATTCTTGAAGCTTCAACTTGCAGGTATTTGGTCTTGATTCTTCAGATCTGCTTTGTGATTTGATTTTTTTGTGTGAACTACTAAGACTAGTGTTAGGGTTTGTTGTCTTCATGTACAGGCAATATTATTCTGATGTTTTCTCCCAAATTTTTGTGCTCACGACTGTGAAGCAAGGAGGGTGGAGTTGGATCCCTTTGGTGCTACTTGATATTCAAGTTCTTGTAATTTTCCCCATCTCATTTTGTTGGGTTTAATTGCATCACATCATGATAATCTTGGGGAGATGAAGAAGTGATCTATTTTGGTTGTTTCTGCTATTCCCTGTTATTCTTGGTCTTTTGGGATGTGAGTCTGCTTGTGCTGCAACTTGTGAAACTATAAAGTGTGATATAAAAATTCCATTTGCAGTCCCCCTTTTTAGTGCCAGCCGCAATTTTCTCACCGCTTTCACTCATTTAACTCATTTTTTTTTTCTTGAGCTACACTTTGTTGGTGGAGTGTGCTTCCTTCTATACATTGCGTCAATTGTAGTACTTGTTTTTTTAGTCTAGCTCAGTCTAACTAAGTAGACACGAAATTAAGGTGGCTTTTTGGCTCTTGCAAAAAGTTCATATAAGGAAATTAATATTAGCTGATATACACATTCTGATTTTGAGGTGAATGCGTGAATGGATGCTTTTTCCCAGAATGTAAGAGGGTGCATGCATATTTTTCTTAAGAGTCTTTGTATTTTTGTTAGAATGACTTGTGAGGTGCATACAGCATGAGCCACTTATCTATACAAATGATTATTTGATGTTCTTATTTTCTATCAACCAATTCCCATCTGAGAGTAGTGTTATCAATTTAAAACACATGTATTGTTGTAGATTTATTTTTCTGCATTAATTTTTAGTTGTTTTATATCTTGTTTGATCAAATAATTTACTGTCTAAATTTCATATTTGCATATGCAGTTTTTTTAGTGTCTAACAAATATTTGTCTAGTTAAATTTCAATGTGTTTTCAGTTTGCAATTTCAGTTACTAATTCCAGTTAGATTCTAATTTCAATTAGCAAATTTTTAGTTACTTTCTATTTTCATATAGCCTCTAATTCCAATTAACAAATTTTCAGTTAGCTTCTACTTTCAGCCAGCAACATTTCAGTTAGCTTCTAATTTCAGTTAGTGTGTGTGCGCGCGCGCACGTGTGAGTGTGTTAGTGTCGCCGCTGATGTTCTGTGTTTGTGTGGGTGTGGGTCTCTCTCTCTCTCTCTCTCACACACACACACACAGTGTCTATATTGTGTGGGTTGTCGTCTGTCTGTGGGTGCTTGTGTCTTTTGGGGCCTTTTTTATGCGTGTCCCTCTGTGTGCGTGTGTGTACCCAAGAATATGACACATACACATTTTGCAGGAACTTGTAGACTTGAAAGCCCAGCTTTGAGCTTCTTTCGCTGTTAAACAAGAGTCACTCAGAAATCGGAATCTAGTACTCGGTAGCAATGTTTTCAAGTCGTCTAGTCGAACCTAGTCGCCTTGGGACCGACCAGACGACTAATCGCGATTAGTCGTCGACCAGGCCGATTAGTCGAGCCTAGTCGACCCTGGTCGTCCATATAATCGTCCTATACTTGGACATATATATACTATATATATATATATATATATATATATATATACCTATATGGCTATATGTACTATATAGTGTACACAATAAAGCAAGCATCAAGACTACATTAGTTTTTAGGTGGTGACTTACTTGTGGGGGTTGTTTTCTTGTCTTTTCTGCACTTTCCAGCTGTCCCAAACTCCATTCCTTTGCTGACTTGCTGTTGGAAGCCTGGAATACCACAGAAGACCATAATTAGCAATAGGAATACTAATGTAGTCTTGATCTTACACAGCTCAACTATTGCAATGCTACATTAGCAAGCACTGCTGCAGTAGCAAATAAATAGCATTTAGCAGACCATGGCGACCACACAGCTAGCATATTACATAACCAAATGTCCAAATCAGTTCAGTACTTCAGTACATTGAGTACAGATACAGATAAACTAAAAGTAGGCAACTAGTAGGCATCTAATCAAGCAAATCAGCATTGAACTGGAAGCCTCCATCTCCCTGTCCATCTCCAGTTGCAATTGGTGCAGATTCTTCATCCTCATCCATAGTTGTTGCATCAGATTCTATAAGCTGATCTTGTTCTTCATCATCAACTTCCTCAAGATCTGGAGTCACTGTGTTCCTTGGACGCTTCCTAGCATAAGTACGCCTCATAGGGGCAGCAGCAGCAGCAGCACGAGCAGCAGCAGCACGAGGCAAGTTACGGCCCTCTAGACCCTGAGTTGCACCAATAGCATCATCCACATTATCCCAAGTAATAGCATTGCCACCCCCTTCATGAACTGGTTCAGAATTGTCATTGACCCATTCATTTTCCCAATGAAATTCATCAAGCAAGAGTGGATTGGATCGCTTTCCTGCAGAACCCAGCTCTCTAATTTTTTTAAATCTGTTTTCCATCTTGCGGTTGTAGCTGACATATACCAACTTATTTAACCTTTGGTGCTCTAACCGGTTTCTCTTTTTGGTATGGATCTACACAAAAGACAATGCAAAATTAGATACCATACTAATATTGCTAGTTGCTGCCAAGTGCCAAACTGAATTACTTGGGAGTAGCTGTAGCAGTAGCACTTACAGTAGAAAATTCACTCCAATTACGCTCACATCCAGATGCAGCACAACAAAGGCTAACGATCCTTTTAGCCAAACATTGGAGTTCATATGTCAGGCCACCATATGCACCCCACCAAAGAACTGTTATTTTCATTCGAAAAATAGAACTCCATTGTTAGTTAATTGCTGGTTGCTTTCAGAAAAGGAAAGGAAATAGCTATACAAAAATTTAGATTGCAATTACTTACTAGGATTTTTTCTATCTCTGTCTCTTATTGCTCCTGGCTTTGAGAATGATTCTCCTTCAGCCCTCTCATAGTCATCTGCCTGCTTGCTTATCTTGTTCTGCTCCTCATCATCACTCACCATCTTCCACATAACTTGATTAAACATAATTCTCAGCTTTGTGGCTTTTCTCCTATCTTTTTCCCTTATGGCAAAGAACTTGCTTGGATTCAAGAAGAGGGCTGCTCCATACAGCTGCTGCTCCATTTGGTTTTCCCATCTCTTGTCATAGTATTCTAGTACTTCTTTGAGTAAACTCGGTTTATCTTTCAAAGAATCCTTGATTGCAGCCTTTGCATGATCCATGGCTGCCATAATCTCAGGAGCTGCAGGTGTCTCATCTCCATCTGCTATCCTTAGAGCAACAAGAAGTGGTTGTGTAGCTCTTATGCATAATTCCACTTTATTCCAAAATGCCGTTGAAAGGATAATGTTCTCAACTTGCCGGCCTTCTGTAGTGCTAGAGAAGGTGGTACCTTGCCATTCCTCACTAACCACTAAATTCCTCAATCCAGCCTTGTTCTTATACATGCTTGCCAATGTGAGAAATGAAGTGGCAAAGCGAGTTACAGCTGGCCTCACAAGATCTCCTCCAATCTTATCTCGCATTAGATCTAGAATCCTCCCATGCTTGTACATGAATCTGCACACCTTCTTTGCCATGTTGATGCAAGTGCTGAATTCCTTGATCTTCCCAATGTCCTCCAACAACAAATCCAAGCAGTGGGCTGCACATGGTGTCCAAAATAGATGTGGGATCCTCTCCATTAAAAGCCTTCCTGCAGCCTTGAAGTTGGCTCCATTGTCAGTGACAATCTGCACCACATGCTCCTTCCCAACCTTATCAATTTGCTTCTCTAACAAATCAGCCAACATAGGTGCATTTGCTATCTCACTTGAAGCATCAACAGACCCTAGAAAGAAAGTCCCTGCTGGACTGTTAGCAAGAAAATTGATGAGATGGCGGTGGCTTGTGTCAGTCCACCCATCGGACATTATGGTGCAGCCATATTCTTTCCAAGCCTCCTCATGCTTCTTCCTCAAATCTGATGTCCTGTTCACAGCCTTTTCAAGCAGCGGAACTCTAATTTCATGATATGATGGTGACCGGTAACCAGGGCCGTATTGACCAATTGACTCAACCAAAACTTCCCAACTTCTTGAATTAATGGCATTCAATGGAATGCGATTCTCATAAAAGAAATCTGCAACATGATCATCAACAATTACTTTGGCCTCCTTACTTTTCTTTGTGTAGTGTTCAAGTGTAGGTTGACTTTGCTTGGATCTATGCCTCTCTGCAACTACTTCTTCTGGTGACTTGCAAAGCATGGAACTCACTGATCTAGACATTTTTTGACTTCCTGGTTTTGCTGCAGCAGAGACAGTGAAAGAAGTGATGGCAGCCTGAGCAATCCTCTTCTTGGCTTGCTTGACTTTTGTTCCAGAGCTTGGTACTGCTACAGCTGCAGGTTCTTCTTCAACAGTAGTATCATCTTGATCCTCTTCATCTTCACTAGGATTCACAGCTAGAACAGTCCTTGAATTCTTTTTCAGGTAAATAGCCATCTCCTTCTTAACTACTTCTGGAGCACTAGGACATCCAACTGCATCTCCATACCCTCCAGCAAGGTGCTGCTTGAATCTTTTTATTCCAGAAGGGACAATCTTTTTACAAAATATGCACTGCACAAAGTCTTTCTTGGAAGCATCTGGCCACCACCCATACTTCCATCCTGGATCTTGTGATTTTGCCTTCCTCTTGATGTCAACAGCTTGGGCAGCAAGATCTGGAGGTAGTTTTGCTATAGCCTTCTCAACTAGTGTTGCAACATCTGGAGTAGCTGAGGAAGCCGTGGCAGCAGCATCTGACCCAGTTGATGAATGTGGAACACCTCCTTCAAGGTCAGGTGTTGGCATTATCACTTCCACATTTGCACATCGTCGGTGCACATCTGTAGAAGCAGAAGCACAACTTAGCAGGCTTCCTAGCAGAGATAGAGGATGCAGGTGAGGACAGAAGATGGAGAGGGAAAAGGCACAAACTGTCATCGCCATCGGAGCAGCTCATCACCAGAGACAGAGAGGAATGACCGACGGCTTCAAGCCTTCAAAGCAGAGGATTGGAGCCCTGAGAGAACTTCAAGCATTCAAATTAGAAGAGGTGGCCGGCGGGAGCACTTCAAGCAAACAAGGAGAGAGGACAGAGCACCTCAAGGCTCAAGCTCAAGCATTCAGCAGTCAGATTCACTTCAAAGCAAACAGAGAAGGGAGGACAGAGGAGCAGGGAGGACGGCGGGGAGGAGAGGACCGACGGGAAACTTGCCTGTGGAGCAGAGGACGGCGGGAGCAGAGGACCGACGGGAGCAGTCAGCAGAGACCGGCGGGACCAGCGCCTGGCGGAAGGAACTGACCGCCGGCGGATCTAGTGGCCGGCGGGAGCAGCCGCCCGGCGGGGAGGAGAGCGTCGGGGGAAGCAGCTTCCCGGCGGAGAGCGGAAGGTGCGGCTTCCTATCAGGCGTCCGTCCTTTTCCTCCCTCTCCCTCTTTTCACTCCCGCACGGCCACGCCCGTGACCATCCCCTTTTCCCGCGCCCGCTGCGCTCGCTCCTCTGCTCGGGCGCCATTTTTTCGCGCACGCGCGCGCTCGCCCGCTACCGCGCCAAAAAACGACCGGGGCTAGTCGTCCCCGCCCTAGTCGGACGACTAATCATGATTAGTCGTCGACTAATCGGACGACCGGACTTCTGATCGAGCTAATCGGGTCGCTACCCCAAATTGAACCCCTGTGACCGATCTGGACGACTAATCGCGATTAATCGCGATTAGTCGGACGACTTGAAAACACTGCTCGGTAGAGTTGCAAAAGCTTTGCTCACCCCGGTGCAGTAGCCTATTTCTGATTGATTCATTCCTGCTGACTTTCTTTCTTTGGTGAAATGCAGGTTTAAGATAGCTTCCAGCTTCTCCCAGCCAAGATTCAGGTATGCTGTATCTCCTTTCACTTCGATTCCTTTCACTTGTTACTAAAGTAAACTAGTGTGTGTATAAAGATTTCTTTGGTTTTTGGGAATTTTTTTGTGATGTTTAGAGTTGAGTATCTGCAACATCTAGATTTAATAGCTATATCTGTGCTTTAATTTTGATACTTTCATGAGAAACTGCTCTGTGTGCTATTCAGTCTTTGAACCCATCTTCTTCATTGTTTTTGTTATTCTATCGATCTTCTTTGTGGGTAGCTAATCGCATTACGCCGTCTTGGTCTTTCATCATTGAAATAGGTTGCTTTCCACCCATCGCCTCCAGGATGTCTAAAACAACCATTTGAATGTCTGTGTTGTTTCGTCTGAAATCAGTGCACACCCGACGATACAAATTAGGCCATGCGTATAGTTTTTTCTTTTCTATTTCTCCGTCTATCTTTTTTGCATGGAGTGTTGTGTTAGTTTAGCTCTTTTTTGTGTGCATTAAATAGGTGCCTTTGTTGTTATTTTTTATTAGCCCATAAGCAAGCACTGCATTGCCAATCCCAAGGAAATAGTTGGCTAGGGTTTGATTGGATTAACTTTTTTATTTTGTTCTTTGTTGCTATTTTTTATGTTTAGTGTGCAGGTAGCTCAATTTGTCTGCCTTTCATTTTTGTTGTACAGGGAAATTTTTCCGTTTGTATTCTTGAAAATGAAGTTGTCTCCATTTTTTGTTTTTGAAAATCTGGACCCAGACCTTGGAGAGCAATCTAGTGTTGTCACTGTCAAAGATTTGGACATTAAAGATATGGTGAAGCTAGTTGCTAGGCTTGTCAGGCAAAGCCGTGGGCCTTCGTTTGTTTCCAAGTATAATTATGCTTTGGATCCAGTGAATCAGATTATTTATGCTTTAGTAGCTGATGCTGAAGATGCTGAAACTATGACCGGACTTTTCTTTTAAAGTGAATGGCAAACATGTTTGTTTTTCCTGCATGCTTAAGATGGAAAGGCGAGCCAAGGTTGATGACTTCCACCAGTCTGTTGCTCTCAAATTTCGCCTATGCGACAATATCATTTTAAGTAATTTTAGGGAGCTATCTATTATTTTGAGGAATTTTGAGGAATCGGTTTTGTTTAGTAGTTTAAACATGTTTAGTTTATTTGAATTTGTTAATAATTAAGCTACTTTTTGTGGATTTTTTCCGTAAGCTTTGATAATTTTTAGTAATTTTCATTAAATTAGTTTCAATTTGATTTGTTTCAATTGAGATTTTTTTGATAGTAGTTGTTTTGATGAATTTTTGAGGCTACATAATTTTTTTGGTTGTTTTGTCCCTTTGAAATAACTGGTTGTTTTGAAAGGACAAAACAACCGAATACTGAGAACAAAAAAAACTGGTTGTTTTGTTCCCTTAGACAGATATCATTGATATTGTATTTGTTTTTATATTTTACTCAGATTCAGATTCCAAAACGGATACTATAAGCTATGCTGGATATGATACAATTGGATATTGATATAATAAATATACGATTCGAGTATTCAGATACAGATACAGTATCAGATGTTGAATATATGGACTCAAATACGGACGTATAAAAACTCTTCTAAACATTTTTGGTCTTGAATACGGTCGGAAAATATCTGTACCATTTTCATCCTGTTCTTGTATCATACTGGTTACGCAAACTGGATGAAAGCAGTTCCTAAGTTGATTTTTGGAGGTCTCAATTACCTCGCGGCAAGCGTGGTTATAGCTAGCACCCAAACTAGATCATGACATACAGGCAATTGTACGTTCTATATTAGAGTTCGGTTCATATTATCCTAAATCAAACGTATTTTTCAAGGTCTACAACTTTTATTTTGCCAGTTTTTCCATTTGAGATTGTCAACAAAATTTGAATTTCAAATTTGACAAATTCATACGTAGTTTTCATTAACAAAATAATTTCAAATGAAAAAGCTGTCAACTAAGTTTCATAACTTTTCGAGATCTATAACTTTTATTTTAATGGTTTTTTATACGAGGTCATTTGAAAAACTCAAAAAAATTAATTTCAAATTATTTGTACTCGCGGTTCTTAGAAAACCGCTAGTATAAATCGATTTCTACTGAAGTTTTAAGGAACCATCAATACAAGTAATCGATTTGCACAGACGGTTCGGAATCATTTAATTTCTACTTATGCACATCAACACAAACCGCCTGTCGAGAAAATACTCACCGTCGAAACAAATGCGTTTTGTACTAGTGATTGTTTTCAGTTCCTTATTAAATTTAGTGAACTTTGTAAAGTCCTAACTATTATTTTGCAGCATCACTCTGATTTGGGGTCATTTCTTGAGAAGGCAACGCTTTGTCGGGTAATAATCCTTAAGTCAGCATTTTTTAACTTGGTAGTGATAATGCGGGGTGTTCCAAACACCATTTCATTATGGAGTGCTTCATGATATTGTTAGCTGTATAAATATTCTCATTCCATCATACAATATTCCTAAACTGTCCCCAAGCGGTATACTAAAGCGTTTGATTTGTTCTAAGAGGCTTTATACTCCTGTTGATTTTTCACCATAAATCATATACTATTTGAAACAATTTAATGCATCTGAATTATGGGCGCCAAGTAGAAAGCATGACCATGCATACTCCAGGGTATAGTCATCACCTCTAAAGGTGATGATCAAGTATGAAGCACCATGTCTCCTCACATTCATTGAACTCCAATTATATCCGAGTGAATTGGCTTTTGGGAGGTTGCACGAACAGGAGAACAGCCTAACCAAAAGGATTCGGACAAATAACTTGAACATGTAGGCAGCAAGTTGGTAAATGAATATCGGTTGCTTGATCTAAAAAACCATCCCTAGTCTATCTGCTCACCATGGCCAACCCAACATGACATTGCTTTCTAGCAAGCCACACCTCATTGGATCATATTCAACATGTCAAATAGAAAAGAACATCCAGACACATGTGGACAGGAAAATGGTCTAGGATCAATTTTTATTGGACTTAACCACTACCAGGATGCTTCGAAAAAAGATTAAAACACCGCCTTGTAAAAACAATGACATATGAGACTGGGCATGTTGCCTGTTGAGCCGCATGGAAGGCAAAAAGATTTTGGGCTTGCACATTTCGGCGGTTGTCGACGATTCAGTTTCCTGGCCATCCGCTGATCACCGATGCATTGTCCTCTTTAAATTGGGAGAGAAGTCCACTTGGGGTACAAAATTTAGGCAAATTCGAGATTTCATGTCCTCTTAATTTGTAATTTGTAAAGTCTCGGTTTGCAATAGAGTGTGTAATCGGATAACAGATTGTTTAGCTGCCTATGGTGCTACCATATTTTTCTTGACCACACACCAGATTTGTAAAAGAACTTTGCCTCCAATGATATGCCTGGAGATAATATCTAATGGAGGTGCTTGTTTCCATCTTAACGAAAAAACACACAGGCACTTTACAGACAGCTAGCACAAGATTGTGTCGCCGAGGTAGGGAACGGCTCCAGCCAACCTAATCGGGAACTAGCGCAAAATCATGTCACCATGGTTGAGAATGGCGCCGATCGATGGGTAGTCTCCATGTTGCCGCTGCAGGCCGCTTTCCAGTGTCCAGCACTTCAATGGTCCAAGATTCTGCTGAACTATAGAAGGAGAGAAAAAAAAAAAGAAAAGGTACATGAATCTGAGGAGCCATCCTATTGTGAATTTATTATCCGGTAGTCAAGAAATCAGTTGATGTTTGATGTTTTGATTTAATAAACTGTTATTTGTTTGTTAGTTGTGGGCTCTTGAAGAAATATTTTGGTATGATTTTGGGTCATGTACCGCACCCACAAACTCAATTAAGTGAAATTGAGCACCCATCCTATTGTGATCTATTATGCAGAGATTCCTTCTTTAATACAATTGGAATGTTGTTCATGAGAATGACATCGTCTATGCATGACTAATACTATTATCTTGCCGCATCGTTATCTCTTATTTTCTATATGATTGTTCCATTGTATAATCTAGTAGTATAAAAAGTTCAGCGGATTTTTATTCTGGATCCACCACTCTATACATTCACATATTCATTACTATCATTTTCAGGAAAGCACATTCAAGAATCTATATAAGTTTTATTCATCAAAAGTATTTAACAGTCACTAACCAGGACCTTGTCATCCCACTAGGTGATGAAAGATTTTTCAGAAAATTTTAACCAAAATTCAGGGGCATGGGTTTGGGATACCTGTAGCACGGCACTACACCTATTATATTAGTACATAAACTACAAGGAATTATGTGCAGGTGCACATTGAAAATATTGGAATATCTCTGAGCAGTTGCTGTCTCATTTTGGGGGAGGTACATCATCACATTACTTGACTCTATAGTACCACATATACCATACATATGAAGTTTTACATAGAAATCCAATGGCAACAACTCCTAGCCTATATCTTGACAACAAGTCATGGGTATATCTTGGTGACAACCATGAACCATCAACCATCAGAATGAAGGTACACTACTAGAACACTTGTGACATGCATATTATTTTGAATGATCAGTGCATGCATCTGTGACTGATCATATTATTCATAACATATATATTGAATTTGAAGCAATCAACCATGATTCTGGTTGTCGGGGAATAAATTCCCCAGCCCACAAACATCGTCGAGACCACCACCACCAACTAAGAGGTCGTCGTTGACATGGAATCCATCAATAATGAATTCATTGCTTGAACTATGAGCTGTGAATGCCATAGGATTGGCACTATGCTCACCGGCTGCTGGAGCTATGTCCGTAGGTGGTTGGGGCACTAACCGTTGAGTTTGGCTTGTTTCAAGCATCGTATCGGCCTTCTCTTTGAAAACGCCATCTATTGCTTCCAGCCGCTTTTGGAACTCCAGTAGCTCATCTATACTTAATTCCCAGATATTAGTATTCAACAACTGCATCATACGTTCACCCATTTCCTTGTCAGTAGCCTCTTGCAACATCTCTTTTTTCCTCTTTTCAGTGTACAGAGACTGTTGCAGCTCTGAGTACTCAATATTCAGCCTATGGATAGTATCTGGTACAGCCCAGCAGCTAACATTGCTTGCACCACACGAAGCAGGACGACCATCAGAAGTACCAGAATTGTTGAGGAATCGATTTGCAACATCATCAATGGATGGATGCCCAAAAGAAAATGACGTAGCGACGAAGGGCGAGAAGACAACAGAACCAACCATTGCTCCACACAGAATGGAGAGCTCACTAGCCTTATTGAACAGGCTTTGGCGACGCTTGGTGAAGCATATCTGATTTTTTTCCTCATTCTCGATGGGCTTGATTTCACCCTTCACCATTGCTACTAATTCGATATGTGGTTTCTTGCTAAGTCTTAGCTAGAGTGATATAAGTTAACCCAAGTGTTTATATAGGCACACATATATATAGGATCAAAGTGCAAACCAAGATCTTCATAGATTTGAATGTATATAATAATGCTGAGCCAGTTTACAGCAGGATTTTTAATTAATTATTGTGTACTATTTGAAAGCAGGATTCCGCATATCTTTTAGATGTCATTTATAAATATTTAGCATTTATTATTATGTTAACATAGAATTTAGTAATTATATAATTTTTGGACCACAACGTTCTAGAAGCTGACAGCCATGTTATAATTGGCACTACCACAAAAAGATGGAACGCCTATTGTATGTGTGCTGATTGTTAATTAGTTAATTATTCTATAAATAAATTATTGTTTTTGATAACAACCCCATATATGATCAAATCTGTATACACTGTGGTAGTTAGTGCAGTGATATGTGTCAAGATTAGATGTAGCCAAAATGTGTCATAAATGCTTATATAATCAATGAGTAGATACATTATTTCCTTGTGGTCACATAGTAATCAATATTGTTGATAGGTCACAACAGGTATATGCATAATGGCAAATATTTCTGATGGTAAAAAGAATCTGTAAACCATTGTTTTTTTGTCAATATAATTTGGCTTAATATATAAGAAAGTGGGCAAATGATGCGTCCTTTACAAATCAAAAGCATATCATGTATGCTTTCATAGATTATACAAAACAATATAACTCTGATGTATTTTCGAGACATGTACCAGCGTCTGTGACCAAATTAGTGCATGTTATACAGTTGTATATGAAATAATCACTTGGTCTTTGAGTAAGGATCGTTCTTCTATAGTTAGGTCAATGTATTAGAAATGGGATGCATCAATGTCCCACAGCAATTCGGAAGATGAAACTTCCTTTGAAATTAAAAATTCTTCATGTGTTTTCTCAAAAGGAATGAAACTAACAAAAGAGGAATTTGAATGGGAGTACTCATTGCTGTTTCTATAGTAAGACAGACTATTTGACATCTCTTTTCTGAGTATCGCAGCTACATTTCTTTGGCAGGCATTACAAATTGTGTTTGTTACTATTCCACCTTTAAATGCAGAGAGCTTAATTGGTGATTGGTATAAACAGTGTGATAATGAAAAATAAGGTTTTACTATTATAAGGAGCTGCATATTTCTGTTGGTCTATTTGGCTATCAAGAAATGATAATGTGTTTGATATAGACAAAACCTAATTTTTTTGTAGGTCTTATTTAGAGGGGGCACAGTGGCTCACTACTACAGTAGCGTTTGAGATTTCTTAACCGAGATGGGCAGCCCAGCAAAAGAAATAAGATCTGATAATAATCGAGGTAGCCATTTTTTATTAACCGAGGTGTCACAGTCAACCGCCTCGTAAAATTAATTTGCCAAGGCGGTTAAAAAAATAATCACCTCTAAAAATCTATTAACCGAGGCGGGCCTTATAACAGACTTGCCTCAAAAAATGCCTCCATTTTCGGTGGTGGGCTACTTATAAGACCCGTCTCGGTTAATATTTGCGAGGCCTAGAAAAAAAATTTATAGTTTTGTGTAGTAGCACTCCACTTATGAAATCAGTTATAGCACAGTGATACCAATGACAATTACCTTTTTTTCCTCTCATGTATGGCCTTTTATTTTTTGATTGCCATGTGAACTATCAAGAGTTGGGTGCATGGTCGCTTAAGTGTGAAACTCTTTTATAATGACTGTAGCTTGATTCCTCTATTTTGTGGATGAACCAAATTCATTCCATTATCTACGAAAGGTAAGGATTATCTACAAAGTTTTCTTGTTAACTTTGAGGTCAGATATGATGTTAGTTGGCTGTACTACCGAAAACATTTTTAGGGACGGTTAAATAGGCTTTTCAGGGACGGTTTGTCCAACCGCAACAAACCCATAGATTATAAAGATGGGGCGTTTCTAGCGATGGGTTTTTAACCATCCTTAAAGATGGATTTTTGAGGTGGTTCTGTTACGAAACCCACCTCTGAAAATGCCATCTTCAGGGACGGTTTCAGTAAGACAATCACCTTTAAATATGCATTTGCAGAGGCGGTTTCAATAAGACAACTGTCTCTTCAAATATTTTTTCTAGTGGCAATTGAAATAATGTATCTGCCTCTGAAAATAATTTATCAAGGATGGTTGTTACAATAAAACCGCCCCTTTAGGGATGAGAAAGCGAACTTCCTCTGAAAAATAGTTTCAAACTTTTGATGCCGAAATTTCCCGCCATCTTTGAAATTGTGTTTTCTCACCAAATTTTAGACCCAATTGAAAATGATTCAAACTAACTATATAAACACCCAACAACGAACTGGTTAACTAGAAGCCGTCATATAAAGTATTAGCACCACAATAGCAAAACACTACAAACTCCAGTTGTCTTTAGTATAGGTGCTTCGACCTAAAAAATCTAAAGAAGGGGCCGCTTGCATGCAACACGAAGAGAGGCGAACTTAGGGTCTGTGGCATACTCTTTTTGTTTATCAAAGAATAGACCTTCCTTCTGAAGAACCTCCTTCAGTTATAACTTGAAGAAATCATCTTGACCTTCTTGATTATCCGTTTGCTCAAGTTGGTTGAAAGCCGAAAACTGCCGATGCTGCACGAAGCAAAAAGGGGCATCAAGGTCTTTAAGAAACCATTTTAACCTTCCTAAAAATCATTTTGTTAATTAACCATGGAGTCATAGCTGCGAAAAGTTCACAAAGTAGTAATGAAGCAACACAAAATACCAACATGAACAGCCTAATCAGTAAAAGACAGGAGATAGGCACCACTGATGCAGTACACAAATTATTAGTAGGATACAACAACAGCTTAGTCGTCATAAGCCTAAGTGGAGGAGCACTCCTGCCCAGAATTGCCCATTTTGATCCACAGACCAAACGGGAAGATAGCAAGAGAGAAGATCAACACTTTATTGGAGAAACCAGGCTTACATGACCATCAGAAGGAGCAAAGAAGAACAATTCCATTTGCACCATAGTCAGCCAATAAAGACACATCTTTACAGCCCAGCGTATCCATTGTGTCACCATCGACCTAATCCCCACATTTACAGTGGTTGCCCATGGATTACCTACTCCAAAGACCAAACACAAGCATCTGTAGCCATCGTTACCAGCAGCATGATGTTTACACCAAATTTTGGAGTAGGATACATGAGGACCAATTTTTGAAATGAACAATCAGGACATACGGTAGCCCATTCATGTTCTGATTAGGAATCGGCTATTTGGTGGTGACATCATCAACCTAAAAGATGGCGCATTGAAGAACAACACGGCAGACTCTACAAAAAAGGGAAGAGTAGGGTTCAAGTTATCTTATAATTAGGGAAGTTTTCCTTTTTTAAGTCTATAGTAAGTAGTTTTAGACTAGGACTAGTGTCTAAGCCCAGGGTTAATATAAACCCTGCCCATTGTAAAAGGTATCGTCAAATCAATCAATACAACTTTTTGGCTCAACGCCGAACCTTAGGAGTAAGAGTAAAGTAGATCTCGGCGAGTTTCTTCATCAAACAGGCCTCCATCAGCTGAATGGCCTCTGGATTGTAAGTACTGTCACACCTTGTATTATTACTTGTAAGGCTGCATCGGCTGATTGATCTCTTGTAAGGCATTGTATAAGGTTTGATTTATATTACCATTCGTAAAGCTACATCAGCTGATTGATCATTTACAAAAGGTAGTATAAACTAGTTATCGATTCTTTTCTAGTTCTTATAGGGCTGCATTGGTTAAGTCCAATCTCCAATGCTCGAATTACATTAAGGTCAAGTTATCGGATCTATCTAAAGGTGGCACTTTCGGATAGAGTCATTAAGTTACCGATCTTGCTGATATATTTTATTTATATTTTTTCTCCCAGCAATATCAAATTGCCCATTAAAATCTATCTAGATCGGCAACATATTCTTTAGATCCATTATCCAGATTTGATATATTTGCAATCTGTTTGATGGATGATGTTTCATTGGTTGCTTTATTTTAATTTTAATCATAAATAGGCCGCATTCAAAACATGAGACATTTATAGGGAGGTTTAAAGATTATCGAGTCTTGGTTTATGGTTGTCGTCATAGCAGCATCAATCCGATCGAACCTCACTGACGTAAGTATAGAATCGAGTCTCAGTAGTTGGCAAATTGATCTATACATGTGTCAGGCGTTCGTTTGTCTCCCATGTAAGAATTAACTATTTAGTCGATTTCTGTGCGCTTTCACATAGATGTACACGGTGAATTTTTTTGACACACTTTGGACATAGAAGGGATTATAAAAGATCCGTTTTCAAGATATATCATGGATATCACAACTGCATTGATCCAGTCGGCCCATATTATGCTCAAACAATTATATCATGCGATCTTTGAACATAGATAAGTTTGTGACTTTTTATCTTGAAGTTTGCTACAATTAACATAGCTACATCGATCTGGTCGACCTTCACTATTAATCATTGTGGATTAGAGGTGATAATTTATGAGTTTGTTTATGTTCAATGGTTAATTAATATAAGTTATGATCTTTATAACTAATCAAATGTTTGGTTAAATCAAAAGCTTATATTATCTCAATTTGAATGTGACCAACCAATTCATTCCATGACCATCGGATATCGACTATCTAGTCAATGGCCGTTCATTCTTTGGCTCATTAAGCATTATATTACTGGAACTGTCTGGGACAACACCGGCACATACCACCTTATGTTTTTGATAAGATTTATTTCCCTTGTCAATTGTAGGTCAAATTGAGTTGCACACCGATTAGGTCATTCATGATCTGTGAGCCCGGGTGTTGAAGCTAAGCATGATTTGCGATGCTCCTTTTTTGCTTCTAGATCCATTCGGCTCACTTTTGTGTTGATCACATCGTCACATTTTTGTGTTGACACACTTTTTGGCACAACCAGTGAGACCACATAAGCCATCATGGGGAGGTCTAATGGTAATCATCTTCTCAAGGTGCCATATGAAGATCTACCTGATCCAGACAAAGACATCTGGCAAGATGATTGAGATGACAAGATGTTTCGGAAGTTTCCTTTGCCAAGGGTGTTGTTGCATGGGCAAACAAACTGAAGCGAAGAAGATGACAAACGGTTCTTCGCAGAAGCAGCAGTCTATTAATGATGCTTTGAAGAATCACGATACTGTTTTTCTAAACACCTTTTGGAATACCATGAAGGAAGTGCTCCATGGTGTATCACTTGAGCGATATGGACAAGCTTATTTCAATATACAGATCCATCAAATCAAGAAGTTCCCCTTCCTAGTTCCAGTCAACACAGAGGAAGACAATAGTTAATACTGAAGCCCGAGTTGGTCCAAACTCACAGGGAGGTATTGTTCACCAGTTAGCAGTATCAACTCTGATACACAACAGCCGGCAGGCCAAGGCCCAAATGTTAATTTCGGTACTACATGCCATGTACCACGGTTAGCTACAAAAATAGCTCCATGTCAACAAAGGATTTGTAGAAATATCGATCCCAATGCATACAATCAAATCTTGGAATGAGGAGCTCAGCCGGGGAATCCAAGTGTAAATGTTCCCAAAGGTTTTCATTATAGCACTGATTATAATGCTCTCAACATGATTCCAAATCTTGGTCACAAAAAAAACATGATTCCAAATCCAGTGTATCAAGGCACTAAGAATTTCAATCTATACAAGCTACCCCGCAACCAATGAATCAAACCGAGGAGTTACTGCATCAAATGACTAAAATGATGCAACATCAATTCGGTCTGAAGTCTAAGGGATAGACTGTATCTTATAGGCATCCATATCTTTAGTGGTATGATTTGGTGGCTCTCCCTGACAACTATAGAATTTTAGAGTTTACCAAATGCACTAGACAAGACAATACAAGCACTATACACAGGGCTTATTGGAGGCAGGAAAAAGCTGTTAATGGAGGCAGGCATTGCAACCGCCTCCAATTGAAGGCCTCGTTACTCGTTAATCATTGATTAACGAAGGTGGTTGCTTTGCCCATCTTGGTTAATCTATCAATGGAGGCGGTTGTCTTAACCTAACCGCTTCGGTTAATCGAGTATTAATAGAGGCGGTCATTTTATAGCGCTCGCCTCCGTTAAGATTTAACAGAGGCGGGTGGTGGCTGGCCACCGCTTAACGGAGGCGGCCACCAGGCCTGCCCAGCTCCTTTAATGATTTGGCGCACCATCTTGCAAAATCATTTTTGTAGTAGTGAAGCACCATAGAACATATTAGTTGGTATCTTACTCAGTTGGGAGAAGATTATGTTGAGGATGCACATAGGGTTCGATTTTTCTCTTTATCACTATGCACTACTGGAAACGCCAATATTCCTGTGTGCCATATATTTTTTTGACGGTCATAAAATTACTCACAGAAAAATTCGCTTTAACTTGTGGGTTTCTTCAGCACACAGATTAATTTGAATAACCCTGTCGGTTTTTTATAGAACACACAGAAAAATTTAACTCACAGGATAATTAAGTTAATATCCTTGTGTGCGTTATATTTTTCTGTCAGATGACACACAAGTTAATAGGCTTGTCCTATGTGGCGCAGCCAAAGTGAGCTGCCCGCGCAGTTTGGCGCCAAAAAATTCGTTGCCACGCTTTGCCACGACTTCTGAGCCGCTCTTTTTTTTTGGAGAAATAATAAAAAAACTTGACCTTATCTTCATCCTACCGAGAGTCCCATCCCAACCCACCCCTTCTCTCGTATGCTGCTCCCATCGTAAAAAAAAAGAAGCGACATCACGCCTCCCCAGGCTCCCATCTCTGGATCTCCGAGCTGCCGACCGCTGCCACCCCACGCTCCAAGATGCCGCCGCTGTCACCCTAGGATCCCAGCTCCTAGCCGCCGCCGCCGCTGGCCCCACGTTCCCTGCCGCTGCCGCCGCCGTCCCAACGCTCCCAGTTGCCACTGCCTGCCGATGGAGTCAGAGCCCCCACGCCGGCAGCTTCTCCGTGCTCCGCCCGATGGCTTCTATGTACGGTAGATGCGGGGCGCCGCCCACCTCCCCCTCCTGACCTCCTCACAGCTTGCAAGATCTCGACACCGCCAGTAACCAGCCGGCATCCGACGTCTCCTCCGTCGAGCCCGACACCTCCCTCTCTGCCCCTGAAGATCCATCTTGCTAGAACAGCGAGATTCACAGTTGAGACAACCTCAATCGAAGCCATTCGCTAGATCTGCCAGGTAGTAGATATGTTTTTTTCTTGTTTCATTCGTAGAAAACATGGTTACTGTAGGGAGTAAATACGTAAGTTGTTCCTTGAGGAAAAGGATAGCAATGGTTCTGGAAGAGGGTAGAGAGAGCAGTATGCCATCTCAGGATTTGTTTCATTGATAAGTAGGAGTTTGTTTCATTCATACAGTGGGCCAGTTTTATGTATGTTTTTTTTGTTTGCTCCAGTTTGACATAATAAGTTTCATGCACTGTTTCTGTCTTAATTAACTAGGAAAGTTTTATGGACACAATAAATCTATTCATGTTTTCTTCCTTAGATTTGCCTTTATATTGTATAAGTTGTTCATCAGTACAACTTATGTATAGTGCATTATTTCTATTTCTTTGACACAGGTTCAAATAAGCTTCTGCGATTTGTGTAGTAGTAAAAAAACATTTCGTCATCACTACAACAGATAAGAAGGTGGTGTGAATTGGCTTTCTGGTTAAAGGTAAAATTCTTACTATTTGCTGTAGCTATGAATGTGCTTTTTTGTGCTGTGATTATCATTATCTTTTATTACACACTGCTGTTGTATTGTGATTTTCCATCAGTGTACATTAGTTAATTTCATTGGTATAATTTTATTACACATTGGTGCTATCTTGTGATTGCCATTGACGTACATTTGTTAATTTGATTGGTATTCAAATGTCTTATTTTATAAAATGATAGATATACCACATCCCTAGATATGTTGTATGCCAATTTGCATGGTCCAAAACTCCAAATTAACAATTAAAATTTCATATTTGCAATACAGAGATAGTTCAAATGTCACGCACGTGGATGTATAATGGTTGGGAACATGGTAAAGGTCCCTCTAATGAATGGATTGATGAAGCCACTAAATTCTTGAACCATGCATTCTCTTTGTCGGATGTGGTTGAAAATGATACCATCAAGTGTCCTTGTGCCATGTGCCGGAACTACTTTAGGCAGAACAGGAATACTGTAGAGCTTCATCTGTGTAAATTTGGTTTTAGAGAAGGCTACGAAACATGGACAGAACATGGTGAGAGCCTTGTTAGTCATGATGAACATAGCACTGTAGGTACTGAGGAGGGTTGCAATGAAGTTGACCGTATGGATGATATGATATTTGATCTGGTTGGTGGACATCCACCACCTATAGATGATGCACTGACAACCTCAACCCAAGCCTTTTATAGAATGGTTGGTAATGCTGATGAATTGGTGCATGATAAAACTACCCACTCGTCACTTTCTGCTGTAGCTCGCTTGCTTGCTGTGAAATCAATGTACAATATGTCAATTGACCAATATGATGACTTCTTAAAAATAATCCATGAACTCCTACCTCCGGATTCTAAATTGCCAAAGAACTTCTATGAGTCAAAAAAAATGCTAGATGGCCTAGGTATGCCATATGTTAAAATTGATGTGTGCTACAACAATTGTATGCTTTTCTATGGAGATAACAAGAACAAAGATAAATGTGATTTCTGTAATGCCAATCGATATGAAGAAGGTCGGAACAAAGTTGCACGCAAAGTTTTGCGTTATCTTCCAATAACGGATAGACTACAAAGGCTGTATGCACATGAAGAAACAGCCAAGTTAATGCGATCGCACAATCGCTCCACGTCTGGTAAAATAGTCCACCCTTGTGATGGAGAAGCATGGCAACAATTTGACATGGACTTTCCACACTTTGCAAGGGATCCTAGAAATGTGCGACTTGCTGTTTGCACTGATGGTTTCACACCATTCAGCCTGAATGCTGCTGCATACTCATGTTGGCCAGTGTTCATTGCTCCACTAAATCTGCCACCAGGCATAGTCCTAAGACCTGAGTATATTTTTCTTGCCCTTGTGATCCCTGGCCCTGAGCATCCTGGAAGGAAATTGAATATTCTCATGCAGCCCTTGGTTGATGAACTTCAAAAACTATGGGTGGGGGTCGAAACAAAGGATGCTTCACTCAAGTGCAGCTTTACAATGAGGGCAATTTACCTTTGGTCAGTGCATGATTTTCGTGCTTATGGAGACTTTGCTGGATGGAGCACCAATGGCAAATTAGCATGTCCATGTGGATATGGTTGCCAAGGATTTCAACTCCGTCATGGACATAAGGCTTGCTGGTTTGATTGTCATAGACGCTTCCTTCCTATAAATCATCCATTTAGAATGCAAGGTAATGCATTTCGTAAGAACACAATGGTGCTTGAGGAATAACCTAAGCGCTTAACAGGGGAGGAAGTTGAAGACCATCTGCATAAGTATGTAGATGATACACAAAATTATGGAAAACTGCACAATTGGACTTTTGTGAGCTGCTTTAGGCAACTTCCATACTTTTCTAAGTTAAAGCTCCCACACAACATTGACTTAATGCATAATGAGCGAAATGTAGCTGAAGCTATTTGGAATACTTGCTTTGACATAGGAGAGAAGACCAAAGATAATGTGAAAGCTAGACTAGATCAAGCCGATATATGTGTTCGACCTTCGCTCAATTTAGTGAGAGATAACAAGGGGAAGTGGAAGAAGCCAAGGGCTCCATTTTGCATTAAAAAAGATGACAAGGTAACCATTCTTCAATGGTTTGAAGGTCTAAAATTTCCAGATGCTTATGCAGCCAACATCAGACGTGGTGTTAACCTGGTGCAAAAAAGGATTCTAGGCCTCAAAAGTCATGACTTCCACATCTTTATTGAGCGCCTTCTCCCAGTTGCATTCCGGGGATTTCTTCCAGAGGATATATGGCATTGTTTGGCTGAGCTTAGCTTTTTCTATAGGCAATTGTGTGCTAAAGAGCTTAGTAAAGACATTGTTCGCTCTCTAGAAGAGAATGTTCTTGTGCTGCTGTGCAAACTGGAAAAGATATTTCCTCCTGGTTTTTTCAACCCTAACTTAATTGTACATTTACCTTATGAGGCACGATTAGGAGGGCCTGTCCAAGCCCGTTGGATGTACCCGTATGAGAGGTAAATATCAGAATTAGTTCTCCGATATCAAAAATATTTATTTAGAATTTTGTCCATGATATCTTCGTATGATTGTGTAGGTGTATCAAAAAACTTAAGAAGAAAGTAAGAAATAAGGCACGTGTTGAGGGTTGCATTGTTGAGGCTTCTCTAGTTGAAGAAGCTACAAATTTTCTGTCCTTGTATTTTAGAACAAGCGCTCGGTCTACTAAAAACAAGATGCCCCGATATGATGATGGTGACTCTATGTTTGAAAGCATATGTGACCTCGAAATTTTCCAATGCTCGGGTAGATGCATCAGCCCAAGAGGTACTCGTGAGCTCTCTATAGAAGAGTATAAAGTTGCCATCCTATACATACTAACCAACATACCAGAGATGGATGATTTTTTTGAGTATGTTCTTGAAATCACTATCACTCATTTATTTCAATTAAGTTGTGATATGTGCACATAGTAGTAATAATTCTATTAATGTAGAAAATTTGACAAGGAGCAGTGGAAGAGCCGTATTGTTCCAACTGAACAGCAAAAACGGGATTTGAGATTAAATGGCTGGAATTATGGCTGTTCCATTAAACAGGGGCCAGATTTTTTTGAATGGTTCAAGGACCAAGTAATGTCCCTATGCATATGATATTGCACTATGTTATAGTTTCATAGCACACACCCCTAACATAAAACTATATTTTGCAGTGCATGCAATCATCTGTTGTTCACAAAGCTTTGTGTCAAATGTCATATGGTTTCTGTACTCGAGTTCACTGTTATGGTTGTTATGATGTCAACGGTTATAGATTTCGTTCTGAGCGGTATGAGAATGGAAGATCTGGACTAACCACTTGCAATACTGGTGTTTGTGTGTCTTCTTATGATGAAAGTGGCAACGTTCTTGATTATTATGGTGTCATAGAAGACATTATCAAAATTGTTTGGGAAGGGAGCATGCCACTTGAGTTGGTTTTATTTTATTGTCGTTGGTTTGATCCAACACCCAATGGACTGCGGTGCACTGAGAACTTGGGTTTGGTAGAGATTAAGCACACATCAAGATTATCAAATTTTGACCCATTTGTCATGGCTGCTCAAGTTAGTCAAGTTTACTATCTATCTTATCCATGTAAAAATATAAATCTCATGGATTGGTCGATAGTGTATAAAGTTGCTCCACATGGACACATACCTCCAATTAATAGCAATGCTGATTCTAGTCTTGGTGAAGGGCCAACTCATGATGTTGAATTCTTCCAAGAGGATGGATTAGATGGCACCTTTGTTATTGACTTGGGTGCTGCATTGGACTCTATAACCTCATTGGTCTCGGATGAGATTACTGATCCTAAAGACTTGGAAGAACTAGAGAAAAATCCGGCTGAGAATGAGGAAGAAAATGAAGCTACAGATGAAGAGATAGAGTCTACGGACGAAGAGAATGAAGATTCAGATGAAGCTTACGATTGAAATGATTTCTGAATTTGTGGTGATAAAATTGCAATGTTTGCTATAGTATTTTGTGTATTGTACTCTCTATTTTGTGAACTTTGTGTCCTCATGCCTATGATCTAATGTATTGAACCTTTATTAATGTATATGCTAATGCTATTGTACTCTCTATTTTGTGAACTTTATGTTGTACAGAGTTTATTTGTATTTTACATCTACATGGTCCATCTCACTTATAATTTAAATTTGTTTGGTCCATCTCACTTATGATTTCCCACTGTAGATGGTTAGTAGCATTCGTCACAGCCGTAACAGTCGTGCAAAAGGGAGTGCTTCTCATGTTTCACACTCAAGTGATGGTGCCTCTCAAAGAGCAAGGTCTGATTGTCCTTCCCAAAGCCTTAATGCTACTGAACCTATCCATTCTCTACATCCCCCTAAGCAAAAGGGGAGAAAGCAGGGGAGTCTAACAAAGTTAAAATGGCCGGTGCGTGGTCGCAAGGTTGCCCTTGAACCACTTGGTGATATGTGAGTATACAATCATCTCTGCATTTTTTCTCCCAACTTTAAACCCTTTGACTAACCTTGTCTTACATTTTGTATTGTTGAAAAGGCAATTTACTTATGTTAGTTATCGTGAGTCTGGTTATAAGTACACTACTCAACTTGGGGTTTTAATCAAGAGGGAATACCCAGGCCTAGTAGAGGACAAGGATCAACATGGTGTAGTCCTTAACACTCGCCCAGCACTAGAGTGGGCTGATTATTTCCTAACAGTAAAGGATAACTCTGGACAGACTGCTGGAGATCGTGTACTTTCTGAATTTTGGGTAAGTAAAATATGTGTAATTATTTATGGTCATTCCTTGCATGATAAAATGACTTCCTTCACATTGCTACTTGTTTTTCTTTGCATGTAGCGTTTGTTTCAGGTTAGAAGGGAGGACCAACAAGAAGCAGACCGAGTTTTAGAAAATTATGTTAGGAAAAGAGTAAAGGACATGATGTACCAAGCTCGCGTGGATGCTGTCAAGAAGTACTACAAGGACGTACTGAACCAGAACCTAGATGACAAGTTGGCACGACCAATAGAGCTTACATATGAACAATACCTGAATGGAAGAGTGAAGTGGTGCAAACGTGCTGCATGGCCGTCTCTTTGTCGTTATTGGTGCTCTGAAGAGTTTCTCATAAAACGAAAGAGAGGGCAGGAATCTCGGTTATCTTCTGATGATATTGCTCAAAATCGTGGTGGATCTAGACCATTTGGGGAAACAAGACAACTTTTGGTAGGCATACTTCTCTTTGTACAAGTTACAGAACTCTCTTTAGAATGGTATGCATACTTATTCCATATTGCAGGGTGAGAAATATGGCCCTGAGAAGGGAACTAATATGAACGCTTTCGCGGCGATGAAGTCTGGCATGAAAAATGTGGATGACACTGGCCGACCTGGTGCAATTAGCAGCCACAAAGCACAAAACATTGTGGTACGTATCTGATAAAGTTGCTGGTTGTAGGTTCTGACATAATTCTTCATGTTCAATCTGGTTTGTTTTTTAGACATTATAGTGGTCTATAAAGCAGAAAATGCAGCCATTATTAGACTGCTAGTCCTAAAATAGAATTTGGGTCTGTTGTAAACTTGGCTTGATTTTCTAGACTAGATAGTTGTGTTTTGCATACTCAGTTTGTAGTAACTTGCCAACTTATTCTGAGCATGGCTGATTTCTTGAAGAACACTATTTGACCTATGTAGACCAGCTGAATAATGTCTTTTCATTTCTAGGATGAGTACACAGCAAAGTATCAGGCTGCACATCCAGAAGGGCTGGAGCAACAAGAGTTGGATGGACAAATACTGTATGATCTGTCTAGTGGCTTGCGCCATGGTCGCGTAGCCATTGCAAATGGTGCTGTAAAAATTGCTGATGTGCGGTCTGCTGCCAAGAAAAAAAATCCTGTATCTTCAAATGTAGCATCTTATCGACGCATGGCCAACGATAATCGGAATTTGCGTCATGTAAATAGGTCTTTACATGAGCGCCTTGACCAGATGGGGGAACTTACTAATGACTTAATGCTGGTATGGATGTGAATTAATGTGTCCATTTTCATGATTAGAGAAAGCACAATCCTTGTAATTTATTTTTGAATTAATATACTTGTTTGGATGTAGGATCTTTATCACAAATTGGGTCAGGAGGTCCCAGAAAATCTGAAAAGGCACCTTGCAGCTCTACAAACTAATGTAAGTACATTAACTTGGTACTTGTACCTATGAACTCAGTATTAATTATGAGGAAAAAACCAACTGTCTAAACCATTTTAAGTACAAAACTGATACGTTTTGATGTCAGAATGACAACACGCAGTGCAGCAGTGAGGGAGTGGCCTCATGTTGATGGTTACTGTAATTTCCAACTTTCCATCTTAGTTTTAATCTCATGGTAAGCTGTACTTCTAGCTGTACTGAAACTTGCCACCTCTAATAAGGAATTCATAATTTAGTCCAACTGGAATCTGAAGATTTGACATAGCTAGTAGTAGATAATGAAATAGGCTATGAAATCTTGTGTATGTCTAAATAGTTCTTTTAGCTCCAGAATTTCATGGAATGCCAATTCATTTTATTTCAATTCAGGGCCATTATTCATTCAGTCTAAATCCTACTAGGTGAGATTTGAGTTTCCTAATTAACTTAGTAATTTCTCTGTCTTTACTCAGTACAGTACAAATTTAAATCACAGTCAAATCCAGTCATGGCAAGCTGTGGAAAACAAGTGTCTTGTCGCTTTGTGTCCAACCAATGACTGCTTGCTCCACTTATCTTGTGCATAAGTATTAGGACTCTCATACCATCTCTCATTTAGTTTGGACATTGCATATGCTTCATGTATGGTGCTGGTGTAAAAGGAAATCATGAAGAAGACAATTAATGTGTATCAGTCCTAAAATCCAATTGAAATTTACATGGTATTATCATTTTGCAGCTGCCCACTAGTTCATCTCATGTTGGCGAGGACCTGGATGGTGAGAACATGGATGGAGAGAACTTGGAGGACAAGGATGGCAACTACATGGAAGGAGAGGACATCGAGGAGGACACGGAAGAGGAGATGAATGAAGAGGACATGGATGAAGAGGATGAAGAGGACAGGGATGAAGAGGACTGGGATGAAGAAGACATCGACAACAACAATGGGGGCAGCAATGCCGGATCAAATATTGATGACTTCTATGATTTGGGATATATATGGTAAGGTTGCTATTGGCACAAATAGCACATGGGTTGTCGAAGTGCCTTTTGTTCATTGAACAACATAAGCTTTGGATTGGCTTGTGTCTTTTGAACATGTATGGCCGTGCACAGCACTATTAACTTAGTAGTAGCTGAATATTTGATGGACTTGGCTAAAATTAGGATGTGGCCGTAGGTGACATGGCTGTACATGTATAAATTAGCAGCAGTTGTTAGTAGAGTTTTAGATGTAACTTGTGAGGGCAGAACCTTTGGAACCTCTTATGGAACATCTAATATGTGCTGTAATATTGTGCTCTACGTATAATCTGTTGTTTGGTGCTTCTGGAACAGAGCATGTAATTGTGAAATTTTTGTCACCTAATAATTTCTTTGGTGGTAAAAAATTGCAATTTCCTTGAGGGGAAACCATAAGGAAAATTAGGATGAACTATCAGAAATTTAGTACTATTTTATTGATGGGAAACCGACAAAAAAATAGACTCATGGCTGACAGAAATATTTTTATTTCCTTGAGGGTTGACTGACAGAAAAATTACTCAAACCCACAAAGAAATCAACTATATCCCTGACAGTTAGCCTACAGGGAAAATAATTAACTTGACGGTTCCTGACGGTATCCTAGACCTGCTGACGACGCATTTGTTTGTGAGGTAGCCGTCAAAAAAATACCGTCAGAAAAATATTTCTGACGGGATGCGCACAGGAAAATCTGCTTTCCCTGTCACTCTATCCTTGACGGGATATGCCTGTCGGGCTCTCCACAGAATTAATTTTTCTGACGGTTTTTCCCGTTTCATTGACGGTTTTTTGGCACATAGGAATAATGCAGCCTCCAGTAGTGATGAGGACCACATTCACTTGGTTTTTGGCCATGCCTACCGATTCTATTGCCAATTGGGCAGACGTGGAGAAGAAATTTCATTCTTATTTCTACACAGGGGTTGGAGAGAAGAACATTGTAGATTTGGCTGATTTGTTCAGGCAGAGAACCAATGAGTCAAGAGTCGATTTTCTCAGGAGATTCAGGGAGATCAAGAATTTATGCTTTTCAATGAATTTTCCTGATGATCAGTTGACTGCACTGGGTATGAGAGGGATATTCCTTAGAGAGAAATTGGCTGGGCATGAGCTTGAATCATTCTTGTATTACAAAATTCTCATGCTATGCAAGACTACTATATTGCGAAAGCAAAACTATCATTTATTCAGTCACACATATATTATTTTCAGCATATTTTAAATGGCAGTTGCTTGTTGCGTTTATAATTTAGGGCTTAGAAATAATATATATATATATATATATATATATAGATTCTTATTACTACTTTTTTTGTTTATATCCGATAAGCCTAAAAGAGTTGTGTGTAATAATATTACGACTCTATATCGTATACATTCACTACAGATGTGTCACTAATCATATTCAATAATCTCAATAAGTTTTTTAAGAAAAAACATTTAGTGGTCATTAACCAGGACATTGTCCTCCAGCTGGTTCGGATGCAAGACTTTTCTGAAATTTTTAATCAAAAGTCCGGAGCGTGGGTTAGTATAAGATAGAATAGTATGGATTCATCCCTGTTTATTTTCTTTATGGATATCTGTAGCAGCACAAGAATTAGTACATAAACTACTAGGAATAATTATGTGCAGAGATGCATTGAAAACATGGGAATATCTCTGAGCAGTTGCTATCTCATTTTGGCAAGGCATATCACAAATCCATCTCTAGTACCAAATGTACCATACATTTGAAGTTTTACATAGAATTCCAATGGTAACCTCCTAGACTATATCCTGACAACTAGTCATGGGTATATCTTGGTGACAGCCACATAACATAAGAAATAAAGGTACAATACTAGAACACTGGTCGCATGCATGCTGTGAATGATCAGTTCGTTCATCTGTGACTGATCCTGATCATATTATTCATATATCATATATGTTGAATTTGTAGTGATCAACCATGATTCTGGTTGTTTGGGAAATTCCGTAGGCCACAAACATCTTCGAGACCACCAGTAAGCATGGGATTGTTGACTTCAAATTCATCAATGAATCCATTATTGATCGAACTAGGACCTGTGGAAGCCATTGAATCGGCACTGATGTTCTGACCAATCTGGTATCGCGAAGAGGAAGCTGGCACTGACCCTTGAGTCATTTTTCTTGCTTCAGCCAGTATATTCTTCTCCCTCTCTTTGATTGCACCACTCACTTCTTCCAGGCACTTTTGGAACTCTTCCAGCTCAGCTAAACCCAATTCCAAGACATTGGCATTCAACCACTGCATCCTACGTTCACCCATGTCCATCTCAATAGCCTCTTGCAACCTCTCCTTTTTCTTGTTTTCAGAATCTAGAGACTGTTGAAGCTCTAAGTGCTCCATGTTCAGCTTTTGGACAGTATCAGTTACTGCCCCACTGTTATCATGGCTTGCACCACCCGAAGCAGGGCCACCAGGAGTCACCGAATTGAGGAATCGGTCTGCAACATCATGAATGGACGGATGGCCAAAAGAGTAGGATTTACCAGAGCGTGAGAAGACAACAGAACCAACCATTGCTCCACACAGAATGGAGAGCTCACTAGCCTTCTTGAACAGACCCTGGCGGCGCTTGGAGAAGCAAACCTGACGTGCGTTCTCATTCTTGATGCGCTTGATCACAACTTTTTTCCTTGCCATGGCTACCTTACCCTTCACCATGGTCAAGATGCAAGTATTTGGGTTCTTGCTAAGTCCTGGATAATATATGTTGATGGAGATGGTATGCAGGATTGGTTGAGAAGCGTTTATATAGGCTCTTGCATAGGATCAAAGTGGAAACTAAGATCAGCAAAGATTCGAGTGTATGTAATTCTGTGCTATTTTACAGCTGGGGTTATATTCAATGTTACCGTGAGCTATTTTATTTACATCTGGATTCCATTAAGATTTTTGGAAGGCAATGTAATTTTTTAACACTTAATTATTGTGTTATTAACATGGAATATAGTTAATTTTGGATTCTTCTTTGTGAGCGAATTTTTTACCACAAAGATCTGGAATACTAGTTATAACTGGCACTGCATTAAAAAGACAATGGCAGGTCTAGTAATGTGTGTATGCTGATTGGAATTCTTCCATGAATAAATGCTTTTGCCGTTAACAATAATCCAGATATGAACAAATATGCAATGCCGTGGTTTTGTTCACTATAGCCCAGATCAGCAAAGATTTGAGTGTATGCAATTCTGTGCTATTTTACAGCTGGGTTATATTTAATGTTACTGTGAGCCATTTTATTTACACCTGGGTTCCACTAAGATTTTTGGAAAGCAATGTAAATTTTTAGCTGCTATTGTGTGTTATTAACATGGAATATAGTTAATTTTGGATTCTTTGTGTGAGAGAATTTTTTATCACAAAGATCTGGAATACTAGTTATAACTGGCACTGACATTTAAAAAGACAATGCCAGGTCTAGTAATGTGTGTATGCTGATTGGAATTCTTCCATAAATAAATGCTTTTGACGTTAACAATCCAGATATGAACAAATAATATGCGATGCGGTAGTTAGCGTAGTTAGGTGGGTCAAGATCGTCCGATGCAACTAAGCTGTGTCATAAACTCATACTCCACATATATATAACCAGAGGACTAAGTAACTGCACAGGTTGTGTCATACAGGTTGCGCTAGTATGAGAAAGTAATTAAATTGCAGGTATACGAATATATTCGATGGGCAATATTTGAAAATCTGAAGTCTATTATTTTGTTGTTGACATGGCTTGATATAACGAGGACCCGAGGAAGTGGAGTCACCCTTCGAAAGCATATATATAGCAAGTCTATTTTCATAATATAAAATAATCGGTGATGCATTTGGAGATGTGTACCAGCTGCATATGTGTGGCCAAATCACTGCATGCTTTACATACACAGCTGTACATATGGTCAAGATATATATATATATATATATATATATATATATATATATATATATATATATATATATATATATATATATATATATATATATATTGAAATAACGCAGTAGGTTTTGGCTGGCCTAAAAATTATTATAGTGACAGCCTGACATAACAGGTGTAGGGATATGTCTTGAACGCTATGGGGAATTCAAAGGATTAGCTCATACTTTACGGAAATCAGGTTTTGAATCTAATGAACTCACTCGGGCCCATGCATTTGTGAATATATGGTAAAAAGCAATGGCCTGCACTTGGCACATAGCACTGCCCCAGACTAAGACATCGTCACAGGCAGTTCAAAACCACCTACATTGTTAGATTCCGAACCTCCATAACTAACTCGGCATTGACGAGAGGGTTTCACATCATTGTCGGTTATTTCAAACCGTAAGTGATATCTAACTTTCTCTGTCGGTTGGTAAAACAAACCACCAGTGGTATAGATAGAACCACTGCTAGTTGGTTTGTGAAACTGACACTGATTTCATTTGCGCAATTTGTATTTTGATAATTTATTTTATTCATTTTTCACTTTATATTTCTTACTATTATGGTGGAGGAAGAGATGAAGGAATATGCATTAAACAAATCCATCAACACTTATATTACAAGTGATATAGTTACAATTAAAGTCTGTGTATGAAATTGACGGTTGCATTACAATAGCCTATCGCCATGCGCCGTACCATACTGCGTCTTGAATTTCTTGGTCCTAGAAATGGAGACTGATCCTTTTTTCTGCTCAATATCTCGGAAGTGACGAATTTCGCTAGCTTCTTTTGAATTCTGCTTATCTCGAAATCTAACAACCTTTGGTGGTTTTGTTCACTAGCCCAGGTCACATCATCACTGTTGGCTCAAAAACCCACATCACTGCCGGATTTTGTACCAGCAGTGATGAAGAGAGACTCATCACTACCACTTACAAAGAACCGACCGTGATGTGGAACCGGCAGTGACATGGTTGTTAGCGAAAACCCAAAAAACAGGCTGAAAAATATGGGAAAAAGTTTTTAATTTCAGAAGAGGCCCCACCGGAAAGCTGCACAGACAGTCACGCATCTTAAGTTATAAGTCAAATCGATTTTTCACATGAAAAACATGCACGCCGTCTACGGCGCTTGAACCCACCACGTTCTACTCCACACGTTCGTCCCCTGACCTCTCCACCTAAACATATGTTTGTGTCCAATTGGGATATTCGTGCCCGCCATTTTATGTTCTTCTAATTTTGAAATGAGTATATGGGGCTCAAAAAAAATTCAAATAAACAAGTTGCGAACTACAAATTTTAACAACCTTTTGAGATCTACAATATTTATTTTGATAGTTTCTCCATCCGAGGTCATTTACAAAATTTGAATTTCAAATTTTAAAATTTCAAACTTAGTTTTTCATGACAAGATGATTTCAAAAAAAGTTATCAACTACAAAGTTTCATAAGTTTTTAAGATCTACCACTTTTATTTTTACTGTTTGTCCATATGAGGTCGTATAACAAAATTCAAATTTCAATATTTTGGAGATTCAAGTGTAGTTTTCCTTCACAAGATGATCTCAAATTGAAAAGTTTGTCAACTACAAAGTTTCATAAATTTTTGAGATCTACAACTTTTCTTTTGGTACTTTCTCCATTCGAGGTCATTTATAAAAATTTGAGATTCAAATTTGAGAAATTCAAACATAGTTTTCATTGACAAGATGATTTCAAAATATAGTTGTGGAACTACAAAGTTGCGTAACTTTCGGAGATCTACAAATTTTATTATATTTTGTTCATTTGATCATTTATCCATCTGACATAGTGGTAGTAACAATGTTCACAAATGGTACATATCCCTCTTATAGTTTCATAAACTATATAAAAGTCATATGTAATATTTGTGAATAATGTTACTACAACTTTATTGGATAAAGAAATGACTTGATAAGTTCTACAACTTATATTTTCATGACTTTTTCATCTAAAATAATTTAGTGTCCCAAAATGTCATTTGAAGTTTCCATATTTTGAAATTCAAAATTCAAATAGATAAAACGAAGTCACATGAAAATATGGATAAAATAATAGCTCGAATAACACAAGAAACTGCTAGTGCATGATTTTAGAATTTTCTTAGGAAAAAATCATTAAATTCGAAGTTAGTACGGGAGAGAAAGACTGGTGACAAGTTTTAGCTAGAAATTAAATAAACAAATCAGAGTTCTTCAGTAACTTCAAAATTTAAGTTCAATTAGTATTTTGAAGTAGTAAATGATTTCAAATGAAAAGCTGCAAACTCCAAAGTTGCATAAATTTTCGAGATCTCACACTTTTATTTTGGGCGTTTTTCCAGCCGATGTCGTATGAAAAATTCAAATTTTAAAATTTAAATATTGGGAGATCCCAATGATCTTATATTAAAAAGTTTGAACTACAAAGTTGTAGATCTTGTCGAGTACTACAACTTTAATATAAAGTTCATCTTCATCAGTCATTGTATGAGAAACTTATGAACTTTTCTTGTATGCCACTGTTTGTCTAAGTCACGAACCGATGGTGATAATATCAATGTCGGTTCTTGGTTAAAACCGGTAGCGATGGCCCCAAACTGGTAGCGATGCGAACATATGATGACCTGATTTTCAGGGTCAGTTGGACCTATCAGTGCACCGGTTTAATTAAGCCACGAACTGGCAGTGATGTTACTGGAAGCACTATTACTGTTGGTTCTTAAAATCTGGCGATGAAGCTGCTAGTGAAGACCAAATCTATAGTAGTGGTTTCTTGCGTTGTCAAGATGATATCAAAATGCACAAATGTAAGACAAAATTGTAGATCATTTTGTTGAATTAACCAATAAACATGAAATGGGAAGCATACATCCTAATGCATCTCCTATGTCTCCGTTCGCGTAGAAGTATAAAAGCATTGCCCACATCACGTAGAATCTGCATTCATTGTTCCCCACTGGTTGGTCTAGTTTCTTCAAAGCTTGCATATATTCAACATCGAATAGGGCCTTCCAACCCCTTTACAACTTGCTATCGAGATTTCACCAATCAGATTGTGCCTTCATATTGTGTCACATTATAAATAAGTGTAAAGGCCAAGGACATTGCAATGTGTTATGTGATTAGATAATATATGTTATTGGGTCCACTTGTTCAGAACTTTGACTAGAGGAATAATATGAGAAAGTGGCTTCTTCTTTGGGTTCTACACTTCGATACATGAATCTTTAAGACAGAAATCTACGAGGAAGAAATGGTTGTTGCCATCACAGAGTCGATGTTATTGAATGATATTTCAAAAAAAGAAGAACAAAAAACTAGGGCTGACAACACATACTCGCAGTTGTAAGTTAGGAATATGTTTGTTTTGTCATCTCTGAACATCCTTTCAAACTCTAAATTCAAACTTGTTGCTAGATATTGGCCCACCACTGGTGCATGTTATCTATATTGTGTATTTTCTCGTGAACCCCCTAATAATCAAGGCAATTGTATATGGTCCACGTCACCCCATTTGCTTGTATTTTTGCAATCTTTGCATGGATATAATAAATGCTAATGTGAGTCCCCAGCATTGGCTCTAGTAACCTTCATGAAGTCATCGATGCCCGTAAAGTACCATTGGTTCGTAAATGGCAAACCATACATCCACCCTCAATCCATCTCTGCACACAAACTGGGAAGAGTGATTATAGGAAATTAAAACGTGGAGCCTTTATGAACATCATTATTTGTATTTCAAAACTAACATTTATTCTACAGTAACTGAGAGTGGTCGCCCCATTTTGAAAACCAATTAATCTACACAAATTAAAGGAAAATAGATATTGCTAGCCCATAAAAATGGGAATTTGTAGCCCCATAGAAAACAATTATTCTATAGCATTTCACATAAAAATGGAGACACAAATTACCAAAAAAATTGAGACATGATTATAAACAAAAAATGTAGCTCCAAACAATGAATTGGTAGGTATCACATAGCAATCATTAAAACCGTTCAGTTTGCTAAAAATTAAAGTGGGTTCATAGACACTAACCTTTTGCAAGGTGGATTCACCACAATTTTGATGCCTTCCTCAAGACCCAATTGAAATATGCTCTGTATAATGGAGAAATTTAACAACTAGAATGAGAACTAAACAATCTAAACACACCAAACCATTGTAAAGCTACAAATCCAAAATTGTATGCTTGTTAATAACCTTAAAGGAAGTATGTCATGCCTATGCTTGAAAATCCAAGAGCTTCGTTGAGCATTTTAGTGAGAGTAGCCGCAATAATGGAGGGAGAGTGGAGAAAACGTGCCTCTTTTCTATGCTTGGGACGATTGGACAGAGGAGGGAGGAGAGTGGCTGTTGGATTTTGTATTGTGGGATATCAGTCGTGGCTTGAAACCGAAACATGCAGTGATAGTAATACTGTACTGCCAATTTGTACCACAAACCGGTAGTGATATACCACTGCCGATTCAACCCACAAACCAATAGTGATATGGACTTTCAATACCGGTTCAACCCTCAAACCGATAGCCACCCCAATCATTTTCTTCTTTTGAAACTATGAACCGGCAATGAAGAGTCGTCATTGTTGGTTCATTATCAACTGGTATTGATGGCTCAACACTGATGTTCGAATCTGTAGTAGAGTATACCATTCTAGGCCACATCGCGCGGACCATTGTTACCATCAGATTACCAGATAATATTTCTCATACTTGACTAAACTGAATAGAGTCGTACCTCTGACTATATATATTGGATTCTTATCTACAAAAGCCCCCTCAGTTATAATAACTTGCATGTCCTTGCTAACATGGGCGCTTCCCTTGAAGCTGAGACTATGCATCGATCGAAGGGTTTCATTTAGAGGGGCTCCGTACAGTTTGAGGCCCTCCCATAGCTTAGAGCTATTCCAACAGTTTGGCTAAAATTAACATCTAAATTCTAGTGCTTAGCTATTTTGTAAATAAAACCTCTCCAAAAGAAAGAGGTCCACAACAGCCTTGATATTTTACAAAGTCACATAGCCAATGTCCATGGTTGGCTATATATGGACAACAAAAATTAAGGGATAGCGAACTTTCTATTTTACACAATCAAATAGCACATATGTTGGAGTTTACTTTTTGCTACACAAAATTCTAAAATAGTATTCACAGCAAGAGTAGACAAATTGTTGGAGTTGCTCTTAGTATCCCCAAAGGGGACTCTAAAGCCAGCTATGGCTCCTTGTTTCTTACTAATTGTTTGGCCAAATCTAATATCTTTAAAACTTTGAGGAAAAGGTGTAGTGCATGGCTTTTGAATTGGATTCTAGCTTTAGTATTCCATCCATCAATGTTTGTTTACATGATTAAAGACACTCTCTGTTCTTGTTGGCATGCATGACTAAGTATTGTGCCAACACAAAAAAAAACTATCCACTCATATGTGCTAGGAGCATTGTTGGCACTCACTATGAATGACCTTTATGCCCTACACCCTCAATGTGTAAAATGAGTGCCACTAACACTATTTATACATGAAATATTATGCATTTTCCATTATATAGTTTGTATTTATATATGCTTGATTAGTTTTTTGGCCAAATCAAGTCATAGGAATGCAAGGTGTCAATAGTTGGATTAAAAATCACTAATTCAATTTAAGTTAGGGCATATCAAAGCAATTCCCGTCAAGCGTAATGATGTGCCTTATGTTTGGAAGCTTCAAGACAAGAATTCACAAATACTTCATTAGGTATTGAATGTTTTATGGAAAGCAATTTTGGATCCATCAACTTTAGGAAAGTTTAGAGAAAGGCTCATGTGTTCTCAAATTGCTCTATGGCTAATGTGCCACACTCATATAAATTTCTATTCTAAACAAGATAAGACTCAACACTGCAAAAGTTGGAACCAAGAGGTGCCAAAAAAGAGTGGGTCAGCCTAGGACCCCCTATGAGATTAGTTTCAGCTATCCTTTTAACCATGTGTTGTGTTCACAAAGTATAAGCATACAACAATGCGGTCTCAGATCTTCTGACAAAGCTCAGAATGTCAAAGATATGAGAAACACATAACAATGGTTGGTTGGAGAAGCTCCGACAAACACCAAAAGGCGCTTAGGTTCAAGTTATATTAGAGCATTGCAATCACTCAATGTTAAAGTTTGATACAACTAGATGTATCTTCTTGTTTATATTGATTAGTATGTACTTGGATTATAGTCTCTCATATGGATGTTGATGTACATGTTAATATCTTCAATATTTATTTTGATGCATGCTTTATTTTATTTTTTCAAATGGTTGCCAACATAAGTTCTTAGGGTTTCTCCTGGATATAAAGATCACATAGTAGCGCATGATCATCAGTTCGTAGAGCACCCTATCAATATGTGGCAAAGGTAGAAATGGAATGATTCTAACATCTTGTAATCTTCTACTATTGTTGTTGGGAGCACTATATACTGAGGAGGGCAGGTGGGTATAAAGCTGGCAATTCTCTACCTAGGGCTTCTCACATTGGACTATGGTCTTTGTCGTTTGGTGATCATTATGGTCCTTTTTGTCTTGCAGCTAGGAGCTGACAACAACTCAACCACTCCTTGATGACTTTGCTACAGCCTGGTGTTGACCGCTAAGTGTTGTCTGCCGTAGCAGCGCAATCCCTGAGTGCACCTTCTCGTGGCTTCCTTGGCATGTCTGGCTGAACTGAATGGGGCTGCTAGGTAGTGGGAGCCCCTTGGCTCATGGCCTTCGGGGACCTCTTTGTCCTAAGATGTAACGCCCTAGTGCGTGACCCTACCGAGGGAGTGGCCAACAATGCCTTCCCTATGGAGCATGATGGCAATGTAATCTTCTCTGCCTATTAGGCTTTGAGCATCTCAGATTTCAGGGCTACCATCTGGCGTGCCTCTTGATGATCGCCCACCTTGAGCTAAGGTTGGGATAGCCACGAGGGTAGTGGCTCGACTAGGGATCCTATCATACAGGGAATCCCTACATCTAGCCAAGGTCCAATCATTGGCAACTTTGCCTCCTCAGGCTTTCCCTTTTGATATCAAAGATTCCCTTGTAGGAGAGCCATTTGTGGGCCATAGCCATCCGTTTTCTTCTAGAGGGTACTTGCGAGCATACCCAATGGGTACAACCCCTGAGCCCACAATTCGAAGAGTCTAGGGCCTAGGGGGCAGCAGTTGGACTATCGTATCCATAATTTGGTGACTTAACATATCCCTATGTTTGACTCTCAACACATGCCAAACATTTCTTCACCATCATAGTGTCATCACGTGTCCCCCTAAGTGCCATACTTGATGGACTTGGCCATCAACTTGCCAACATACTAATCTAGGGACTCATCCTCTGTCATGTTTAGGGTGTCGAATTCTTCACTTCAACATCTGTACCCATGCCTTCTTAACACGCTTCGTGCTGATGAACCTCATCTTGAGACATTAGGACTTGTTGAGACACTTTCATTTCTTGTTAACTACTTGCATGGGAAGATGATCTGGGAGAGCTTGGGAAATGTATGTCTGTAGTATATGCACCTTCTTGTCCTTCCTTGTGTTGATGCTTGCTTTGGTCACCGGCTCAACTGCCACCCAAACACCTTGATCTTCCATGATTGCCTGCACTCAGATCGTCTAGCTGGAATAGTTTGTTTCCATCAGTTGCAGACACATTCATGGACGGTCCGCCGCCACTGGTCACCCGCAAGCTTTCTCCAATGGTGAGAATCGACGTCGGATTGAATAGGGACAATTTGGGCACAGACACCAAGGCTCTAAACTCCACATGTTGGCAAACAATCTTAGGATGGCATGTCCAATTTGCCATAACTAACCTAAGCTAGTAGAAAGAACAACATATGGAGATGTATTTTTCTTCTTCCTACTACTGCATTCTGCATTAGCTACTTCAAATTTGGCATGCAATACTGAGATCATTCACCAACAAACGAGACAACTTCTACATTCATTAGCTCTGGATACATATGTACCTTATTTAATTATTGCTGCTTCTTTCCATGTGCTTTTTCATGATCTCGTACCCAAATTTGCAGCTGTGATGTGAAGAACCAAGAACAATTTACAAAAAATGATTCTTCTATTGTGGTTGGGGGCATTATTCTGATTTAATGTTAGTGCAATCATGTATACTAAGTTTATGTGTATTAGTTGGACTCCATCTTAAATTTTTGCCTTAGCATTTTATATGATGGACCCTTGTTTTAAAATTGCATGCTTTTCAGATAATGCAATATCCAACTACATGGAATTTGTGTCTTTGGTATATCCAACTAAAAGGAGCTTGATGGCATTCTACCATCTCTTATCTTCCATAAAAGTATGAAGTAGCAGCAAGTGTTAGTAACAATAAAGGTGGGTTATATGCATCATTGTTGATATAAAACAATATAATTAATCATTCTTCCTATCTGTTGTCCATTGAATTTGTTTCTTTGTGACTATCCCTTTTCGCGCACCAGTTTATATAGATAATTCTCTGTCATTGGAAACTGTGAACATTTTGTGTTTCCTCTTTGAAACATAGACAACTAATATTACCCCATTAATTCATTGTAATATATCCTAAAAATATCCTCTAAAATGTGAGTGGCGAACAAGTACCCATTATTTGCAATTAGTTTCAAGATACTTTTTCCTTATTTTATGTATTATAAGAACTTTGCATCCATGACGATTGATGAAGCTTCAAACATTGCTTCGTTGCTATAAAACAAAGCTAGAACAATACCAGGATTAGTTTCTCTTTTATGCAATGATGCCATTGCTGAATTCTTGACTTTTATATTTGTCCAATTTAATGCCACATATTTTGATATTCAAATTTGACCTGATTTTTTATAGAACACACTGGAGAACTGTCTATCTTTATATTAAGTAGAAAGAGGGTCTAGAACCCTTACAGCACACACCTTGCACACACCCTTGTTTGTTTGAGATTCATTCATGTCCTTTTCTTACAACAGATGTGACCACACCTAAGAAATGAAACATATTGATGGCTATTGGTCCTATGGCAAGAAGGAAAGAAGTGCCCTGGTCCCTTGCTAGGGGTGTTTGGATGCTCTCTCTAAATGAAATTTCTTGACATGAATGGGTCTATGGTCCAATGGTAGGACTATCCAGTGGGACGCTACCCACCAGGGTTTAAATCCTGGTTGTCGCACCTTTTTTGGATTTATTCTAGGATTTAACGGCGTTGTACTTTCAGTGGTAGGTGACGTTCCCGTCCATAGTGAGGTACCTGTCATGACTTCGTGAATCTTGAGATGACCTGTCAGTGTAGTCTTTCGGATATGCTCATAGGGGTAGAGTTTGCATGTGTTTGTTCACAGGAGTGAGTGTGCGTGCATTGTGAGCGTCTGTGTCTGTACTATGCAATTCGCAAAAAATGAATTGCACAGAAAAAAAAATGCAAGAGATCAGCATGTGATTAACCATCTTCTCTTGGTCACAAAGAGGGTCATGAGCAGGATGCCACGGAACACGGTGTACCAGCCTATTAGCAGTCCAACATTTGTTTTGGATGCTAACCTTATGAAAAATAGGCATTTCCCAGGAGCCCAAGTTTTCCAAATCCGTTCATTAGCTCTAAGAGTGATGAATTCAAGAAAGAAACCCATATAAGCAGATTGTGCAGAGTATTATCCAGAGACAAGGAGCCTCCAAACATGCAGATCCTTCACATCGGGCTGCAAAATTACCTCTGAATGGATGCCCCACAAATCCTAAAATTCAGTAGTCACACAGACTGTTATGTCTCCATGGATATCTGACATCCAACTTGTGAAGTTGGGTGGAACAAGGTGCCTCTCCCTGGCTCTTGGTTTCATGTTAAATAGGATCAAGGAAAAACCAAAAACGGTGACCAGTGGGGGGTGAATAGGAGCCCCAAATTTCTTTCGAAACTTTCGACCAATGTCCCAAAAACAACCCCAAAAGGTGAAATACCATGATACAAAAATCCACGAGCCAACCAGTGGCTAGGTATCTCTAGTGATGACCAAGAGACACAATAGGGATCCTCAAAACACCGTCGAGCGGACCCGAGAGGACACAAGAACTGAAGATTCGAATGGTGCAGACTTAACTCCTATAGGAGAAAAGAAAGTTTCCAACCCTAAATACCCAAGCCAACTGAGTACATAGAAATGATCCTTGTGTCCCTAGCTAGGAAACCAATGCTAAAATCAGATCGCGAATCGGAGCTTGAACGCGCAAGAAACAAACGAAACAACTCAAAACACAAAGAACCATCTAGTGTTACTATTGACGTGATGCACTGGACGTGATGGTGGAACTGTTCATGTGTCCGGTGCTACATAGGAGCGTCTGGTGCACCCGAAAACAACCCCAGAAAAACACAAAAACACTCGATCTCTTCTGTCTGAACTCCAATTGACCCAAAATTTTGCGGGCTGGACTCTAGATAGCTATGAAGCTACTACAAGAAAATGACTGCATTCTATGCCTCACAAATTTGTGAATCGATTAAAAACCGAGCGAAAACAAAGAACACCTCCCTAAAAGCAAAATTTCCCAATCTAAGTGCTCATCCCAAATTGGATCAAACCCTCTAGTGAAAAACTTCCTTGGGATTCATAGCACGTCCTAGACCAAATGTTTCGCAAAAAGATCAAGCAGAAATGGCGATCGAGCACCGGGAAGGGAAGGGGAAAAACAAGAACACCTAGAGAAGGAAATAAAACTTGCACAAAATTTAGGCACCAAATTTCAGATGATCTACCATGGTTAGGGCTGCGCTTCTTTTGAAATCAAGTCTTACACAAATGAAAGATTAAACTGGGAAAATCATTTGTGGATCACTTCCTTCTTAAGAGAAGAAGAGAATGGAAAACTACTGCAAACCCTAAACAGAAGTGATGAGAAGGGAAGTGGGCAACCCTCTTCTATATATTGGGGCTTATTACATTTTCCCACTTAGACTTCTGCTTACTCTAATAACTATTAGATGAACCAGCTAACTCTAAGGCATTATGACACAACCCTCTCTAGTGATCTGATCCAGTAGCCCTCTTTCTGCATGGACTTGTCGTTGCCTCGCAGCAACCTTCAAGATTTTGCCACATGTCACAACGCTTCCTCGGAAGCTCTGCCTTTGTTTTTTAGGCCCACACCTAGAAACCCGCCTCGGGGTGGTTTTGGCCTCACGCGTCCTCCACGTCCTGGGTCGTGTTCGACCAGTCCTCTACTGCGCCAGCCCACGGTCTGTCTCTCTATATATATACTCTTGCACTGGTCGATGTATCCAGGTGTCAGCTACCACGTCTAGTCACCCGGCTTCTTCGGTCCCTCGATCCAAGCCTCGGCATCCATACTTCACCGCTCCCAGTCCATCGACATGGACCCGCTTGGCCTTCACATTTGCCATGGACCATTGTCTCTGAGCTCCACACCTACACACCATAAGCCAAGTGCCTTGTTACGTAACACCCGTTGACAATCACACATCACAAATCTGAACTACAACGGTATATATCAACCTTATGTTCGCAACATGCACAAGGCTCATAGGCCTAAAGTCCTTACATGATCGGCCCCATCTTTCGTGGGCAGCAGTGCGATGTATATATCAAACAGCAGAAAGTGCAGCCATGATGCCCCTCTTTACGGCAGGCCCACACACACGATAGATAGAATTCGAAACCCGTCGGGGCCTGGCACTTTGTCACTAGGTAATTGTTTCAGTCTTCCGCACTTCTTCCCTAGAGAAAGGAACATCCAGATCAGCAAGTTCATGGGTTGCAATGCCAAGTCGTCAAGGTTAATTGTCAGCGCTCTATCTATATTTGTACCTATCAGCTCACTGTACAACTGATGAATCACTGCAGCCTTATCATCATGATCGGTGAAGACTTGGTCATCCAAAATTAAGTTACCAATGTCATGTGCTTGCATTGACGAGCATGGAGATGGAACAAGGAGGTATTGGCGTCCCCATCTCGGGAACGGCAACATGCAATTGTCCCTTGAAGACAGGACAATGCTAAGGAGTGCTGCTTTAGTTGGCTCTGCAACGATTTCTCATTGTGTGATAAGTCACAAATATACTGGGCTATTTCTAGATATTATGATGGATTTGTCTTGCCATCGCTCCAGCTGATTTTCTTTTGCCCCCGGCTCTGCAGTCCCCATCTGAATTTTCGTGTCAGTATCTAAGGTGCATGAAGTTGCAGGATAGAAGTATCATGTCAATACAATGTTCTTAGATGTTGAAAAATTGCCCCTCTTAAAGAACAAAGAGTATAAGTTTCTGGGTGATAAAAATGATCTTAGGTGTTGGAAGAGGCAAAGTATCACACAATGTCGCTCAAAGAGATCCACTAGCGCCATCTAGCCTAAGGTTTCCAAGATAAAGATTGGCATGAAGATGATACAGAGCATTCAGTTCCATAGCAATATGTTCTTTGGTGCCAGAAGTAGTTTGTTACCCCTAAGCATCTCAAAATCATAAAGTTCTGTATCCAAATAGTATGCAAATAAGACTAATATTGTAGATGTACAAAAGAAGATAAATTAAATCTATATTGATGTCCACTTTTTTTAGGTTTTGAGTTTATTTTTCGAGGTCGTTTGATATGTCTGACGTTTCACTAGATGTGATGTTCTCTTACAGATATTTAGTTTAACTACTATATAATCAAATTCATGTCTTGTTCCCAGCATACAAATTATTGGATTCGTTAATTCCACAGTCATTCTACATTACACTATTTTCAATAAACAATTATGTCCCCATAACAACGTTTTTTTTAGATAAAGGAAAGTTGTCCCCCCATAGCAACTTATGAGCCAATACCTCGTAGTACATAAAGTACTAGGAATTATGTGCACATACAGATGGAAAATATATATATTGGTATCTCCAAGCAGTATGTTGCTATCTCATTTCGGCAAGGTACATGACCATGCCACTGGACTCGATTTATAGTACCAATATACCATACAAATGAAGTTTTACATAGAATTTCAATGGTCACATATCCTAGATTACGTCTTGACAACAAGTAGAGGATATATCCTGGTGACAACGATCAATATCAGAAGAGAAGGTACACTACTAGAACACTTGCGAAATGCATATTGCGAATGATCAATGCATGCATGCATGCATATCTTCGACTGCTCATATTATTCATAACATAATAATTATTGAATTTTTAGGAATCAACCATGATTCTAGTTGTTGGTGAAATTCCCCAGGCCAAAAACATCATGGAGACAACCACCGCTAAGCAAGGGATCGTTGACCTCAAATCCATCAATGAATCCATTGCTCGAGCCAGGATCTGTGAAAGCCATAGAATTGGCACTGATGTGCTCACCAAAATGGTACTGCGAAGCTGAAGCTATCTCCATAGGTGTCGGTTGTGTCGCTGACCCTTGAGTTTGAGTTGCTTCGAACCCAATCTCGTTCGCTTTCTCTTTGATAACACCATCTATTGCTTGCAGCCACTTTTCAAACTCTTGCAGTTCATCTAGACCCATTTCCAAGATATTTGCGTTCAACAACTGCATCATGCGTTCTCCCATTTCCTTCTTAGTTGCCTCTTGCAACCTCTCTTTGTTCTTCTTTTCACAATCGAGAGACTGTTGCAGCTCCATGTACTCCGTGTTGAGCCCATGGACAGTACCCGTTACAGCCCAGTTGTTAGCATGGTTTGCACCACTCGAAGCAGGAACATCAGGAGTTGCCAAGTTGAGGAATCGGTTTGCAACATCATCAATGGATGGGTGTCCGAAAGAGAATGACGTACCAATGCTTGAGAAGACAACAGAACCAACCATTGCTCCACAAAGAATGGAGAGCTCATTAGCCTTCTTGAACAGGCCTTGGCGGCGCTTGGAGAAGCATACCTGACGTGCTCTCTCATTCTCGATGGGCTTGATTTCATCCTTCGCCATCGTCAAGATGTTGTCAATATGGGCTTTCTTGCTAAGACTTAGAGAAGTGTATGTCGATAGAGATGCTATACTGAATTGATACACAAGCATTACTATATATAGGCAAATATACATAGGATCGAAGAAATGGAAACCAAGATCCTCATAGATTTGAATATATGTAATTATATGTGCTAGTTTAGAGCTGGACTCCACGTTATTATGTGCTGTTTTACACCTGGATATCCCAGTTGTATTTGGAAGGCATTTGTAAATATTCAGCATTTATTGTGCTAATATGGAATTCAGTTATTTAATTAATTTCTACCTGGAATACAGCCAAGTTATAACTGGCACTGATATTTAAAAATAATTGAACGTCTATTGTATGTATGCTGGTTGGTAGTTCTTCTATACATAAAAACAAATGCTTTCTGACAAAGAGATCTTATGTAGACAAGATGTGTTTTTTCATGCATTCTGGCCGTAGCTGTAATTCTGTTGTATTGTTGATTGGAAATTGTAAATCACGATTAGTCACTAGTACAGAAACGCCTTTTAGTCCCAGTTCTAGGAATCCAGGACTAAAGGGTCTTACCTAAGGTCTCCTCGAACTAAAAAAGAAATAATGCATTGCTACTGCGCCTCGTAAGATTCAAACCCCAGACCAAATGCATATCCTCGTGCTTGACTTACCACCCCACCTACACAGCAAATCTGACTATTGACAAGATATTTTTCTTTTGAACCAACCCGTAGATGACCCACACCAACCGGGACTAACGTTGACCCTTTAGTCCTGGTTGGTAATACAAACTGGGACTAAAGATTTTTAGTCCTGAACACAAACAAATACCGGAACTAAAGCCAAAATTTGATGTGAATCAAAAGTCTTTTTTCTACTAGTGAGTATGCATGGCCAATATTTCAGATGGTGGAAGTCTGAAGTTTTTTTTTTTGTTGATGTAGGCAAGTGCTGACCAACAATAATCGGTGATGCATTTGGTGGACGCTTACCAGCATCTGTGGCCAAATTACTGCATGTTGCACAGTTGTAAATAGTTGGACAATTAAGATGATGTAAAAGTCTCATTGCCAGTTATATCACCCATTGAGATTTGGCTGGCCTCTATATTATAGTGATATAGTCCTAGCTGCCTCTGAAAATGTATTTTGGTTCTTAAAAAATATAAAATTTGGCAAATCCACATGCAATAGTTGAGATGCAAACACATTTTTGAAAACTAAAAATCATGCGGAAATGCCTAATTTCGTATACATGCATGTGCGCTAAAAGACAAATATGAAATTTTTCATGTTTCATATGAATTTTTTCTATTTTGAGTTTGCATTCCAACTTTTGCGTGTGAGTAAATATTTTTATGCACTGTGGATATACAAAATTTTAGAATTTTTGAATGACCAAAGGATGTTTTTTGAATTGGTTTCATGTTGTTTCCACCAAATCGTAAGAGTGGATTATGGAGTACTGGTAAGAGTGGATTCAAATTATTCCATCCATCAAAGGCATGTCTACTGGATTCGCCCTCTTTGCCGACTGCTGAAACCAGTCGGCAAAGGAGGGCTTTGCCGACTGCATTTCTTGAGGCAGTCGGCAAAGGGGAGGTGGCAAAGCCCAAGGCGGCAAAGGCCACCTTTGCCAGCTGCCATGAAAGGCAGTCGGCAAAGCCTTTGCCGACTGCCGCTCTGGCAGTCGGCAAAGCAAACGCGCACAGCTGTTATAGTTTTCTTTGCCGACTGCCTAGGTGGCAGTCGGCAAAGAATTTTTTTTATTTTTTTTAATCGAGGCAAATATTTTTTTCTTTTTTTTTAATCGAAGACCTTTGCCGACTGCCTTTATTGGCAGTCGGCAAAGATTTTTTCCTTTTTTTAAAAAAAATGTGTATATCTTTGCCAGCTGCCAATTCAGCAGTCGGCAAAGGCTTTGCCGACTGCCTTGCTTCGTGGCAGTCGGCAAAGCTAGGTATTTTGCTTTTTTTGTTCCCAGCTTTGCCAGCTGCCGTGGCAGTCGGCAAAGCTGGAAACTGCAATTTTTTTTTGCTGTTTTTGCCGATTTAGCTCACGTATCGCAGCAACCAAAACACATATATGTACATATCACAGAAATCCACATATACATCACAGAGATTCACAAATAATCCATAACCACAACATCTATCAAGTCGCACGCACGAATGCAACATCCAACAAGTCGCACAAGTCCAACATCCAACAAAGTTGCAAAAGGGTCTAACATAACAAAGTTACATCCATTATCCAACAACATGCACCGAGCCACTCACTCGTCCTGCGACCAGTCGCCACCACCGTGGTGTGAGGAGCTCCCTGTCGGCCACGAAGACCACCCGGACGGTCCGACCTGCGGCTGTGGAGAAGGTCCAACTGTCGGAGACGGGTTCGAAGCCGCCGACTGCAGCTGTACGGATAAGCGATCTCATTAGTACCTAAGGGATGGCCGCACAAGCGAAAACAATAGATAGGCTGCCAGTAACTCACCGGAGTCCTTACAGGCGAAAGATCAGGGAGTGGAGGGAGAACAACCGGGGGTGGAGTGAACATCACTTGCAACGGAGGGGGTCTGTAGTTAGGGATCTCCAGGCCCTGAAAGTAGCTGGAAATCGAGGAGGCAAACTGCGTCATCTGTTGCTGGGACTGCTGCTGGAAAGCTAGCATCGCCTGCCGATGGGCCTCCTGTTGGGCCGCCAGCTGCTGCCGATAGACCTCTTCTCGGGCCGCCTCTCTTGCCTGTTGGGCCCGCATCTCTTCCAGTTGGACCTGCAATATTACACAAGCGATGTTTAAACAATGCATAAACATTCGGCAACATATGTAAAACCAATGAACGACGAATAGTTACCTGAAGCGCCGCCATCATCTGTGTGGAGCTTGCCCGCCGAGGTTGTATGGGGACATCGGAGGAGGTACCGGCACTGCTATCCGAACGACGAACCTCACGAAGGGAGGGAACGGTGGCCGGGTCGATGACGCTGTGGGCAATAAGGTACCGGCCGTGCTGCTTCCCTCCTCCCGTCCTCATCAGGACGTCCGTATCGAGGGGCTCGGTCGACGGGTCATAGTCGGCACCATGGCGCGTGCGAACCGCCTCGGTGTACTGGACCACCCTATCGTAGACGTTTTGGTTGGTGATGGCGTCGGGCCCCCTCGCCGTGTCGTAGACGTTCTCTGGATCTGTCGCCTTGCCCTGGTGAGACAGGATATAGCCCGTGAACTCGTTGATCACCTGGCCGTCATGCGACTGGGTCTGCGAGGAAAACACAAGGACGATTACACGTAATGAGAATGAATGACTCAATCAATTGAATAAATAAACAAATTGGTGTGAAGGGTACCCATGTGTCCATGTACTCTCCGAGAGAGCGGCACCCTTGGTGGTGTGACGGCCCCGCCTTCGCCTTGGCATATCCAGATTTCTTCCTGCGCATCTCGTAAGCCTCCGGTGTTCTCCACCCGTCCACAATCGCCTCCCAGCAGTCCATGTGCATTTTGCACCAATCAGCAGGATACTGCATGCATTACAACGTGCATTTAGGTGAGTAAGAAGATGAATTGGAATGAAATTAGAATTATTGTTTCCTACTTACGAGCATGTAGGCCTCCCTGGGCATGTCAGTTTCGGGCCACTGGATCATCTTCCTCGCATCCGCCTTGTCTAGCTTCTCCTTGAGTACGTTGGCGTGGTAGCTGATGAGGCACTGGACGTGTGCCTCGTAGAACATGTCCTTGAGCCTGATCTGGCAGACCCTGTCCTGCACTACCGACGCCTCATTCTCGTGCCCTGGGTCGCACGTGAAATACTCCTGCATACATATATCATTTATGAGTTGATTATTTCAAGGACATCCAACAAATGCTTAGTAGTGGCAAAGCGGTGCAATGAAGACTCACCCAGAACTCCCTCTTGATCTTGTCGGCAAGGGTGACGTCTTTGTGCACTACCTTGAAGAAGTCTGGCCAGTGCTGGGGCACTTTATCCCTCCCATCTATGGTGACTAGGCCAGGAAAATTCTTCTTAATCAGGAGGCCCAGAATGCCATTAGGATGGCGTCCACCTCTGTTTCCATCCACACGCTTCCAATTGCTGCACAAGTCATTAAGAAGAACTGTTAATCTTGAAGTTCAATTTTCAACATGGCATATGAACAAGTAAGTGAAAACATGAATGGTTACTTACCTTGGCCCGTCGGGTCGAATCACCGGACGGAAGGCTAGCGTGGGCGCGGCGCTTGGGAGGCTTGTTATCCCACGCTGGTAGGGCCTCCTCGAAGCTGTGGAAGACGAGTCCCCTGCTGTCGCCTCGCTCCCGCCCTGGTCGCCCCCGTCCTCGCCGCCGTCGCCCCCGTCCTCGCCGCCCCCGTCCTCGCCTCCCCCGTCCTCGCCGCCGACCGGGGCAAACAAGCGACTGGTAGAGCGAGTTCTACCCCGCATCTCCTCCAAAGTCTCCTCCTCCTCCAACGCCTCCTCCTCCTCCAAGGCCTCCTCCTCCTCCAACGCCTCCTCCTCCTCTCTCTGGTAGAGCGAGTGGACCTTTCTCACCGGTCTCTTCTGTCGTCGTCTACTTCCGCCCGGCATTTTGTCCTATGCCTGCAATGATAAACATTAAACCAATTAGCACAAATAATCGATAAGTATTTGTAAAGAGATGCAAAATGAACGAAACATAATTGCAAAGTAATAATAATCAGAACAATATAGTATTACATGAACTAGAAACCGAAGTCCTGGTCATCACTATCACCATTGTCATCACCTCCTCCACTGTCATCACAATCACTACTGTCGTCTTCACTATCAATATTATCGAAACCTAAGTCCTCATCATCTCCATTACTCTCCTCACCACCTCTATCGTCCTCAACATTTAGGTTGCGATGAGCCCTCCATCGCTCAAGCATCATTAGGTCCTTAGCATCTTGCACCACTTCACCCTCGTCCTCGTCATCATCGATGACGTTGTCTGCTTTCATGCTCATCAGCGAAAGAATGTCTATCTCCAAACGCCCTTCTAGCCCCTCAGGTTGATAGAACTCTCCGCTATCCGCCTTTGGGTCAAAGTTGTAGTCATCATCGATTGGGACAGGCACTTTACCGCGTGGCGATACCGATTGCACAAGGTACCAACCCGTAAGCCTCTCGTCTTTTTGGCACGTCCATGGGAGATAATAAACTTACCTGGCCTGCTGAGCCACAATATAGACATCGTCTCCACTATAGACGGAATCCTGTCGAATTTCGACTAGCCCAATGTCATCGGCTCTTCTCATGACATGAGGATCGAACCATTGGCATTTGAACACCACTGGCTTAAGAGCTTTGGGGCCCGGGAAGTCGAGCTGGTATATTTCTTCGACTATGCCATAATAGTCGAGATCATCGTTGCCGGGCATACAAACTCCTGTGCACGTGGTCTTTCGGCCGGGCCGACTCTCCTCGTAGCTTCTCGTGCGAAAGCGATAGCCATTCACATCATAAACGGTGAATGCATTGACCCTAGTGCTGAAGCCACATGCAACCTGTCTCAATTCAGCACTCATTTCTCTATCTGTGCGTGCCTGCAAGGTGAGGCCACGTAGATCATTACATTACTCGCTCATACGAGCAACTCAAAGATGGAACGAGGTAAGTTGGATTGTACCTTTGTACACAACCACCCAATAAAATCGGGCCTGACAGTTTTGAGGAAATGGTCTTCTTCTTGGTTGGTAGGAGGCGTATTCCTTTTCCAGAATTGCCTAATGAACTCCCTGAAAAAACAAGAGGTGAAAGGGGTTGGACCAATAGGTGGAGGATATTGACTACGTATGTAACAAGTTCTTTGAGAACTTACATTCGATAAGGAACCACTTCGTCAAGGTTCATCAACAGGTAGAGTGTGATGGTGCGAAACTCAGGTGGTTGCAATGTCTTAGGGGTACCTGCGCTGCCCCTTCCGAGTTGCCCTTTGAAAAGGCTCAGAGTCGATAAATTCTCGTCCTCGTTGTAACGAGGGAGTGGGTTCATGTTGGGAAGGTTCTCGGTATAGTACGCCTTTGTGAAGTTCGACACCTCCTCCACTCTTGCTGCCTCCGCCACAGAAGCCTCAATTTTGGCTTTATTCCTACACTTTTTTCGAAGAATCTTTTGACACCTCTCGATTGGATAGCACCAACGGGCCTGCACAGGACCCCCCAGCCGTGCCTCACGCGGTAGGTGTAGTATCAGATGCTGCATCGGCAGGAAGAAGCCGGGTGGAAAGATCATCTCCAACTTGCAGATCAGCAGAGGTGCAAGTTTCTCCAGGTCACGAATCACTTCCCGAGATAATTCCCTGGCACAAAGCTGGCGGAAGAAATAGCTCAACTCTGCCAGAACGCGCCACACTGGCTCGGGGAGGTATCCACGGGTCATCGCAGGAAGGAGTCGCTCAATCCATATGTGGAAGTCATGACTCTTCATCCCCAAGACTTTGCCAGTCTTAGGGTTCACTCCCCTGCTCAGATTCGCCGCATACCCATCAGGGAACAATAACGTCTTCATCCACTCAAACACTTCCTTCCTCTCGGCCCTTTTCAGGATGTAATCGGCCGAGCCCCTTCTCCAAGTCTTGCCGGGCGCAGGGGTCTTCATCACTAGCTTTGGTCTGTCGCAGATCGCCTCCACATCCAGTCTAGCCTTAACGTTGTCCTTTGACTTCTGTTTTATGTCCATGAGTGTTCCCCAAAGTGCCTCGGCGATATTTTTTTCTGTGTGCATCACATCGATGTTGTGTGGAAGGAGGAGGTGCTTGAAGTAGGGGAGCCTAGTCAAGCCCGATATATGTGTCCACATGTGTTGCTGACCATATCCAATAAAGGCACCCTTGTCTTTGTCGATTTTGAGAGCCTCTAACTCGGCAAGGACCTGTTGACTGCTCATAATCTGAGGAATAGGGTCAGTGACTTCAAGACCTTTCGTGAAGTGTTGGGTGTCACGTCTCAATGCATGGTTCTCAGGCAGGAATTGATGATGTTTGTCAAACGAAGAGTACTTGCCACCCTTCTTCAGCTAGGTGAACATCACAGAATCCTTGCATACTGGGCAAGGGAACTTCCCGTGAACACACCACCCACAAAATATGCCATACGCCAGGAAGTCATGCATTGAATACTGATACCATACATGCATTGTGAAGTTCTTCTTTGTAGCTCGGTCGTACGTCCGTACCCCCTTTTCCCAAGCATGCTCCAATTCATCCCACAGTGGCTGCATGAACACACCCATATTGTTGCCCGGGTGTCCAGGTATTATCAGCGACAATAACACGTTCTTGGGTTCAAACATGACGCCGGGGGGAAGATTGAGGGGGATCACGAACACGGGCCAACAAGTGTACGGGGCCGCATGTGTTCCATACGGGTTGAACCCATCTGTTGCTATCGCTACGCGTACATTCCGAGCGTCCCTAGCTTTCTCAGGATACTGTTCGTCAAAGTACTGCCATGCCTCAGCATCCGCTGGGTGTACCATCTTGTCACTGTATCTTTTGCCATCCTTGTGCCATGTCATCTGCTTCGCCAACTCCTCTGTCATGAACATCCGTTGGAGCCTCGGTGTGAGTGGAAGGTACCGTACGACCATCTCGGGGATCTTAGACTGTTCCTTCTTGCCATCAATAACGTCCACCTCCACATACCTAGAGGCTTTGCACTTTGGACAGTGCGTTGCTGCCACTAGTTCAATGCCCCTAAATAGGACACACCCGTTACGGCAAGCATGGATCGACTCATATGGCATCTTAAGTGCACGGAGGAGCTTCACTGACTCATACGTGCTCTTCGGCAGCGTGTGGTCATTCGGAAGCATTGTGCCGATCACTTTCAACATGAGATTGAAGCCGTCTCGGCTCAGGCTCAACTGCGACTTCAACCCTAGAAGACGTCCAATGGCATCCAGTTGGAACATTGTTGTCTTCTCATGAAGAGGCTTCTGTGCCGAAGACATCATTTCATAGAACGCCTTTGCGGTTTCCTCTGGATCCTCCTCCACCAATCCTTCATTGCCACGTGCCTCGTTATAGTCTACCACCATGTCGACCACCCCGGCATCTCCATCAATCTCCTCGAGGCATGCTCTAACCTCCTCCTCTCTAACATTCGCTTTCGCTTCACCATGGAAGATCCACCTCTCGTAGTTTTCCACAAATCCATGCTTCACAAGATCTTTGTATACCTCCCTCTCTACTTTTCTTTTTTGGTTCTTACAGTCTTTGCAGGGACACAGCGTCCGATCAGACCCATGAGCAGCCGGGCCAAATGCTTGCTGCAGGAACTGATTGGTCCCGTGAACCCATTCAGCGCTCTTCCTCTTTTCTGTCCAGCCTGTGTACATCCACTCATGGCCAGCCATCTTCTGTCATACGCCAATGTATGTGAGTAATAAAACCAGCATTTGCATGTACAAGGCGTTCCTACCATCTAATAGGTGAAGGATAGGTCCTAATCCCACCCGAGGATGCGTAGATGAGGTTAGCTTCCATGCTCCGCTCCCGACCGAGACAGAATTTCGGCAGCACCTCCCCGCTGTTCTCCCGATACACGTCCCGGTTTGGGGAGAGTGTGTATCCGGAGAACAACGGGGAGGTGCTGCTGAAACTCCAGCTCGGACGGGGGCGGAACATGGAAGCTAACCCATCTACGCATCCGCGGGCAGTCCAAGAAACGTGGACAATCCGAAAAAGATACCATCGCAGATATGCACTGACCAGCATACCAACGACCGCGTATCCCTTTCGGACGGGAGACGCCTAACTCGGTTACGCGACCTAAGTACGACAATGGGTAAGAAAAGGAGGTGATTTATACCTCGGGTGGCGATGGCGAGAGGCTAGCGGGGCAGTGGCGACGAAGCCGATGAGGGTGGCCGAGTCCCTCCCACAGGTCCTGCAAAAAAAGACAATAGATTAGAATCAATTGAAAATTTTGGCAGCACCTCCCCGTGCTGCACGGGGAGGTTCCAAAATTAAACCTGCACAAAACATAGGCACGAAGGCCAACATTTTCAACGGCGCGAAGGCCGACAACCAAAACGGCACGAAGGGTGGCATTCACAAACGGCACGAAGGCCGACATTCACAACAATCAGCATACCTTCGGTGGACGAGGGGCGTGCACGCGGAGAAGACGACGCCAAGAACGAGACGGGACGTCGCTGCGTCGGCACCACCTCCTCCTCCTTCTTCCTCTTCTCTTCCCCTTCCTCCTTCCCTTTCCTCCTCCTTCTTCCTCTCCTTCTTCTTCCCCTCCCTGCTCCTTCCCCTTCCTCCTCCTTCTTCTCCCCCTTCCTCCCTTCTTCCCCTTCCTCCTCCTTTCCTCCGTCCCACCTTACACGAGCAGAAGGGGCGGCGGCGTGGAGCCCGGCGGGGCGGGGACGCTGGGCGTGGGCCGGCGTGGTGGGGACGGCGGCGCGTGGACGGCGGTGTGGGGCCACGGCGGCGCGGACCGCAGACGCGCGGGGCCGCGGCGGGTGCAGGGACGTCGGCGCGAGGAGCGGCTCGCGCGCGGCTCGGCGGCCGGCAGGCTGTCGGAGTGCTCCGGGGCGGTGGCGCAGGCCGGAGCGGGGGTGCCAGCGGCGTATTGCTCGGGGGCGCGGGGAGAGGGGCGGGACGGCGGCGGCGGGGACGAGGACGGGCCGCAGGTGCCGTGGCGGTGCGTGGACGTCGGCCGGGGACCGGCGGTGTGGGGCCGGCGGCGCAGACCGCGGAGGCGGCGTGGCCGCGGCGGGGCGGGGCGGGGCGGGCGGCGCGAGGAGCGGCGCGCGCGCCGCGGCTCGGCGGCCGGGGCCCTACGGTGGAGCTGCTCCGGGGCGGGGGGCGCGGCTTCGGTGGCGGGGGCCGGCGGCGGAGCTGCTCGGGGCGCGGGAGCGCGGCGCGCGGCGGACGGCGACGCGGGAGAGGGGCGTGGGGCGCGGCTGTGGGCACGTACGGGCTAGGGTTCTGGAGGCGTTGCGCGCTTATCCGGTCCAGGCACTTTGCCGACTGCCGTAGCAGTCGGCAAAGAAGCGGTTTGCCGACTGTATATCTCGGCAGTTGGCGAAGGGACTCTTTGCCGACTGCCAAACACGGCAGTCGGCAAAGTTTTAATTTTTTTTTGAATTTTGACTTCAAACTTTTTCTGTGGCCTATGTGTATTGTTTACAGGAACATGTTTTAATTTGGGGTCTTTTTACAATATTTTGCTATATTCCGTTGATTTCTTTTGTTTCCTTTAATTTTTTCGCATTATCCAAGTTTGAACTGCAGGTGCTTCAAATAATGAAAATTAGCCATTCCAAAAATGGTGTTGATGTTGGAGAGTGTACTTTGAGGCCGTGTACAGAAGCTCACCCAAAAGTTTGAAGTCCTTGTCCACGGAACAGGACTTTTTAGACGTGGTAGAGGAGCTTTTTAATTATATAAAATCCAAACGAAGTCGAAAAATCACGAAACTTGTCGAGATGTCATGTTACCGCATGTGGAGCCTATGATAAAAATTTTATAAAGTTTGGAGCAAGTTGCGGCGTCGGATATCCAAAACCTAGACATCTCCACATGTGATCACAGTGATCCTAAAATTTTTATCATAGGCTCCACATGCGGTAACATGACATCTCGACAAGTTTCGTGATTTTTCGACTTCGTTTGGATTTTATATAATTAAAAAGCTCCTCTACCACGTCTAAAAAGTCCTGTTCCGTGGACAAGGACTTCAAACTTTTGGGTGAGCTTCTGTACACGGCCTCAAAGTACACTCTCCAACATCAACACCATTTTTGGAATGGCTAATTTTCATTATTTGAAGCACCTGCAGTTCAAACTTGGATAATGCGAAAAAATTAAAGGAAACAAAAGAAATCAACGGAATATAGCAAAATATTATAAAAAGACCCCCAAACTAAAACATGTTCATGTAAACAATACACGTAGGCCACAGAAAAAGTTTGAAGTCAAAATTCAAAAAAAAAAAATTGAAACTTTGCCGACTGCCGTGTTTGGCAGTCGGCAAAGAGTCCCTTCGCCGACTGCCAAACGGCGTGACAGTCGGCAAAGAAGACGGAGACGGACGCCATCCCGCTCCTTGCAAGATATGCCGACTGCTTCCCTTCGCCGACTGCCGGGAGCAAGCTGGCAGTCGGCAAAGACTGTCTTTGCCGACTGCCTTTCTTTGCCAGCTGCTCGGAGCAGGCTGGCAGTCGGCAAAGATTTTCTTTGCCGACTGCCTTTCTTTGCCAACTGTTTTGCCTTATGCAGTCGGCAAAGACAGTCTTTGCCGACTGCCCTAGATATGGCAGTCGGCAAAGATACTGGCAGACGGCATAGACCCTGTTTACCGTAGCGCGATCCCCTGAGGAACCCGCTGTTCTTGTTTCTGTGATTTAATACCCACCCTCTCTCAGAGGAACCCGCTGTTCTTGTTGGCATGACTAATTGTTATGCCAACACTACACAAAATTCTTTGACCAACCATCCATTGATATGTTGTAGGAGCATTGTTGGCACTCACTACAAATAACTTTTATACCCTAGATTCTCCCGTTGCATAAAATGAGTATCGCTAGCACTATTTGTTCATGAAAATCTACGTAGTTTGCACTATAGTTTGTATTTTTTTATGGCGTGCACTGCCACATAAACCATTTACAACAATAGTGGCGAATGACTTACAGTGGCAGCTAGAAAAATAGAACCAAGTTTGAGAAAAATAGGGCACCTCTAAATCTTTTTTGTTGTAATGATGCTTGATTCACGGGGGCTTGGGCCAAAAGAATCCATAGGAATGCAAGGTGTAAAGAGTTGGATTACAATAATCACCAGCTGACTTTATGACTTGTCAGCTCAATTCCATTCAACCCCAATGATGTGCTATGTGTTTGGAAACTTCAAGACAAGAATTTACTGACTAAATAAGATATTGTAGGTTTCACGCAAAGCAACATTAGATTCATCAATTCTAGGAAAATTTGGAGGGTGATTCAGTTGTTCTTGAGTTTCTTGACAAGTATTGGCCCACATTGACACTGATTTAGTTTCTACTACAAAGAGGATGTGAATTGACATTGCAAAAGAAGGAACTGAGAGGTGCCAAAAAAAAACATAAGGTTGACTAGCATTTGCCCTCTCAACTTGGTCAGCAGAGGACTCTCTGAGGTGTTTTGTCATTTCTATCTCAAGGCAAAATGATAGTAAACCAAAGCCTGTCATCTAAAATTCAGTTTTCATCCACTTTTTGAAGACTTCAATCTCATCAGGATCCTCTCCTATACAACTAAGATCATCAACATACACTCCAAGTATGACTGTTGTCTTGCCATCTCCCCTTGTGTACAATGCTTTGATCATACATCACTAAAGCTGGCCTTATTCAGCTTTTATCATATTTGACATTCCATGCTACAGGTGTTTGTGAAAGGCCATACACAGCCTTATTCAATATGTATGCTGCTTCTCTTTTCCTTCCACAAATCCCCTTCTGATGGTTGTGTCAAACACACCTCCGCTTCTAGCTCTCCAATATTCAAGAATGCAGATTTGATATCCAAGTGGTGAACATGCAATCCATGTTTTGCTACAACTGCCAAGATGACACAAACTATGTCTAATCAAGCAACAAGGTTAGGCCAACAAGCACACCAATAGAAAAGTAGAGACATATAATAAGATGTCTTATGAAACAAGTCTTGTAAGGGAGTACAAAACAAATATGCCTTTGCTAGGATGGCAAGGAGTGCTTCATCCAGAAATGTAAGAAGCAATTATGCATGAGAAAGAGAATCACTAAAAACCTAGTTCAATTATGTTTTGATGTTTGTGATTACCTTAACCTTTGTATTGGTAAGTAGACAAGGTACATGATGGGAGATAACATTTTTGTAAATAAAAAAATTCCCTCATATATTGTCACATCCCAAATTTGATTGCATGGTAATGTTTTTCAATTAAGGGATCTCTCGATAAGTGTCGACGGAATATGATCTAAGTGTCGACTAGAACCCATGAGTAAAATTTAAAATACTTTAGAGTTGTGTTGGATTAATAAATCTAAGTGAATTCATATTAGTTTTATACGAATTGAACCTAGCATTGTTTTTTATGGTAATAGAATTAAGCACAAAAGAGAATGCAAGTTAAGGAATAGAAGAAGTATTGAGTGACTCTCCTTACCCTTTTTGTCGAGCATCACAAACTAAATTAATTTGACTCATTGGACCATATCACATTATGCCAATTGAAAACTTGATAAACTATATAGCAAGTGAAGGAAGACATGATCAAATATGCACCTTGCTATAGAATGTTAGCGAGCTCAGGAACAATGCTTCCATTGATAGGGAAGACCAAAGGAAGAGGGTATTGACAATCCCGCAAGAAATAATCCATGATAAAATTAAATAGGTATAGATGTTGGCGGTTGATGATGACACTAGGAGTTAAAATGTCGGTGAGTCTTAGAAAGAGTTATATTTTCTTCTTAACAGCCTGTTGTTGGTATTTCTTAACGCAAATAGAAAAGTTTGCAAGTCTATAGTAGTACTGTTGTAGCACTTCACCCGGAAGCATTCAGGGTATCCTATTTTCCACAAGGAACGGGCATAATCTTCTAGCTAATTTGTCCAAATACAACAAAGGATAGAGATGAGAAAGTTAGAGATTGATTCTTATGGTTAGCAACCAAGAATACCCGAAGGTGCATACTAACTTGATAACATGCCCTTACATTTATTGATAAATTTGTGTTTTTTAATATATATGTATATATATATATGTATGTATATATATATGTGTGTGTGTGTGTGTGTGTGTGTGTATAATCCAAGTTATCTCTAGGCAGTGCTTTGTTTATGGTCAAAAGCTTGACCTTAAGAACTTCATCCTGCAGCTAGTAACGGTGGTGTAGTTCCCAGCTTCACCACCGGACATTGAGCGTTGTCGTTGAACCTGCAAGGTTAGCACCATAGTGCAGGATTTGCAGATTTTATGGTGAACAAAAGCATCCACAACCATCATTCTAAAAAGTTTGGAAACTAAGACTAAGAGATGGTTGTGGTCCTCAAGAAGCACATGACACTAAGCAAAACAAACTCTAGAGATTGTAGAAGTGAACTTGAACCGAAAGGGATTTCAAAAGAGAAGATTTCATGCCCATATGTGGAATTCTTTCTTGTGGACTCCGGAGTCGGTACTTAGGCATGTCAATGCATGGCACAGAAGTTTTCTTCCAAAAGATATATCATGAAGAATCAATGGTTCTTCTTGACTACTATCAAGAACAATGTTTGGAATGCCAGAGGGACGAGGTTTCGGTTTGAGTGAGAGTGATGATGAAATTTCCATTTCATAAGCAAGTTTTAAGTGGAATGAACATGGATATGATCTTTATCCTCGTCAAACAGATCATGGTTGGGATAATGCTCCGTCTATGGGGTTTTTCCACAATGTCTCAAACTTACTTTCCTTTACAGATGTGCTCCAAAAGCAAACCACTTGATCACAATCAAGTACCAACACTATCATACCAATAATTACAAATAATAAAGGACACACTCGACCACTGAAAACCCATCATTCAAGTATATATTGCCTTCTTTTCATATACTCTTAGTCATACATGTCACTGCTGCCCCAAGAGACATACTAAAGATTCAGATGTTTTTTTAACTCCATTTAACAAGCCACCAAACTCATGTCTACAGTTTGAGGTTTTGTTAGATTAGTATCTTAAAAAAAAGTCCAAATGAAACATGCTGAAAGACAGCCAGAAACAAGTTCTGAATTGTCTCCTCTTCATGACAAAAGCAACAAGTTTTGCGCCCATACCAATTGCGCTTAATAAAGTTAATGTCTTGTTAACACTAACTCCTCCTAAGATACCACCAAAAAATCTTTAGATTAAGAGGTGCTTTTAGTTTCTATAGCCATTATTCAGATTAGGAACTGGGGTTAGTATCATTGCTTCGTAATGTGTTTTCACCAAAAATTGCCCATTCGGATGCAAAGACCAGTGGAATTCATCATGACCTTGTAACAACTTAATATTGGCTAGTTGGGCTAATAGATGATTCCACTCTAAATTGAATAGTACATTTTACTCATTTACAAGTGATGGTCGAAAATGATTGCTTGTCATTTAGAAGTCACTAGGTAGCGTGCCCGTGCGTTGCTACGGGACAACTGAACATTTTATACTAAAAACACACAGATCACAAGAAAACAATACCATGAAATTAAATGCTGACACTTAATCCAAAAAGCAAAGTTCGTGAAATTAACTATCACAAAGAGCACGACATCGCAAGCTCAATTACCAACTCTACTGCATAGACCTTTTCGTGATGCAATTAAAATAATGTTTTATATCAACAAGAAATCTCTAATATTTATTTCTTTCTTGCATTATATTACTTTTTCTTTTTGCGGTTTTAGTCTTATCTCATAATGGTGCACACGGACGGTTATTCGCGTTGCAACTGAACAACTATGGAACCAAGCACTCCTCTTTATGGAGCCCATATCAATCATAAACACTATTTTATATATCATTAGGTTGCTAGAAACGGATCAAACATACATTATTAAAATGCTTTTTTAAAGCCATCAATATATACATCAATATATACATTATTTAACTAAAAACAGTCTGTAATAGGAAATGATTTAACTAAAAGCTCTTTTCACATCCCAGCTTGCACACGACCATACAGGGTAGACATGCTCGATTCACACTAAAAGTTAGTTTTAGAAATAATCAGATAACACAGTGATCTCAGTCTCTGTTTTCAGAATGGCAGCACATCCAGAAACCAGTAGCTTAACTGAAGATTCGGAAATAGCAGCACATAACATCATAGTGCTGCTCACAGGCACTTTAACTGAAGATGGGATCAAATTCACAGTACCTGCAGAATTGAAGATGGGATCAAGTTCAGAGTAACTGAAGATGCAGTCTGTGCAGAGACAACAGTTTCAGAAAATAAAAGTTAAAAAAAATCAGAAACTAACAACAGTCAGCACCACATTTTCACATATAACATATGACATGTTCCAATGAACTTGCTAGTGCTAGTTTCAGACAAGAATGTATGACATATTCAGTTAGGAAAATTAGATACCTTTTGATGTACGTGCAGCATGCTTCAGATAACAACATATGGAAAGATGACATCAAGCTTCAACATACCTGTTTACGTAGTTTCAGTAATCAGGTGGAAAGCTTGATAGGACAACAAGCTTATCAGAGAAATCTAACAGATGTGTTCATAGATCCAAAAATTCAGAAGCAGACTCAAAAATATTCAGAAGGTATGTGTGCAAATAATCAGAAGCTTCAACTTTCACAATTAAAAAAAATCAGAAGCAGGCCCAATCCAAATCCAAACCAGACTTGTTAACTGCACAAGAAGGCTTCATCTACTTGAACTGTTGTAGAAGTGACCGATGGACGATGAGGTGCCAGGAATGCCACATCCTCTAGATCCATATCCATGCAGGAGGTCCCCGTCGCCGAGCGCTTGCCGTAAGTGGTGGCGATGGATGCTGCCGCTGTGTCCAGGCAGCGAACAACAGGGCGAGCAGACCCCGGCGCGGTATGGAAGGTCAGCGCTGCCGGCCCCGAAGAAGGAAGGTTCAATCGCGAGGACACCTACGCAACCAGAGAATGGTTTTAAAATATTTGTTGTGCTCAATCATATGACGTGTTCCTTCATTCCACATTGGTCTTTCTCTACTGCCAAATACATAAGAAGTGCTCAAAATAATTTCCAGAGAATGAATTCACAAGAAACCTTGTTACCTTGCTAACAGAATGCTTTGCTGCAATAAAAAATGTTGATCCTTTCTATCTACTGATAAAATATACATCATCATATACTAAATTCAGTGTGGGTACAAGTGTATGATGTACTAAGACTATAAGGAAAAATAAAATGTATTTTTTATTATGTGTAACTTGAGAATCTTTCATATTATGAAATAAACATGTGAAAATTTAATCGAATTTGAGTTGTATGTATTTGGTGGCATAAATGCTCACTTGTTTCTCACTGTAGGTCGGCTTGTCACATATATGACATGCACAGACTTAGCATGAAAACTACTAATTCATTAGTTACATGAAAAATCTCAAGCCAGCTATTGCACATAAATATTCTTGCCATATGCAAAGGATATAATCCAAAGAAATTTCCGTGAAGATGAACATCATATTAGAATATTTCATCCAAACTTTGAATGGGAAAAAGTCATTTCATATGTATCTTACAGAGTTTTCTGTTTCTTTTGTCCGGTGAAGCATCCATGGCTGCTTGGGTCTGTATATTGGCTAAAAGTGTTGATTTGCTACTGCATTGCGTTATTGCTGGATAAGGCCTTCCAGTTTGATTCACAACGTACAAGGTTGTTGGTGCTGCAAGTTGAATCAAAGGGTTGACTCCTAATAAGGTTGAGGATCAACCTGCACCAAACACTGGCAGAAATCGTAAGTGTGGATCCAGTGAAGGACATTGGGTGTGCACATTTAACTTCAAAATCAGATAACAATACTGTACATGCCAACTTCCAGAGAGATTCACATTTCAGACCATTAACATCCACAACAACAGATTGAGAACAACAACAAGCAAAGAACTGACCTTTATCCCTGTACTTCTGATAAAGCTCCGTCAACTGCGTGTAATTAGGCTCCATGAACCCACTGATGGTGCCGATAACATCAAAACCGTCTCAGCATCTAACGAACCACGAGAATACAAACAACAAATTCTGCTCCGAGAAGAAACTAAGAATACAAACAGGACCACGAGCGTGATCTCAGGATGGGGATCGCTGCACCTTGACGGCGACGACGATTGAAGATTGCGGAGGAGAGCGGCGTGGGCGACCGCGATTGGATATTGCGGAGGGCGCGACGCGGATGCGACGGGGAGGGAGAGGACGCGCGGCTGTGGCGGCGGCGGCGCGATGGCAGCAGATGGGGGCCCGGCTCCTGTGAGGGATGGGCCACAGCTCTGTGAGGGATGTGGGCACGGCAGCGAGATTTTTTCTTTCCTTTATATTTCGCACGCACGGACGGGTGGGGGCCGGAGGCGTTAGGTCGCAGGAAGGGCAGACGGAACTACCAAATTTTGTCGCATCAAAAATTACCTACGCTTTAGTCTTATTAGTTGTAAAGATAAATGAGCTACTAAGACACATAGCTGGTTATTATCGTCCATCACCATCGACCTGTTTCAAGGTAATATCATACTGTAACACCCGAAATTTTGCGTTTTTCTAAAATAGCTTAATTGGATTTCTTAAGCATTTTTGGGAACCATTAAACATAGAAAAAAAATAATTTTTACAAAATTGAAATCAAATATAAAGTGTAGATACATGAATGATGCACCCATGATGCTGCATATTTCCCTTGTGATGATTGGCTTTGATTGAAATTAAATTTTAAATTATTTTCTCTCCCTTATATGCCATTGCCGTTATATTCTCCGTAAAAAATCTCACGTGCTAGGCTGGGAACGGACGGGGATTTAGGATTAACACGTGTACGTAAGTCTAAATTATAACACGTGTACGTCAAATGGTAGACTAGGAAAACACTAGGATAAACATATTTACATAAGTCTAAATTATAACATGTGTACGTCAAATGGCTAGACAAATTATGATAGGTATGTCAAATGGCTAGGCTAGGTCAGTCTTCTTGCAGCGATGTAGATATACGCGGAGTGAAAATAGTGCCACATATAGCGTTAACGAAGATTCTTGAAGGAGAATATAACGGCAATGGCATATAAGGGAGAGAAAATATAAAGCAATGATATAGAAGGGAACTTATATTTTTCAATGGCAAATAAGGGATAAATATAAGTTTCAATGGCATATAAGGGATTTTCTCATTTAAATAAGCTTCCAATACTTTATTTGGGTTCCTTGTTTGTAGTATTTCACGTGGCTTAGCTAGTTCGCCTCAGTCCAAACCGTTTCCCTCTCCTTTTGTTTTTATTTGTTTCTTTTGTTCCATGGGCCTGTTTCTTTGACGTGATGAAGCAATCCACGAAGCCATGTCGCCGTAGCCGTCTAAAAGCCAAAAGCTTCTTCTTTTCATCGATCAGCGCTTATTTTCAGCCACGAAACAGTATTTTTCTTTCACAACAAATCAGCACGAGCCGAAATCAGCGCTTATTTTCAGGCAAAAGAACAGGCAGCAAACTGCCGTCTCCACATTCTATTCCAGATCAAAACGGCAAGGACCCCAGCCCTCGCTCCTTCATTTCCTTCACGGAGAATCGCGAGACGTAGCACCTGCATGCATCTTGCCCCGCTGCCCAAATTGACGAGTTCCGGAGCCGCCGTGGTGATCTGCCTGCCCTGCCGGCCGTCTCTCCATCGACCGCAATCTGCTACTGCTTTGGCGCCCTTCGCTATCCCGACGCCGTTCGCGACCCTCTGCCAAGACCAGCGTGCAGGTTACGAAACCGAAGGAGCCCTTCCCTTGTTCTTCTCGGTTTCTGTCATCAGTGCCGGCCCTGTAGAGGTGCACGGGGTGCGACGGAAGCAAGAGAGGGGCCCAAGCTCAGGTATACGGTACTCCAGCCGTACAGTCGAAAGAGAGACCTGGCGGTAGCCCAAGATCGAAAAAGAAGTCGACCTTTGTTTTTGTTCCCACACGAGTACGCGAGCAGTCGAGTCGAAGAGACACACATCCGTCTCGAACTCGTGGGTCGCGCCCAGAGCCGCACCGCCAGCCACCGCGGGGACACGAAAACGACGCACGGCGGCGATGACCGGGGCTGAAGACTTTAGGCTCGACTGTACGAGACGACGCGATCAACACTTCAGTCTTCACCAATGATCAGTTCATCAGCCGATCAGATCAGGCCCTAGGTATTATTTTTTCCTTCGATTGTTTTGTAATCTAAAATAATTATTTGTATACTATTTCAAACTTCTATCACTCGGTACTCATATAGTTGTGTTTTTTCTTCTAATTTAGGTGTTAGAATATTATCTAAGAAGCATTTGTCGGGGGCAACAACATGTTGATGATGGTTTAAGTATTTTTTATAAGAAGCAATGGATATTGTGGAGTTTATTATTCCTTAGGATAATCATATAAGTCCTAAAAGTATAAATATATTGCTATTTAGTCTACATTATTCCTCAATAATTATCAGTCATGTTAAATTAAAGATATATCATTGGATTTGTTTTCGTTTTCCATGAAAAATTAGCACCTATATATATTATACGATTTTATATGTGGTCTAGAGGGCCAGTTCAGCCAGAGGGCCCTTAAAATCCTAGGACCGGCACCTGGTGGAGAGGGGCTGAAGCTTAGCGTGGTCGTCGCCATCGAGGCATCGCCGTCGAGCCGAGCATGGGCGCCATCGAGGCCCGGAAAACTGAACTAGAATAGCTTGGTTACTGATGATATGGATGACTTATGGTGACAACATGATGATGAGGATGAAAATGATGACGTGGAAGGTTACATAGACTAATAGAATCTCTTATATGATCATGTGGAATAATTTAGGGCTTAAGCATAATATGACATAATGTAATGCTAAAATATTTACCTATTAAAAATGCTAATCGCAGTAAGCCAGTGTCAGCCTTTTGAGCTTCATAACCCTCGTGTTATACTTGTTGAGGACGTGGAGTACTCACGCTTGCTTTACTTTTCATTTTTGGACAAAAATCCCGGATGGGTACCAGATTGCCTGCGCCTGAAGGAGTTTAGGCTTGTGATCAAAGCAGTCAGTTGTCCCTGTGGAATTGGAGTCTTCGCCTGAAGAACGGAGCGTTCACGATGTCTACTATTTAAGGTTGTATTTCTGTTTAATAATACGTTATGTATTAAGCATTGTCATTTGATTTTGATCCTCGTTTGTGACTATATGAGAGATTTGACTTCCTGGACTCTCATATAGTTCTGACCAGTAACATAAGTAATAACGGATCCACAACTTTGTAACAAAAGATGCATTACTAATTATTACAAGGTGATAGTGTCTTCCAGCTAACAAAAGGACAAGCAAGAATATTCTAAATAAAATAACAATATCATCACTATAATACGGTGCAAACATAAAATGGGCATCTCGGCTAACATTTGCCTCCATATATAAATAATTGCTTCAATACATCTAAGCAGTAGTTGCATGAATCTGCGGGAAAGTATGCCACTTTTTCATCTGCTTTTGATAAAGCTTTTACAAAATTACTGAACAAAATAAACAACTTTAATTTTGATTAATTCTTTAGAAACAAAAGTTGCACAGTAGCAACCACTTGATGAATTGTGGGCTAAAAACCTGGAAACTGCGTCTATTTATTTTCAGGACCACACACAACAATGGAAGTGTTTTTACATCAAATAAGTTGCACCAATGCACTTTAGCACTCATGCATACCATGTGCACTCAATCTGATCACTAGTAGGGAAACAACTTTATATCCACATCAAGTTTTGGCTTTAGTCTCGGCATTTTATTTTGTGTTCGGGACTAAAGATATTTAGTCCCGGTTGGTACCACCAACCGGAACTAAAGATTCAACATTAATCCTAGTTCGTAACACCAACCCAGAGTAAAGGTAGACCTTTTAGTCCCGGTTGGTACTACGAACCGGGACTAAAGGTCATTTTAGTCCTGGTTGGTAAGGGTCATCTACGCGTTAGTTCAAAAGGAAACCATCATGTCTAAAGTCACATGTGCTCTGTAGGTGGGGTGGTAAGTCATGCGCAATGCTATGCCCAAGGTCTTGGGTTCGAATCTCATGAGATGCAAATAGGGTAGTGGTACTAGCAGGGTAGTTACAAAGTTGAATCCTTTTATGTGAAAATGTGAGCTAAATTATCAATGTAGTAATGAAAGAATGGTGACCACAGAACATGGCTGCATTGTAAAATGGAATGAAAATTAGAAGAGAACATTAGAATTAGGAATCTACTACAAAACTAGTAGTGCCAAACATATATGAAGCACAAAAGCTCTCAGCTGCCACCACTACTACAAAAGCATTTTTAGTGGCCGTCTTTTTTTTTTATCTACAGAGGAGGACAAATTGACCGTCTCAATCAAATGGTTTACAGAGAATGGAATATTGGGTTGGACATATATCTGTGTAGATATTAACAGAGTTGGTTGACTAGATTGAAACCTTTGTCAGTAATTTTCGAAATTGCTGGCTATTTTTCTGAATTTTGTTTTCACGCTTGTATTTGTAAGATTGACTGAGTTTCTGCCGCATTTCTTAGATATGAGATACATGTCCTAGCAGTTATATATACACGACCAACGCCATTGCAATATGCATGTAGTATTGACAACCAATATATGATATATAATTGTATCGCGTTTAATGTTGCATGAACATTACTATATTTAAGCAATGCATACATTGTACTCTGAAAGCCCTATCTTCTCCCACTCTCGAAGGTTGCAGTTCAAGGAGGAAGCCAAAAAGGTGGGTTGTTAAAAAACATAAAAAAGTTTCTTGATGAGACGAATCTTTTGGAATAGTAGAGGCCTTAGTGACATGGCTAAATATTACGTTCCTATCCGATTTGTAAGAGAGAAATAAGCTAGACTTTATTAGTTCTTCTTGAAACTGGACACAAATATATTTGGCACTGGACTGAACCTCATGGTAGGTCCGGGGCATCTAGTTAGGGATAAATTTAGAGTCTTTGACATTGGTAGTATTGATGAGAGACTTTTATGTAAAATTTTGTGTTAGAACAAAGCGAATGGTTTTCTTTGGGTGCTTATGCTGCGCCAGTCGAACACAAGGAAGCTTTTCTTACTGAATTGACTCAAACTTGTCCAAATGAATCTGGCATGTTTTTGTGGGTGGTGATTTTAATATCATTAGAAGCCCACAGGAAAAGAATATTGATAGATATGATGATCAGTGGCCGTTCCTGTTCAATGTTATTATTGATAGCTTGGATTTACGTGAGTTGAGCTCTCTAACAGGAAATTTACCTAAGACGATTTTAGGGAAACACTAATGGGCTACGGAATGTGGGATAGTCCAATCGTTAACGTGGGAAATTTCAGATCATACTTCATTGCTTTTAGACAATGGTAATGGCACTCATGGTAACATAACAACCAATTGGGGTTCAAATTTGAACTGGGTTGGATGTTGAGGGAGGACTTTAGGGACTTAGTTGCTGGAGTCTGGCAAAAGGAGCAAGGAGGTAGCACACCAACGTAGCGTTGGCAATGTAAACGCTTAGACAGTTCTTAAGGGGCTATGCCAAAAATGTGGGTGGCAATTATAAGAAAGAAAAGGCTGAGTTGATCAGGAAAGCTAAGGAACTTGGCAAAAAAGCGGAAGTGCAGTCTTTGGGTTGTATGGAAATTAATCTAAAACACTATTTCAAGGATGGGTTCTCTTATGGGAAGAGGAAGTCAAATGGTACCAAAGGGCTAAGAAAACTAGATTATTATTAGGTGATTGTAACACTAAGTACTTTCACCTTGTAGCCAATGGTAAACACCGAAAAACACAAATTTTTCATTTAGAACAAGATGAAGGTGTCATTGAGGGTGATGAAAATCTAAAGAAATTTATCACCAACTATCATATTGGGGAACCGGCTTCTACTAATTTTTCAATGGTGGAGTCTGCTACTATTGATTTTCCACAAAGTCTCACAACTCAAGAATGAAGTCCTAACGGGCGATTTTGTAGAGAAAGAAATTAAAGAGGCTATTTATCATATGGAGCATAATAAAGTTCTAGACCCTGATGGGTTACCAAGTCTTTTGGAGAGTAATAAAAGAATATCTTATGACCCTCTTATTTTAGTTTCACAAGGGTAATCTACCCCTTTTCAGTCTCAACTTTGGTGCAATTACGTTTATACCAAAGTAAATGGAGGTGATACAGATCCAACAATTTTGACCTATTTGTTTGTTAAATGTCAGTTTTAAAATCTTTACTAAGGTTTTAACTAATAGAATATCCTTAGTGGCTCAAAAGGTATCCAACCATCGCAATCAGCTTCATGAAGGGTTGAAATATTTTAGAAGGGGTGGTTGTTGCATGAGATCATTCATGAGATGCACAGAAAAATGTTAGATGGACTGATCTTAAGCTAGACTTTGAGAAAGCTTATGACAAGGTTAAATGGTCTTTTCTGCAACAAACTTTAAGAATGAAAGGCTTTTCGCCTCTTTTGTGCCATTGGATAATTGATCAGATTATGAGATGAGGTAGGGTTAACATCAAGGTAAATGATGATGTGGGACATTTCTTCTAGACCAGGAAAGGAGTAATACATGGAGATCCCATGTCCCCTGTCCTTTTTAATCTAGTGGTGGATATGTTAGCAACTTTGATTTTCTGGGCTTAGGCTAATGGACAAATCAAGGGTGTTCTTCCACATTTAGTTGATGATAGTCTCTCGATTTTGCAATACGTGGATGATACCATTTTGTTCCTGGACCATGATATGCTTGAGGCCAAAGATCTAAGCTTATGTTTGGTACCTTTGTGCAGTTATCAGGGTTGAAAATTAATTTTCATAAAAGCGAGCTTTTCTTCTATGGTGCAGCCAAGGACTGTGAATTGGAATATGCACATTTGTTTGGGTGTCGTTTAGGTGATTTCCCTTTCAAATATCCTGGCATTCCTATGAATCATGTTAAGCTATCTAGTAAGGATTGGGCATGTTTAGATTGAGGAGAAGTTCTAGAAAAAGCTCAGTAGTTGGAAACGAAAATTACTTTCAGTTGGTGGGCAACTTGTTCTGATCAATTAGGTGCTAACTAGCTTAGCCATGTTTATGCTATTTTTTTGAAGTCCCTAAAAGTGTTATTCAAAATTTAGATTACTATTGCTCCTACTTTTTCTAGCAAATATGATGAACATAAAAAGAAATATCGTCCTGGTAAAGTGGAGTGTTCTTTGTGTACCAAAATATTTTGGTGGGCTAGAAATAATAAATCTAGTAATTACAAATCTATGTCTTTTGAGTAAGTGGTTGTTTAAGTTGATCAAAGAGGATGGGGGGCACAACCTTCTAAGAAGGAAATATTTGTCCAATAAATCTCTTACCCAAGTGCAACATAGACCTGGGGATTCTCATTTCTGGGCTGGCCTCATGAAAACTAAGGCGGATTTTCTTGCATGCGGCACTTTTAAGGTGCAGAGTCGGGAATATGTGAGGTTTTGGGAGGATGTGTGGTTAGGAGACAAACCTTTTATAGAGGTTTACCCAAATTTATATAGAATTGTGAGGCAGAAAGATGACATAACGGCAAATGTACTAGGGACAACACCACTTAATGTGTCTTTTAGGCAGGGGATTGGTTAATAATAATCTGAATGTGTCGTTTGACAGTGTCAAAACTTGTACAACTTCACCTCTCATACGGGAAAGATGTTTTTCGATGGAACCTCAGTAAGAATGGCATGTTCACAGTCCGGTCTATATGTATAAAACGTTGATCCGACAAGGCGGTCTCCCTAAGACAAGCTCTATCTGGAAGTTAAAAGTACCGCTAAAAATTAGGCTTTTCTTATGGTATTTAAGAAAGGGGTTGTTGACGCCAAAAGTATTCCAGATCAACACACGAGCAGGCCTTTGGACGCCCGGGCCACCGCAGACCGAAGAAAGCGGCGAGGATCACACTTACGTGGTGAAGAACGGCTAGGTTTACAAGCAAACCAGCAAAGGATAACCAACGTGCTTGCAGTGACGAAGAACCGGCTAGTTTTCAGGCAAACTAGCAAAGAAACCGTCGAAGATCTCGCCTGGGAGGGACCCCGTCAGGGCAAGGACGTCGTCGGGTTGCCCTAGGTCGGCTAGCAAGCCTAGGGCGCCATCCTTGCTGTCAGATGAACAACATAAGGGTTGGAGAAGGAATTGTAGATTGGTTTTGTTTTGATTGGATGGTTGAGATCTCAATCGGCCATGATTCTCTCATATATATAGAGGGGGATGGTCTTATCCCAATAGGAAACCTCACCAAGACTTAATCTCCAGGTTTCCCTCGTCCAAAACTACCAAACTGACTTGGAAACAAGTCGGTTCGAAATCTGACGTCCCGGACCGGTAGTACTGGTCCCGGATCGGTAGTACCAGCCAGGATCGGTATTACCAGTCCCAGATCGGTAGTACCGGTCTCAGATCAGTGGTACTGATCTCTTATCGGTAGTACCGGTCTCAGATCGGTAATATCGGTAATCTGGAGACGTTTTTCCTGTAAGCATAACTCTCACATCCGGACTCCAAATTGGACAATCCATATATGTTTTTTGATCGTCTCGACGAGAGGAACGCAATAGTGAAGTCTGTTTCTCATTTTGACAACTTTACAAAATAGACATTTTTTGTTGTCAACATATGCCCCCTGTTTTGAGGTGAACAATGCTCATGAACCCTGAAAACACAAGTAAAACTAAACAGCAACGATACTCAACCCAACGGCTATTTAGTGACTATGGGCGATGTATGCGTCGGCCATTTTTTGTTCTAAGGGCGATACATGTACCAGCCATTGTTTGGAGAGCATTTACGAATTACACGAAGATATTGACACGACTGTCCATTGGTCTTAATGACACGGGCACGAAGCCCTCTTTAGTGACGTTAATAAAGTCAACGCCAAATAAGTCACGACCGGATAAACAAGCAACATCATCATGCCCCCAAGCCTTAAAACCAACAAAGTAAATTTTCGTGGGGGCTTCTCTAATAGCACGATGGTTGCAAGCATATATCGACTATGTTTTACACTAAGGGCGATAACAAATTATTGGTCATATGAATTCATCCGCTAAAGCATGCATAGCCGAACTAACATATTTCGGCTCTCAACAAAAGAGTTATTGATAAGCATAATGTCTTGGCAACCCTCCATAATATACAAACCCACACCAAGGATCAAAATAAGGAGCTGAGGGATAGCCATGCATACCTGGGGATGAATACCACATAGACATGGGAAGAGAATATAGATGATGCCATGACCAATAATTTTGATGATTCGGTGCAAACCTCCAACTTAGCAATTGTTTCTTGAATCTTCTCCTTTCTTTTACCTTCGTTGCACCATTTGCTTGAACATCATCCTTGTGAGTTTGGATACGTCCTTTAGGAACCCATGCCAAGTCTCGTTCTTTTCAGCTTCTCTGCACTAAGTCTTTGCAACTTCTTTTCTTGCCACTTTGGTAAACCGAATGAGTGTATCGGTTTTATTTTAGTTTTGGATAGCGGCATATTTTCCATGATTTTGGGAACTCCCACCTTATTTTGTTTAGATTTAGCATCTAAAATATTACTAGATGACGCTAGTAGGGTTGAGATGGCGGACTAGAGGGGGGTGAATAGTCCTTTTTAACAACTAATCGCAGCGGAATAAAACTTATTTGGTTCTAGCAACGATTCACCCCTCTAACTATAACTCTAAGCACCTTGTCAAAGATCCTAACAAGAAACAAAGGTGCAAGGCTAGCTTGAGCTTTCCTAAACCGTTCTAGCGCAAGGTCATACGTGCTCAATGACAAGGATACACAATCCTAATCAAAGAGCGCAACTTGATTAGCTACACAAGCTAATCAAGAACACTACTTCTAAGCTACACAAACTAAGAAGGTGAGTGGCAAGCTACACAAGCTAACCGGTCTCACAAGAGCAACTACAACTACACAAGTAAAGTAATGCACAAAGTAAAGGACTTGTGTAGAAGGGAGCAAACCATCGCGAAGGATGCGGAGATGTTGACGCGGTCCTTTATTTTCCGGAGGTTCACTTGTCGCCACAAGCTTACGTCCTCTGTTGAGACAAGCTCCAAGGTTGCCGCCGGTCCTCTTGCTAGTGGTGACCCGCAAGTCACACTCTCTCACGTGGAGTGGTTACCACAAGCTCTAGCATTTGACTCGGCCGGGACCACTTGTCGCTCTTCACGTCTCGCTCTACTAGCGATGCTCATCGCGATCTCCCGCGGGGTGAGCTCCAACCCCTCACAATCTTGCTCCAGAGTCAAGCACAATCTCCTTGCTTGCTTCCACGGAGACTCTCGCCACCAAGCCGTCTAGGAGGTGGTGACCTCCAAGAGTAACAAGCACCACCGGCTTGCAACTCGATCACCTAGTGCCAACTCTTGCAATCTCTCAATGCAATGCACTAGAATCACTCTCACTCGCAATCGGATACAATCACTATGTGCACAAGTGAGTTGGAGAGCACTAAGCCATGCACAAGTAAGGGAAACACATTTCCCAAGGTGCAAGACAAGCTGCCATGGCCAGCTCTCACTCCTATTTATAGCCCTCAAACAAATAGAGCCGTTACCACCTCTATTGGGCACTCTACGTGTGCACCGGATGCTCTGTTAGTTCATACCGGACGTGTCCGGTGGTTGTTCGGTACTCAAAACGCCAACCAAACTAGCCGTTACGCAGCACCCGAGAGTTCCAGGGTCGCACCGGACGCGTCCATTGCTCTTTTGCAGCCCGAACAACACTAAACGCACCGGACGCTGCTACAGTAACAGCAGCGTGTCCGGTTCTCTTTTTCCCGCGTCCGGTGCAGCGTCCGGTGCAGACCTCTGCTCACTAAAACGGACGATATCTCTTAGCTCCGAACTCCGATTTCGATGATCTTGGACATTTTGGAAAGCTTATTCAGAGGGCTACATAACCCATATGATTTCTTAATCTAAAACTCAAAGGATAAAAGTAGTTTATCCTTCCAAAATCAAAACAAGCGCGCTGCGAGCTCGAAACTTCCACCTTTTTGCAAATGTGCTAACTCCAAAGTGTTCCACAATCTTGTGCATGTGAGTTAGCATTTTCACAAACATTTTTCAAAGGGTTTTTCACTCTTTCTTGCCACGCCACTCGATCCTAGCAATGCCAAGTTAGATCACTCCGAGTGGCACTAGATGACCGATATGCAAACAAGTTTGTCCCTCTTGATAGTACGGCCATCTATCCTAAATCCGATCAAGCACTTCTCTATTCAACCTTAGACCGGTGAAATGAAAATACCCTAGGTTATACCTTTGCCTTGCGCTTTCCATTCCGATCACCGTCTTCATCTCCGTCTCCGACACCATCGATGCCGGTGCAACATATGCACCGACACCTCAATAATGATATGATCAACTTCATATCATCACGTGGCTTTTGATTCATCGATCCTTGACTTGCTTGCTCTTCACCGTTGCGTTGGTCCATCGGTGCCAAGCCATCACCCGACTTGCCCGTTCACACTTGCAACCGGTCCGTCGACACGAAGTCTTGTCTTGATCTTCTCCACCTAGCCACATGACTCCATGTCATGCCTCATGTGCATTTAGCTCCTTCATCATCATATGTGTGAGCTAAGCAATCATCCCTAGCCATTTCACCTCCATGGCATAGATGCTCACACACATGTACCTATGGACTAATTTCCTGTGTAATCAACACTTAAACACATATTAGTCCACATAAGTTGTCACTCAATTACCAAAACCAAATAAGGACCTTTCAGACGCTCCAATGTCTTTTCCATCAATAGCCAGATTTTTCAGCAATGTAATCGGCTTATCACAAATTGCATTCAGATCTGAAATTTTATTCTTTCAGGCCATCATGCTTTACACGGTAAACTTGCTTCACCACTTTCTTCTTTGGTTGAACTCCAGACCAATTTTGATTAAAACGGTCTTTATATGATAAGGATCTCTTTGAATACCTTGGAGTTGTATACCCTTCATATTGTGGCCTATAATATGGTGGAACATGTGCCTCATGACCAAACCAGCCCCAGGAAGAATAAGGATGAAAGTTTATGGGCCATGATCCATATGACATTGGAATTGGTTGCTCAAAAGGAGGATATGCTGCTGCTGTATGAGACCTATCTCCTTGCCAATTCTGCTCCTGAGATTTATGCTTTGGAGGTAATCTTGATGACTGAACCTTCTTTGACCAATCGGTGACATTTGCTTTTGCTAACTTCTCATATTTGATCAGAAGTTCTTCGAAGCTAAGCTTCGGCCTTCTATTCCTTTGCTTGTCATGGCCTTTAACTCTATTAGCTTTGAAAGCATCCTCCTTTTCCCCGTCTTTGCAGACATTCTCCAAAGGAGGATCCTTGTCCGATTCTTCTTGCTCAATAAGATCAATCGGCCTTTGTTCTAAACGGAGAGATTTCACCTGCCCCCCAGTGTCTTCTAAAGCTGTGATAACTCTGTTGTCCTCTGGAATATTCTCGATTAGCAATTCATAGACAACAGCCTTGTCTTCACTAGAGGGCTCCACATCTCTCTCTTTGGCATTTGAGTCTCGAACCTTGAGTGAATCATCTAATGCAAGCCGATTCGAAAGATGTTTGCCATCAAGACAATTTGAATTCCAATTAGGTCTATTTGTTGAGCTTTATAAAAGTCTCAATTGTCCTTTATCAACGGCCGATTGAATCATTCGTACGAAACACATTACAATTAGAAGTACTATGATCACACGAGTTATGCCATTTGCAATATGTAAGCTCTCCTAAGTTTTGAATTAATGGCAAAGCATTGTGATCAATGATTCTAATGAAATTATTCTTGAGCAAGATATCAAAAACATGATCACAAAAAGTAAAGTCAAAGGTGTACTTCGATTTATTTAACCAATTCTTTTGTGGAGTCGGCCTTAAAGCTAGGCAAACGAAGGGATCAGATTTGACATCAATCCATTCAGCCACACCTTTGTGATTACTTTTGGAAGGCTTTAACTTTGATGATCTACCATCATCGGCCTTGCCATATGGCACAATGTGTTGGCCAATAGAATCTGAATTTGTTTTATCATTAACAAATAAAATGTCATTCTCAATTGGTCTATTAATAAGAATGTCTCTAATAAATGTAGGAATTGAAATAGTATGACCAGATTGGAACTTGAGCAAAATATTTGTGTTTACCTTGTTCATGTTGGAGAAGTGCATGTCCTTGATTTGAATGATGTCATTCTTCATCTCCAGAGAACAATCAACAACAAGTACTGAATCATCCGAGGACGCTTCAGTGGTTGCAAGAACTGGAGAAACCGGCTTAGCCGACTGAGGATCGGGTAGGCTGACTTGAGTGCTAGAAAGCTCAATAGCAGAGGTAGCCAGCTTGGCCGACTGAGAGGCCGGTCTAGCCGACTCAAGGAAGGCAAGTAGTTGGCTTAGCCGACTTTGAAGCCGGCTCAACCGATTCTGAGCACGCAGGTTGGCCTCCCTTCTTGTTTATAGGGGTTTGACATCCATCAATGATGCAGTAATCACTAGACAAATATATAATCCCTTTAGCTCCTGAGAAATCAAGTACTGTTGTTTTCTTGCGCTTTTCACGCTTTTCTGTAGTAGGACTTAGTTCTCGGGATGTGACTGATTTGGAAAGAATATTATGTTGTTCGGCTTTGATAGCCGAACATTCGTTTAGGTCCGAATCATTTCTTTCCTCCGGGTTTCCTAACAGTCCTCTTATAGCCGATGACCCAATGGTGATTGGCCTTCTTACATTAATTTTTCTGAAATATTTATAAAATTGCCCCTCTAACTCACCCTATCCATCAATAGACCCTTCAGGCAAAGATGTAAACCATGCAAAGGCTGCCCCAGTGAGAGATAAAGGAAAATTCCTTACTCTCATATAGTCCACATCACGATAATCCAACTGTGAAAGGTATATAGTAATGTGTTCCATAGTAGTCTTGCCATCTCCACCACTGAATTTATAGAAATTAGGCATGCACCAATTATCGGGATTTGGTACATCATCAAAATATAATGGATATGGTCTATGATAAGAAGGCACCTTCCATGTATAGGAGCCATATGGGTTTATAGCATGGGCTAACCCTTCATTTATTCGGTTGGAGCTAAAAGTAGCATATGAAGCCGAATCATGAGTATTACCATTAATATGCCTTGCTGAATTTCTACTAATTTGGCTCGAATTATGAGCAACACATGAAGCCAAATTATGAAAAGAAGCATTGATATATGGCACTGAATTTTGAGAGTAATTGGCTAAATAGTTAGCATTGTCATAGCCAATTCTCTCATCCATCGGCATGTCTTATGGTGGAATCACATATTGCGAACTTAAAGCCGATGAATAGGGGTTTACATGTTGTATGTCGTTAGAAGCATTAAAACTCAAAGAATTTGTAGTTGACATCGGCTATTATGATGTGTATGATGAGGATCATTAACAAAAGTATTAGCCGATGCAACATATCTACTATTATCATGATTAGCAACACCAACATGAGAGTTCATAGAACTTGCATAATAATGATTAGAATCATAAGATGCGCTTGCAAGTTGTACCTTGAGGTGATTGTAGTAGTTTTACGACGCAACACCTCGGTACTCCATGATTTGGATATTGAGCGCGTGGTGAAATTTCCAATAACAAATGTCACACGTCGCAAAATTGCAAGCAAGATCACAAGAGGTCAAAACTAGATGCTATCGGCCTTTTAGGCCAGATGCAACGGTATTTGGCGAGCACAAGAAAATAGATCAACGAGGAATAAGGCTAGGGCAAGAAAGATTCAGGCTACAAAGTAGAGCCGATAACTAATTCTTCCCCAGCGGAGTCGCCAAAAAGTGTGTTGACGTCAAAAGTATTCCAGATCAACACACGAGCAGGGCTTTGGACGCCCGGGCCACTGCAGACCGAAGAAAGCGGCGAAGGATCACACTTATGTGGTGAAGAACGGCTAGGTTTACAAGCAAACCAGCAAAGGAGAACCAACGTGCTTGCGTGACGAAGAACCGGTTAGGTTTTCAGATAAACTAGCAAAGAAACCGTCGAAAATCTCGCCCGGGAGGGACCCCGTCAAGGCAAGGACGTCGCCTGGGTTGCCCTAGGTCGGCTAGCAAGCCTAGGGCGCCATCCTTGGTTGTCGGATGAACAGCATAAGGGTTGGAAGAAGAAATTGTAGATTGGTTTTGTGTCGATTGGATGGTTGAGATGTCAATCGGGCATGATCCTCTCATATATATAGAGGGGGGGTGGTTTTATCCCAATAGGAAAACCTCTTCAAGACTTAATCTCTAGGTTTCCCACGTCCAAAAACTAGCAAAAACCTACTTGGAAACAAGTCGGTTCGAAATCTGACGTCCCGAACCGGTAGTACTGGTCCCGGATCGGTAGTATCGGCCCCTGTATCGATAGTACCGGATCTCAGATCGGTAGTACTGGTCTCTTATCGGTAGTACCGGTCTCGGATCGGTAATAGCGGTAATCTGGAGACTTTTTCCTGTAAGCATAACGCTCACATCCGGACTCCAAATTGGACGATCCATATATGTTTTTTGATCGTCTCGACGAGAGGAACGCAATGGTGAAGTCCGTTTCTCATTTTGAAAACTTTACAAAATAGACATTTTTAGTTGTCAATAGGGGTAGCACTCATGAAAGATAATTTAGTAAAGAGAAACCGACAAGGAAGAGCCTAAGGAGGCACCATTCCAGAGAATGCTAGGCGGCCAAGGAGGCAATGCAAGTGTCTAGGGAAGGGTGTGGCCTGAGGTTCTGATCAGGGCTTCGAGGCAGCAAGCAGCATGTGGTTAGTTGCTGGTGGGATGCTAAGGAGTCAAATCCGATTTAGTTTCCTGCCATGAGCGAATTAAAAGGACCAAAAGTCTCTATATTGTAGGGATTATACTCGGAATCTAGTACTAGGGTAGGGACAGTTTGGCTCTGGCCCAAGAAGTGTAATATTGACAGTATAAATAATGTTCTCTCATGGAATAAAAAAAGAGGCAGAGTAATCCTATTCACTAACTATCCAAGAGTTCAGATAAGAACAGCAATACTTTTAAAGTATATCTAATAATATTTATTTGATCATAAATATATTTATAATCAACATAACTTTGCCGTAACGCAAGATTCTTTGACTCGAGGTGCCATTTTGTACATAAATCCCTTCCCGTTACTTAATTGAGCAGTATAACTCCTGCCTTTTACTTTAAAAAGATTCTTAGACTCAGTCTGCAAAAGTTATATTTGTTTTGTATGACAGAGCGAGTAACTGACTAATAACACTCTCCTAGTTCATATACTTAATTACTAGTTGCCAGAGAGAAGGGCACCAGGCAGACTTCAATGGATCGCATGTGCTTACTTAAAACGGTTCCGGTATAGTGCCAGCAAGAGTGAGGAAGATAAACTCAACATGAACAAAAGCTCATTCAAATGGTAGAAAGGTAAGGCAGCCTTGTTCTATATATTAGAGTTGGAATTATACATACCTTAGCTAGTAGAGAAACCGTAATAAGCCGTACGGGTTGTCATTTTATTAAGAATGCCGATGCTTTGTAGCATTTTTCTCAAATTTCCTAGCTGCTGTAAATTACAAACAGCGAGATTATTGTGCTCTCTTTTCAGAAATATATAATATGCACTCCTTCTAAAGGCTCTCCCTGGCAGTTCAGAAACTGCATGTTATGTTACAAACCATTCTCAAAGGGAAAAATATCTTTCTAAAAAATATACATATTATCTGTCAGAACTGAACTGGAGAAGATCGTAAGTCAACCACCGATGCGATCTAATAAACCTGAATTGAGGTTGACCTCCTGAGATTCAGTACTGAGTAACCAGTGGTGGAGTCCATGAACTGCGTCTCTGCTTGTAGAGCCGTTGACCATTCTGGGTCATCTACGGCTTTCGCATCGCAACCAAAGTTTGGTCTGATTCCTCATCGTTATATATGGACCTCGTTAACCTTGCAATCCTATTTCAAAATCCAAGTTTACAATGCAACCCACCAGCCTGTCAGGGCGTTGAATATCCAACACAATCTTCAGGTTTCAAATTGTTTTTTCCCCAACCCTTGACTACTTTAAGGTTTGCATGCATTTCGTGTACTCTCTTTGTCCCATAAAGACTGTCGTTTTAGACTTTTTAAAAACTGCATTTGACCGTCCGTCTTATTCAAAAGTTTTGTATAAAATACAAAATCAATAAATAATTATTAAAATATCTCTAATGATATAACAAATCATAAAAAGATAAATGATATTTATATAAAATTTTCAAATAAGACGAATGATCAATCATGGTGTCTGAAAAGTCTAAAACGACAGTCTTTCTGAGATGGAGAGAGTATGTTCTTGGCCCCGTCGTTGACGCCAAAAACTTGACACTTCGCTGCCGTGAATCTTTGAAATATTGGATTTGCTTTGTTTCTATATGGTGGTGCTCTGCTTCGAACAGCGATCACACCCGAATCAAAGTGCTCATCCTTGTTGAACCTAAACCTTCCATCCAAGATTATTGTGGCCTGATGAACTAATAAATGCATTACAGGTCCTTTAGCATGACACCCCAAAGCACGGTTCGATTTAGCCTTTCCAATATCTCAAAGGAGACATTGCTTTTCGGAGAAACAGAAGGAAAATCTCGTTAGATTGTGTCAGTCATGTCAGGTCAGAGAACCAAAATCCAGGTGACCCATTATACCAGGAGGAACATAGTTCACTTCAATAGATGAATGTGTTTGACAGTGAGTATATATAGGATAGGATAAGGAAAATCCAAATGTTTTTTATCCCCTGACACACGAAATTTTACATATGTAAATTTTGAGGACTAAAACAAGCACTTTGAATACCACCTGATCCCTTTGGTGGTCAAAGTCCTATTCCTCAAAGAATTGAATATCCTTTCCCTTCTAGTGAAGCCCAGGATTTCTGAAAGTTTTGAGTTATGGCTTCAAAACCTTTTGTAACCAGCGTTAATATTCTCTCTCGTATTTGTTTTTCCTTTCGTTCTTTGTTTTAGGTTTGTGAGTCAGTCTTATTTCCTGTTTTTTGTTTTTTTGTTCTGCCTTTGTTTGGGGACATCTCCCGGTTTGTACTTTGGTTTGGTTAATAAAATCCCTGTAGGGGCTTTGTCCCCTCCGGTTGCATTAAAAAAAAACAAGCACTTCGATAATTTTGCGATGAAATTGAGGCCAAAAATTAACTTTGGGGACCTAAACAGTCACATATATCTTATATTTCAAACCCACTAGAAGTTCTATCTTAGTATGCAAGATATTCACATCATCTCTCACTAAATACCACGTCATCCCACTAACTTTTTATCCCATAATGCACATTAACCATATCACTTTCACTACTTGCAATTACTTTTCAGAATGTAAGCGGTCATCCATATATCATTATATTTATTTTGCCATTCCATCATCTTATAATCCTATCTAACTTTATTTTTTCTATTCCATGTAAGAATATGTAGGTTGAAATAATATAGTAGGTTGAAATAATATATTTAGTTGTTTTATTTGTAAGAAAAACCTGCCAGCAACGTGTGGGATATACTTCTAGTTTTAAAAGTTCAGGAGCGAAACTGAGGGTTGGATGAGAGTTGAGAGACCAAATAACTATTCTTCTTATTATGAATGTGGAGTTGACAAGAATTACTTCTCTAATTACACTACTAGTGGAGCTAAGAAATCCTGCTCCGTATTGCTCTCCGTGCAACTTTCTGCAAGAATCACTAGTAAAATCACTTCTCGCATGCTTCTCATCCTGGCCTCCTACTAAAATAACCCCTCTAATAAAGAATCAATCAGTGAAACTCAAGAATAAGACGTAACTATACCAAACTGCTCCTGATTCTGACTTCCAGCCAGCATGAACATGAACCTTCCAGTGCTTCAGACGAGAGGAAAAAAAAATGCTGCCGAGGTATTTTAATTAATAAACGTGTTTTTAAAAATAAAAAAAATAAAAAGATACAGTTCCAGCTAAATACATTCTTTTGTTAAGCTGTATATTAGTCCGTTGAAGCACCACCCATGCTGTGACCCGTTCGTGCATATGACCAAGTCGTCCCCTGCCCCTCACTCAGCGCACTCGCCAGTCGCCACGGGCACACGACAATGCTCCGCCTCGCCTTCTTCCTCCTCCTAGCGCTCGCACCAGCGGCGGCCATGGCATCGGCCGCGCCTGAGGAGGCGGCGGCGGCATCATCGTGCCCGTACGACCTGGCGACGGCGGCGCGGATGATCCCGCGGGAGTGCCACGCGAACGCGACGGCGGCGCAGGGCGCGACGGGGTGCTGCTGGTACGTGTTCGCGGCCTACATCTTCGCGGCGGCCGGCCACGCCAACCGCACGGGCGAGGCGTTCCTGCAGCGCGGGCCCGCCGCCGCGTGCTCCGACGCCTTCGCGGCGCTGCTGCTCGCCGGAGGCCTCGTGCCGCCGTCCCTCCTCGCCGGGAACGGCTCCTGCGACCTCACCGCCGACCCCGCGAGGCTCGCGGCCGGCACCCGCCCCTGCCAGCTCGCCACCGTCGACGCCGTGCGCGCGCTCGCGCCCGCCGCGCTCCCCAACGCCACGCGCCTCTGCGCCGCCGCGCCGGGGTCGGCGCTGCCCGTCCGGCCCGGCACGCCGGGATGCTCCGAGTGCCGGGCCGCCGTGATCGCCACCACCTACGAGATGCTGGCCAGCGCGCGCACCAAGGAGTTCGTGCCCTGCGGCATGGCGGCCACCGTCGCCGTCTGGTCCCGCGCGCCGCCGCCGCTCCAGCGCTTCAGCGACTACGCGCTCTGCATGCTCCAGGTTCTCGAGAACGTCAACAGCCTCGGCACCGGCGACCTCGTCCCTTCGCCGCCGCCTGCTGCCGCCTCCGCCACCCGGCCTTCTTCTTCTTCGTCGTCGAGCAACAACAAAAGCACTGTGCCCATCGCCGCCGGCTCGGCGGCAGCAGGCGTCGCGGCGGTCGTCTGTCTCGGCTTCGCCGCCGTGGCAGCAGTCACAAGAATCCGTCGCCGGCGCCGTCGGATGGCTGCCGGAGACAGCGAGAGCGGCGGCAACGACGGCTCCAGCGACGACGACGACGACTCGGTGGCGGCGTCGCTGCCGCCGCTGCCGCGCGAGGGTCTCTACATCTTCACCAAGGCGGAGCTGATGCAGGCAACGAACGGGTACGACAAGAAGCTGCTGCTGGGTACCGGCGGCGCCGGGAAGGTGTACCTGGGCCACCTCCCGTCGGGGCAGCGCGTCGCCATCAAGAGGATCTACCGCTCCAAGAAGGTGTCGGAGTTCTACGCCGAGGTGGCCGTGCTCGCCAAGCTCCGCCACCGCAACCTCACGACGCTCGTCGGCTACTGCCTCGGCGGCGGCCGGCGCGGCGGCGACCACGCGCTCGTGTACGAGTACATGGCGGGCGGCAACCTGTGGCGCGCGCTGTTCCAGGCGCCGCCGCTGCCGTGGCGGCGGCGGCTGGAGGTGGCCGTGGACGTGGCCGAAGGGCTGGCGTACCTGCACGACGGGGTCCGCGACGGCTGGCGCCGTGGTGCACCGCGACGTGAAGCCCACCAACGTGCTGCTGTCGGAGTCCGGCGCCGCCAAGCTGTCGGACTTCGGCGTGGCGCGGGTGGTGCCCGACGGCGGCACGCACGTGTCGACGGAGGTGCGCGGCACGCGCGGGTACGTGGACCCGGAGAGCTTCAGCGCCGGCCACGTGTCGGGCGCCGCCGACGTGTACAGCTTCGGCGTCGTGCTCCTGGAGCTCGCCACCGGGATGCGCGCCGTCGTGCCCACGCCGTCGGGGGGAGCCGAGTCCATCGTGCAGGCCGCGCACTGGGCCGTCGCCGAGGCCGGCGGCGCGCCCGGCGCCGCCGCCGAGGCCATGGTGGACCGCCGTCTGGGGCCGGCGTGGGACAGGCCCACCGTGCGCGCCGTCTTCGCGCTCGCCTGCCGCTGCGTCCGCCCGTACAAGCACGAGCGGCCGGAGATCGCCGAGGTGCTCGCCGTGCTCAAGGCCGTGCTTGCCGACTACAACGCGCGTGCGGGCGGCGACGGCGACGCCGGCGCAGAGAATTCGGAGGGCACAGACATAGCCTCGTCGTCGTCGGCTGCGGCGACACCCTGAGCCGGTGGGATCCGTGCCGTCGACGTCGGCGTCGTCCACGCTTCACAGTGAGGTGATGTCGTCGACGGTATCACTGCAGGCAGACATGGGGTAGCGTGGCTGCCAGAACCTCGGTCAAACACATTGGCACTAGGACAAGTGGCGCTAATTAATAATTAATCAGGCCAAATCATCATCCTAGTATATATTTTTCAATTTTCCAACTACTTAGATGGTTAGGAGAGAAAGTTTCCAGCGGCGGGTTTTGTGATTAGTAATCAAGGCTTTGCTTGCATGAAAAATGAAAATAGAGAGGTCTTGTTCCATCAGTGACAGTGACAGAAGGTGGCCTCTGAACGATTGTAGGTTTTTTTTTTTTCTCTCTCCAGAATTTGTGTTCTGCTGTAGAGGTTTAGTGGATCGCCGTCTTGCCTAGAAGAATGGAGTGAGCCTCCATTGCCGATCTGCTCCTGCACTGAAGATGCAAGTTAATGTCAAATGTTTATAAGCCAATTTCGCATTTCACTGTTTTGGAGATGGTACATTGCTCCTCTATATTGATAACCAAGTAGTTTTCTCAATATAAAAACTGCCCGCGGGGGGGGGGGGGGGGGGGGGGGGGGGGTGGGGGTGGGGGTTCATGTTTGAGAATGCCAAGGTGGCCCATTCCAACATGATTGCGAGATTGGTTAATTGCAAAGTTCACATGCCACCAACTCAATGAAGCTCAGAGTAGTCCTGGTGTGTGCCCCTACAATACACTATCTTTAAATAAGTACTAACCTGTCTTAACATGCTACAGAAATGTACTACTCCGCTTGTCTATATAAACCTCGTATGTTCGTCACACACACACACACACACAAATGCTACTAGATGAATCACTCAACAAAACCCACCGGGGGGGGGGGAGCAGTTATGCGAGTGCGACCGATAGTGATCCTCATGGAGAGAAAAAATAAATTCCGTCAATACACAAAGCCATGAAGTAACAGCATCCTTTGCGAAAACAACAGAACAAATTTTTTTCTTGCTGGTGGTTGGGACCTCGAGAGGCTGTAGCAAAATTTATTTAGTCAATCGTCCCATCTCTTTCTCTCTATCTATATCTATATCTATATCCTAATAATTAAAGAGGACAAAATTTCTCCACTGGAATTTTTCGTCAAGCCTTCTCAATTACCGCCCACTCACTTCGTCTGGTCTCAACCCAACTACCGCCACTCGCTAGCTCGGATCTCTGATTCCGGTGGAAATATAAGTTAAATATGGCATGTCGACGTATATTCATCTATGGCAACATGAATCTGATGGAGACAGAATACAACACGTTTCAATCAGATGAATATAATCAGGTCGAGGCACGAAATCAAATCAGCATATGCAGCCTCAGACCTTTTACCCCTCCGCGTGTGGCGAGGCCGGACAACACATAGACATATTTATCAAATATTCAATGGAGAAAGGTTTCATGGTACAAAATAGCTATGACTATGGCTAGCTATAGCTATTATCGGTTAGATCCAATCTTTCCTGTGCATGTACGAGTTACATTCGCATGTCCTATTCCAATTCCAAAATAATTAAAATATATTGTTTGTATGGTCACCATTAATTCTATCATATATCCTATGTCCATACGAGTTACAGTAGAGTGTTCACGTATGTGCGAAGTATGAGACATAAGTCATCAAGGTAACAATACATACAAAAATAAGATTATATTTAGGAAAAATATTGAAAAAGAAAAAAAATCAATTAGAGTGAAATAATAGAAAAGAGAATCTATACACTAGAAAAAAAAAAGGAATGGTTATGATTCATAATAGACTCCTACCGTTTCTAATAGAAAAATAGGGGAAAAAAACAACACATATGGGAAACAAAGAATAGGAATAAAAAATAGTAATTAATGGACTCCGTCACAGATTTATCTGGTTTGTAGGGAAAAAACAGAAATAACAATAAACTCCATGACTTCTCTATTTGAAACTCTTAAAAGGTTACTATAAAAATACACTACCTGTCATTATTATCTTTAATGGGCCAAACCACCTGTCACTACCTGTCACTATTATCTTTAATGGACCATGTTTAAATCTTAATAAGACGTGTATACTTAGTCCGGTTTAGTTTTGTGTGCTCGGTTGACATGGTAAAGTGAGGGAGGGCAATCAAGGCGAGATGCAAATAAAATAAGAGACATTCTGCTAACAAAACTCAAATCTTTCTTGGCTTTTTTGGAAAAAGACATGTTGATACGCAAGTCAAACACGTATAATAATTACTTTTTTCTATATTGGTTATGAAAACCAATTGAGTTAACAGAAATTTATTTTGACATCTCCAGTTGCAACGCACAGTCACTAACAATTGATGAGTTGATGAAAATTTATTTTAATACTCTTTCTGTCGCAATGCACGGACACTTTTACTAGTTGTTAAAAGAACACCAAATAAAGATAAAAGGAAAGAAGGAAGGAAAGAATTGGGTTCAAAGTGGGCAAACTGCACTGTAGCCTCTAGCCTGAATGCGTTCTCCGAGGCGAATGATTGTAGCCCAATGCTAGATTCACAAAATCACAATTTTGTGCCCGGTTGTGTGTCCATCTCCAAGAGATCTGAGGCATGGTAGATTTTTTTTTATGTTTTATTTTTGACGTTGAGAGGCATGGTGGAATGGTACTCCGGTCCGGTGGTAGAATTTGATCTAGGACGAGGACTAGTAGTACTCCAGATATCTGAGTTGGCCTTTGGACTCAGTCCGGCGTACGCCAACCTTTGCAAAGATGAAGGGTCTGTTCGCTGAAGCTGAAAACCACTGAAAATAAACGTTGATGCTGATTTCTTATGAGAGAAAAATACTGCTGAACCGTTGAAAAATAAGCGGTTTTAAAGTCTAGCGAACAGAGCCGAAAACTATAGTCAACCTTTGTCCATTGTAAAGCACAAGTAGGAATCCGGTGGCGGTTGGCGCCCAATTAACACGAGGGCTGCAGCCGTTGACTAAATTCGCCCACCTCAACTGACGCTGACGGCTGTGACGGACACGGACGTCCTAGGTGGCTAGGTTAGCCAGCGGCGACGGAGGTCTCCGTCGTCGAGCCGGTGAGTACCAGATGGGATCTGCTCATGGGCTTCGATCACAGAGATGTTCCCGAGCCTGCGTGGAATGGGCCGGGATTTCATGAGCAGCGGCGAGCCTGCGTGGAATGGGCGGTCCAGAACTGGTCCTTTTGGGACTGTCCGTCTTGATGGGCCTGGCAGACTTTCTTCATTGCGGCCGTCTTGGTGGGCCTGGCCGCCGTTTTTATCCCTTTGGTTTTCGATTATCTCTGTCGATTCGTTCGTATAATGAGCCCCCAGTGAAAATTCTGATTATCGCAACTGGCTTTCAATAACGATGGTAACAAATAGGAACAGCGATAGGGGCTGCAAAGCTAACAGTGATAATGTTTAAACATCAGGTTCAAAAATCTAAGTGATACGTAGGCCACCAAACTCATTACACATACATAGATACAGACTCGTAAAACATGACACACTCTTCCCATCAGGGTCATTCCACAAACAATTGGCCACCTGGGTGTTAAGGAGCTGAATATCCCATTTGAAAAAAAATTATTAGAGTTCTACTAGCCAGACATGGTCTAATGAGTTCTACTCTACCAGCCAAGGATAGATAGCATCTTTGCATAATAAGAAGTTTGCTTTTAGTATTTAAATTTTATCCTACAAATAAGTGTACATCTAGCTATGGAACCTGATTTTATTAGTTCTTTTAGCTTCTTCTCTATTTCCATGATGTGATTATACATGGTGGAGACAACTTTAGTAGGGGTATAAAGCTAATTTTTCCTCAAATCGCTAATCTCTTAATAAAATCTAGAAGTGTATTTATTTTGGGACAGAGCAAATTAGGGTTCTTCTCAAGAAGAACCTCCTCGCTCCGAAGTCCTTAAATACTTAATAGGTAGTGTCGAGCTCAAGATACTTCAGGTATCTCAAGTCACCGATCAGCTAAGCCTTAAGGACGTCCCAAATGGCCAAAGCCATGCAGCTGTAGGCCACTTAGGCCAGGCAGGCCCTAAGTCGGAAACCGAGGCAAGCGGCCTACCGCGACTTCTCCCTTCTTCGACAGGCCACGTGCAGCCACGCCGAACCTCTGCCCTCCGTCGCGACCTCAAGGATGGGACGGAGGAAGGAAGGAAGGACGACATCAAGTACGGCCATCGAGAACACCTACCTTGACAGAGATATGCATGCTTGACTCACCCCGCCTAAGGCCAGGAGGTATCACGAGTCTGTGCCGGATCCGCATGGGTCAGTGCCCCCAGTTGGTACTGATCAAGATGCGAGCACGCAGGCCGGTACCGCTTCGCACGGGGGAGCGCCACGGTCGAGCCAGGAGTACCGTGATCGGCCATCTTCAAGTGCGGCTCCTCCTGACCAAGATGTTGAGGAGATCTCCCGGGAAGATGCAGGCGAAGTCCCATCGGCGGTGCTGTGAACTCTGCGGCGAGTTGGTGATACTTACGCCGTTGCGGTGGAGGAGGAGGTGGCGGACGAGGAGCTCGACGCGTTGAAGGTCGACATTTCCGAGACCCGCGCCGACCTCAGGAAAGTGCTCCGCCGTCTACGTCACCTATCTTCGCGCGTGCAGGTAATAGTTCCTTCTTCGGAAGATGTTTGTCCTGTTTTTGCTTGCTGTTAACTGTTTCGTCATCGTCGACCAGGTGATCCATGATACCGTTGAAGACCGCCGGAAGACTCTTCATCGTCTAGCCGGGGCCGCACTGAAGAATGAAGAGCTTCAACAAGAGGTGACACGCCTTGGTGGAGTGATGGATGACCTCCAAGAGCAGCGCGACGCGCTGCAAGAGCATCTTGGAGATTTAATGGAGTCCGAGCAGAAACTGCTGTGTGAAAAGAAAGGTATGAAGGCTGTCGTGGTTCTGGTTTTGTTGTCTTGACTTGTTCTCCCTTGAGACTTTCGTAATTTTCATATGCAGAGCTGCAGACTTTTTTTGAGAGCGCCGTGAATCGAGGTTGGTACTTCCATCAGCTGTCTTTGTGACTGCGTTCCTTTAGAGAGACTCATTGACTCATCTTCTTCCTTGATGCAGTTAGAGAACTGGAGAATGAAACATCCCTATTGCGAGAGGCCGCAAAAAGGAATGAAGAGCTGTGCCACGGTGAGCTTCTTGTGCCTTAGAGCTATCACAGTACTCCTTGTTGATCGTTCTTGTACTTGCTTTTTGGATGTGTAGAGGTCAAGCAGAGGACGCGAGCACAGCTTAATGATCTTTCGCAACGACTTGAAGCCGCCGAAGGGCGATATGATGCCTTGGTAGAAGGAATCAAGCCTGTGCTCAACATCATCGAGTATGTGCCTGCTGATCCGCCTGCTAGAGCGTCGGAGCCTTTTGAAATCATCCGTCACTGCCGCCAGGCGCTGCGGTACTTCAAAGCTTTCTGCTCTGATGTTGCCGAGAATGTGGCCGCCCATGTGCTCGGAGTAGTCCGCTCTCATTACCCTGGTGTGAAGAATGACAGGGTAAAGGATGGGTATGCCTAGGGGACCACCGTAGAGCAGGAAGACCAGTTGGAGGAGGAGGCGAAGACGGCGGCGATGCTCTTGGCGGAGGACATGCAGCTCTTTCCCACAGAAGGGATTTGAATTGTGTTCTACCTGCATGTAAAAACATTAAAGTATTGTCTCGAGACCTTGTGTATGATGTTGCCCAAACTTAGTTTGTGCAAATTGACTTCCACACTTAGTTTGATTTGTTCCGCTTTTATGGGGTGCCCGAGCACAGCCGGGGCCTTCGGAGAGACCGGCGAGGAGTCGTAGAACTTTTTTTTGGAGAGGTCGACGACCAGTGCCCGTTCCTTTCGATGGGGCTTGTGGAGACGCTGCTAAAACTGCCCAAGCGTCCCCGGGGTTTACGTAGTAGCGAAGATTAACGGCCCAGGCGTCCCTGGGCCTTACGTGGTGGCGAAGCTGCCTGCGCCTGGTAGGGCTTACGCTTATCGTGGGCGATGGCTTCCTGAATCTATCAGGGCAGTTGATATAGCGATGACATTGGGCAGCCTGACGGATGCAAGGCTTACGCGTCAACGTAGTTATACTGCCTGAACGAGTACGGGACTTATGTGTTGGCGAAGTCACGCTGCCCGAGGATTGCAGGGCTTATGCGGCGATGAAGTTATACTGCCCGAGCGGGTGCGGGGCTTATGTATTGACGAAGTTATGCTGCCCGAACAGATGCGGGGCTTACTTGCGATGAGTCAAAATCGTTGGCTGCCTGGACGACGCAGGACTTAGGCGCTGGCGAACAATTGTTAGTTGATCTGCAAGTATTTGTATGCATGTATATGACAATCATGTATCTTTTATTGAAGTGGTAAGAATGAAAATACACATATCTGCCTTGACATGCTTGTCAAGGATAGAAGTGACGTAGGTGTTTAATGTTCCAGGAGTTGGGGATGTCGACGCCTTCGAGGTCGCATAGCCTGTACGAACCTGGCCGGGTTACGGCCTTGACCATGTATGGCCCTTCCCAGGGGGAGGAGAGTTTATGCATGTCTTCCTTGTTCTGTTTGTGACGGAGGACGAGGTCGCCGACCACGAAGAATCTGCCATTAACATTGCAGTTGTAGTATCACCGTAGCCCCTCCAGATACTTTGCTGTGCGTACGCAGGAGACCAGGCGTTCCTCCTCGAGCCTATTGACGTCTTCTGCTCGGGCAGTTTCGGAGATTTCTTCGTTGTAGTTTTCGACTCTAGGAGCTCGGAAAGCGAAATCAGCTGGGAGCACTGCTTCCGATCCGTAGACCATGAAATAAGGAGATACGCTGGTGTTTCGGCTGGGCTGGGTTCGTAGACCCCAGATTACTGCCGGCAGCTCGAGGATCCAGTTTCCTGGGCTTCTTTCAACGACTTCGTGCAGGCGCTTCTTGAGGGCGTCGAGCAGCATCCCGTTCACTCTTTCCACCTGGCCGTTAACTCGGGGATGAGCCACCGAGACGTACTTCACCGTGATGCTCTTTTCGTCGCAAAAATCCTAGAAATCATTCCCGGTAAAAGTGGAGCCGAGGTGTCGTTGAAGCACTCGACGGCTTTAGCTGCTGTAGCTTTCACCAATGGCTTGTATTCAATCCATTTGGAGAATTTGTCAATCGCGATGTAAACGCAGCGATAGCCTCCTTTTGTCGTTCTGAATGGTCCTATCATATCGAGTCCCCAGGTTGCAAAAGGCCAGGATGCGGGAATGGTCTGCAACTCCTGGGCTGGGACATGTGTCTGTTTTGCAAAAAATGGCATGCTTCGCAATGTCATACAATCTTCTCAGCATCTTGGACAGCGGTTGGCCAGTAAAACCCTACTCGGAAAACTTTGCCGACCAGGGTAGGTGAAGCCGCGTGGTTGCCGCACATACCTCCACGTACTTCTTGAAGTATCTTGATGCCTTCTTCCCTTGTCATGCACTTCTGAAGAACTTTGCTCTTGGCATTTTTATGCATGAGTTTGTCATCGACTAGAACGTAGTTCTTGGAGCTTCGTACGAGGCATTCTGCTTCGATTTTATCTTCAGGGATCTTGACTTCGAGTAGATAAGCAATGAAGGGTGCGCACCAATCTTCTTCACGGTTGGTGATGCATGCTACCATCTGATCAGACGGTGGAGCTTCTGTCTCTTCTTCTGTCTGGATGGAAGGGTTGATCAAATCCTGGACGAAAGACACTGGGGATATTTGCCCTTGATGAGCCGAGCTTCGAGAGCTCGTCGACTGCTTGATTTTCAGCTCGGACAACGTGATGAAACTCGATGCCCAGGAATTTGCCTTCCAACTTTCTGATTATAGCGACGTAGGTGTCCATCTTTTCACTGGCACAATCCCAGTCTTTGTTTACTTGATTAATGACTAAGGCGCAATCCCCATACACCATGAGCCGTTGGATGCCGAGCTCGATGGAATTCTGTAGACCATGGATGGCGGCTTCGTACTCGGCGGCATTGTTGGAGGCTTTGAAGTATATTCTGAGCACGTAACGGAGGCGTTCAGCCAGAAGGTGATACGAGAAGGATGCCGGCGCCCGCACCACCGATGCTGAGGGATCCATCGAAGTACGTTGTGCAGTGTTCCTCTTGCTCAGAAGGTAGTGGCTCCTGCATCTCTGTCCACTCGGCGATGAAATCGGCCACCACTTGTGACTTGATGGTCATTCGGCTGCGGAACTCACGCGAATAGGTTCCCAGCTCGACAGCCCACTTCATGACTCGCCCATTGGAATCTTTTTAATGGAGGATGTTGCCGAGGGGATGCTGAGTGACCACCACGATTGGATGTGCCTCGAAGTAATGGCGGAGCTTGTGTGAAGTGATGAGGATGGCGTAGATCAGCTTTCGCACCGTCAGATAGCGAGTCTTGGACTCGTTTAGGACTTCGCTGATGAAGTAGACTGGACTGCTGGATGGGATACGCATGACCAGCTTCTTCTCGTTCGACCACGATGGCCGTGCTGACAACCCTGCTTGTTGCGGTGATGTAGAGCAGCAAGGTTTCTTCCTTCGCAGGTGCTGTGAGCAGCGGAGGGTGAACCAAGAACTGCTTCAGCTCCTTAAATGCCTGGTCGGCTTCTTTTGACCAGGTGAACTTCTCGCCGGCTTTGAGTAGCTTGAAGAAAGGAAGCCCTTTTTCACCTAGTCTAGAGATGAATCGGCTCAGGGCTGCCATGCATCCGGTGAGCTTCTGGACGTACTTGACGCTGGTCGGAGGTTTCATCCGCATGACTCCTTCAATCTTCTCTAGATTGGGAAGGATGCCACGTTTGCTGACGATGTTGCCAAGCAGGTTGCCTGATGAAACACCGAAGATGCAATTGGAGGGGTTCAACTTCCATTGAAAAGCAGATAATTTCTTGAAGACTTCTTCGAGATTGGAGATAAGATCTTCAGCCTTCTTGGTCTTTATAACGACGTCATCAACATAAGCTTCGGCGATGTCCGGGATGAGGTTGTCGAGGCATGCCTGGATCACCCGCTGATATGTGGCGCCTGCGTTTTTCAAGCCGAAGGACATAGTCTTGTTGCAGTAGGCCCCAAAGGGGGTGATGAAGGAGGTCTTCTCTTGGTCTTCTTCTTTGAGGGCGATCTGATGATAACCGGAGTAGCAATCGAGGAAACTGAGTAGCTCACAGCCGGCGGTGGAGTCGATGACTTCGTCGATGCGGGGGAGACCGAAGGGGTCTTTAGGGTAGTGTTTGTTGAGATCGGTGTAATCAACGCACATTTTCCATTCATTATTCTTTTTTTCTTACAAGAACCGGATTGGCTAACCAATCGGGATGATACACCTCTGTTGGTATAAATTAACTGCACTCTATTAAATAAGATTATCCGCAAGCGCACAGATACAATACCGATGTAGCATTTTACCCGGAGGTTTTAAATATTGTATCCACAGGGAACAGTAGGTGATAGTGACCAAGTTTATAGACTTAACCCAATAATTAGGCCAGATAATATTAAGAAAGAGGAGATAGCTATTGACTATCTAGTTCTAACAACCGGTAAGCTTTGAATAATACCGTTCTAACTGGGCAGTAACCTGAATAAGAGCAGAAATCAGAGTTCTCTCCTACCAAGTACCTATACACCTACCAATCCTATCAACGGAAAGTGGACTACAGAGGAACCAACGTAGCTGTCACCTACGCAGACTACCGCTATCCGGCTAATCAGGGGGCATTCACAAGTAAACCTAGCCTAGGCACCACGCCTACATTACGAAATACTACTTCAATCAAGTAATGACCAAGATCAAAGCACTCAATATGAGTTGCAAACTTAAGAACAAATAAGAACAACTGCTTACTTGAATTAAAATGTTGAATACAAAAGTACCTCAGAACGTAGCTCCGGGCGAGGAAGCTGAATCCCGAAGAATACAGCTACGGAGAAGTGCCAACAGGCCGGAACTCCTCCAGAACTCTACTCCTCTACTCTATCTCTCTACTTCTCTAAACAAGACTAGATCTAGAAGAATTAGTCTCTCCTAATTGCTACATCTAACCTCAACTGGAGATATTGAACTGAAACTCAGGAATAGGGATGTCTCTAGGGAGGAGGTCTGCCCCTTTATTTATAGTCCGGTGGGATGAACGTGAGCCGTAGGATCAAACCGACTTAACCAAGGGCCGAGATGACTCCTCATAGGCGGTGGAGGAAGACTCCAGAAGGCGGGGGCCAAACCCTAGCAGGGGGGTGCCGCTCGGCCCCCCTTGGCGTCGGCCGGCCCCACCTGTCAGGTGGTGGGGCCCCAGGTTGCTTCCGGTGTCTTCTAGATGCTTCTAGGGTCCTGATGACGATGTTTGCCTTCGCAGTTAAGTTCTGTGTCTTTTACGCACTTTAATCCCTCTTTTGCGCTTTTCTGGAATAATCCCTGGAAAATACAGAATATGCAAAACTCGTGGAAATTATCAGTTAAAACCCTAGACTAGTGTGTATTCATGTGTCCTTTCATGTCTAAAATTCTAATAAAAGTTAACGTTATCCACCGTCAACGACTCCCCTAAGCTTACCTTTTGCCAGTCCCTTGGCAAACAATCTAAGCCTAATTACTAATATTTTTGGATCAGGAGTTACTACAATGCTTTCATGCCTTTCAAGTACACATGTTTTCAAATAGAAATTCTCCTCCGGATTAGACAAAACTGCTCTAACTCTCGAACTTACCCATTTTACCTTTAACTATGGTGCTTTACAGCTTTTGTATTAGTCTTGAGCAATCGAAAGACAGAACAATCAAGTTAAGCACTATGCCTCAAATTCTTCATAGTACTATTATTTTGGAGTTTTGTAAATTTTCAAAATAAAACTCAGAGCTTAATTGTATGACACCCTCAAGTCGCTAAGTATCTGTAGTATTTATGGATCTCACCGAGGCATCAATGATGTCATGTCTTCCTACAACTAAGGAGTGTAGTGGAGCTTACAAGAGTGGCAATAATAAGGATGAGCATACTTGCAGTTCATATATTGTAAAGTCAAACAATGGATCCACAGAGAGTCAAGGCATACAATCAAACCATGATGTGCATGTGTATGAAATATGGTGGATAGGTGTATATATGGAATATAGTGGATAATATGGTGGAATATGGCTCTTTGAAAAATGGTTCACTCTCTCTTGGAACTTAGAACTTTCGCAGCAAAACATGGGCTATCTTTATTCTCTCTCTCTCTTTTTACAGGGAGGCGGGCATCTAAGTACCCATTGTTTTAATTGCAGGGACACTTGTCCATCTTTTACTCCACTTTTCTTTTTCAATACTTTTGCATAGCCACATGCATCCTTTGAATATAAATAATTAGAGAGATAATGATAAGAACTTAGAGCAATTAAACAGGGCTGTCCTATGGGGTATATTTTTTTGGTGTTCACTTCCAGTGTAGGAGAAAACATTTTTATGATGAACATAGATGAAAGTGGAAATGGTTGCGATTACTCCCAGGGTAGGAATAATGCATATGTGGCTGGAGTGTGTAAGTGATCTTGGTTTAAAAAGCATGACAAGATTCTCATAAGGTATACAACAAAGGTTGACTAAACTCAATACAAAGCAAGCAGCATGAATGTGCAAAGGTTTTCCTAACTCTAAATGTATTACATATGGCTTTGGTAGGAATTCAAACTTTGTCATATAAGAGCTCATAAAATTTTCAAAATAAATCTCCAGAACTTAGTATTGTTAGGAATAAGATAAATAGCAGTTCAACCTTCATGAATCATATCAATCAATTACCTAGACTTAGCTCAAGCTTATGCCTTCACAAGTTTCAGATTCAGAGTAAATTCTTAACTTAAAACAGTAGTATTTAAAACTCAGGAGAATTTGAGGTTGAAAACTAGGCACTTGAAAGGAATTACGGTAGAGCAACTATTCATCATCTTCAAGACAAAATTTTAATGTTCTCCAGTTTTTTAGTTGACTCTAAACTAGACTGACCCTAGACACACACTAAAATTATACCTTAATAGATAACTAAGTATTTTTATTTGGTTTTGATTTGTTATTCATCTTTTTATATCTATTAGCTAATGGACTCACAAAAGACTCTAAACACATGCACCTTCATGTGCCCATATATTTTTGATATTTTTATGACTATATAAAATAGACTCGATAATCGCCTAGGTATAGTTGCCTGATAATTAGGGGATGCTCCTCCCCAAGCTAGATGTTTGCAATACTTGATGGTTTTTTTTGCGAATCCAATACTTGATGTTGATGATCTTTAGAGCAAGCTTGTCAGCAACAGTCCTAGTGGGCTCCACTGATGGACTCACTCCTCAGTCATAGTGTCATTCCTGCAGAATTATACTCCAACAAGAAAACCAAAACTCGAGGCTCGAATTTAATAGGAGGTTAGCGATCAGCCAATAAATAATTGATTATTCTCTGAGTTGATTTTAATTGATAGATTCTAGCAGGATTTTCTTTTTTTAGGATTTTCTAGTTTTCTTATGTAGAAAAGTAAATATGTATGCATGATGTATATTTTATTTTTATACCACCACGGAGAATATTTATTCTCATGGGGCTTAGGATTTTTATAATGCCATAATGAATTTTTATTTTCTTTTCTATGTCACCACAGTAAATATTCCTGTAAGTTTATTCTATAAGTTTATTCTCTTGGGGCTTTAATATTTTATGATGCAGTAAATAAGGTAATAAATATTTTTATTATTTTCTTTAATATGCATAAAGATGAATATGCTAAAGTGAAATTACTAATGTAGATAGAAATACTAATTAATTAGATAACTACCATATTACCTTATGGCAATGGTGCGGGATTTAAAGTCTACCGTTAGGACTTTTATCCACTCTTGTGCATCTTGATGATTGCACCCCTTGTGATGATGATGTCTCTTTTATCCTTTATTTGGCCAGCAGGTTGGAGTAGAGCATTAATAGTTGGATCTGACAGTATCTTGCTCAGTGTGCATGTTCACAGGACTTCCACTTGCGGAATTTTGGGAATTAACAAACTTTGCTCGAAGTGTTGTCCTGTTTGCACAACCAAGGTAGAGATCAAGTGCATGGGTTCTGCTGGTGGAAAAACACCAATAGAACCAAATCTATCTTTATTCATTATTCTTTAGGCACATTGAACAAGAGGAAGTTGGTGTTGCATAATTTATTTACTTATAACATGAGTGGTAAGATCAAAAGTTTAATCATTTATGTTGCATTTAAGTTCACATAGTAGAAAAGATTTAAATTGCTTAACCAATGTAAGGGTTGTCTATCTCTACATAATATATAAATTTTCACATGAGTATGACTATCATCTTTCAAAGATAAAATACAATATTTTAGCTCGTTTGGTTAAGACTAAGATCAAGAGAATGGCGCCATGAACAATCTTAAAGAGCAAAGCATATTGAGTTAATTAGGTTAATCAATTAAAACTGTAACTCTAACATGTTTGCATCTTTATTTATGTGCATACCAAGATCAAAAGGAAAATAATAACCACTTACCTTAAGATATTACCTTCATTATTAGAGCATGATGGCACTAAATAATGAAGGGTACATGACTGGTGGTTCTTTCCTTCTCTTACATCTTGAGATGTTCATGAGCATCTTGTCTCCTTTGTTGTTTATCCTCTTTGCCATCTTTTGCTTCTTTGATCTTATGACACCATGTCACTCCATTTATTATTATGCTTGCAACAAATTAGTGGACAACACATACCCGAAGGAATGTACAAAATGTACAACTTTAGAACATAGGTTGTTTGTCCAGAATTTTATCATGTTCCATCTATGCTACTAAAAAGATAGGGTTGATATTATGTTAGCATAGATCATGTTCTATGCCGGCATGGCTTGAGTCCAAGTAACTTGCAACTGAAGATAAAGTGAATGAATCATTAATACTCACAGTTCTTCCATCCATAATGAATGAGCTGTGTCTTCCTCTGCAAAGTTATTGAAGTTCAGCATGTGCCCTGTCTCATCTCTGATTTGAATTCACCTCATGACTTACCCAGATTAATTTTGAAAGTTTTCTGCATGGGTTAGTCCAACAAAATATCCAATGTCTACTACAGCAATTTCTAGTTCAATAACCAAACCAAACTCCATGTTTAATTTTAGTAAGGAAGGTTAGTTAACCTAAACATCACACTTAATTTAAATGCCTATAGAAGTAAGATCAGTACCTCTAAACGAAAACTCACTATGGCAGACAAAGGTGAAATGAAAGCACTTATAGAGATTTATTCATTTGGAGACAAAAAGGCAAATAATTGAACATGGAATAGAAAGGTAGAGACAACCAATATTAGCAACATAAGATTTTCTAATTGAGCCCATTCCCCCAAGCTAGAATTTTGCAAAGCAAAGTTAAGCATGGATGGATATAATTCAATATTGCATGATGATTGGTTGGACATACCTTGCGTTGTCACTCTTCTACTTCAAACCTGAAATGGTTAGTGACAAAAATACCTGAGGGAATATTTTCATAATTATAATTCTATGCTCAATTCACAAGGATATTGCAGCAAAAGGTACAAGCTCACGCTATTTTTCAAGAGTAGTTATTTTAGGACACAAAGTCGTTCTTGGGAAACCTTCTAATTATTGTACATTGAGTTCGTGGGGTGGTTTCCACTAGAACACCAGCCTTTGTGCAACGAGATCTACAATATTTATGATAAACATATGCATCTACAACCACTCTTTCAATAAATTTATGAACAGGTAGAATGAGGGGGTTGGAGATTGAAAGGATCAAGGATGCCCAAGAGGGGGGGGTGAATTGGGCAACTAATAATTTTTCGAAACACAATTCAACCTATCACAATTTGCCCAATGTCACCCCACAGGTGCTTGTGACAATTCTATTCCTAAAACAAGTTATGCAACCTAGAGCCAAGTCCTATCACAAGTATGCTACTCTAGGAAAGTAGTGAACACAAAGGAAATGCGGGTATATAAAGGGTTGAAAGACAAATCCGATTTTTCCTGAGGTATCGGAGAGTCGGCACTCCCTACTAGTCCTCGTTGGAGCACCCGCGCAAGGGTGTAGCTCCCCCTTGATCTTCGCAAAGACCAAGTGCTCTCTACGGGCTGATCCTTTGCCACTCCGGCACGGTGGATCGCCCACAACCGCTCACAACTTCGACTTGGGCCGCCCACAAGCTCTCCAAGCGGTCACCAAGCCACCGATCGTCACCAAACTGTCTAGGTGATGCCGATCACTAAGAGTAACAAGCTTAGACTCTCACTTGACCAAGAACAAGGCCAAAGAGGGTGATGGATGCACACAAGTCACTCTTGATCTCTCTAGGGAAGATGCTCTCAATCAATGGAGTTCACACAAGTCTCCCTAGGGCTCTTGCTCTCTCACAAGATCAACAATGGTTCCTTTAGCTGTTAGAAATGGCAAGAGAGGTAGAATGGAGGCTTTGGTGGAGTATAAATACTCACACTCTCCAAAACTAGCCGTTTCTCACTTTCCTGCGAACCGTCGGACTCTACCGAGGCTCGACCGTCGGACCAAACGCCACGGTCCGACTCTCACACAAACACTGTGCCCAGAACTGTGACAGAGGGGCGTCGGACTGAACTCGATGGTCCGACGCTCCTCAGTCCGACGCTCCTGAACAGCGGGTACAGTGCCCCTCAACGGCTAGTACACGGAGCAATGGTCCGACGCACACCGTCGGACCAAGTCCGACGCTCAAACTCGCTCTGGGAACCTCTCTGGAAGCGTCGGACGCTAGCAGACATTAGTCCGACGCTCCCACTCGCGACGGTCCGACGCTCGCTCAAATAACCAGAGGCACCGTCGGACTCTGGCAAATGGTCCGACGCCCATCCGGCCAGGGTCCGACGCTCCCTGGCACGCTGAAACTCGTCCAGGGGCTGCCACGTGTCGTCGGACTCTAGCTATTGGTCCGACGCCCATACTAGGTAGAGTCCGACGCCTCTAATTCGATCAAAACTTCGCCGAATCGCAAACTTTCCAAAACGAAGTTTGATCCTCTCTCTCTCAAGAGTATCCCTGGGCTGTCTAGAGCTATGTTGGACAAGTGTGCATCACATCTACACTCTCTAATCTTGCTCTAAGTCAAGCTACCCATCCAAACCCCTCTTAATAGTACGGTCAAGGAGAAAAAACAAAACCTAAGACTACGCCAAGTGTCTCTCAACTCCAAACGACACTTAGCACTAGCCTATCACCGTCTTGTCTTTCATCCTTTGAAAACTGAATCGATTTCCATCGCTAGGGGCTTGAACCTATATGTTATTATGACCTAACCTCTAGGTTATCCAGCAAAACACACGTTAGTCATAATAATCGTCTTGTTGTCATTAATCACCGAAACCACTAGGGCCTAGATGCTTCAATCTCCCCCTTTTTGGTGATTGATGACAACAACCTCAAATAGATTTAGAAGGAATGAGGTTTTTAGAGGTTTGATTCATATAAGCATGTGACAATAAGAGCAAAAGGGTTAGGCATGCTTATACAAATCAAGACCACAAGGTACATATAAGATAAGAAATAAGCACAAGTACCAAACGATACGCTCAAGATCGGAATGAAGTGCGGAAGCTAAGACAAGAGCGTAACCAAAAGAGAATCAAGTGACACAATATATAAATAATCATGAAGCTCAATCACATGTCACAAGCAAGTCTCAAACATGAAAATAAACATAATGCATAATAATGTCACATCAATGTCACATCCAAAAGAACAAAAGAATCAAAACCCTCTCACGCGCTCCCCCTAAATCTATGCTCTCTCCCCCTTTGGCATCAAGCACCAAAGGCCTAAGACTCAGGAGGAGGAGAAGAAGCTGCAGCGTCGCGATCGGAGGAGTGAGGTCGAAGCTCAAACTGAGAAGGGTCTTCCTCGGACTCGAAGCTCTGAACAGCCTGACCCTCTGTCGGAGCACGTGAAGGAGAAGCGGTCCGGGTCTGCTGAGCTGTCTCTGTAGCTGCCGCTGTGACTACTACTGTCGCAGGCCCTGCTGAAGTCGGGAGAGGCTCTGAAGAGGCGACTGACGACGGTAGTGTCTCTGTAGTCCCAGTGGCAGGTGGAGCTGTGGTGGTGGTAACAGGCAATCTGAACTCAGGAGGTGTGGGAATGCCTGTGATCTCACTGAAAGTAGCACCCAAGCTCCTGGACACTGAGGGGCCACCTAGGTCAGGTGTGAAACCGGTGTGGATCGGAGTGAACCCCTGAGTGCCTGGCGTGGCAAACCACTGCTGAGTCTGCTGAGTAGGTGTGACAAACTGGCTCGGTAGAGAAGCTGTGCCCTGACTCTGAAGTCCACCAGACTGTATCGCTGGAGTCACTTGGGCTGCAGTGGCTGCCGGTCCAACCTGCTGGACTGGAGAGGCAGTGGCTAGGAACGGCGGGGCTCCGGTGTGCCTGATGATGTGCTCCATAAACCCAAAGGTCTGTAACTGTATCTGCTGGCTCTGGAGCTGCATCTGGAGCATCTGCTGCTGGAACTGATCCTGCCGAAGCTGAATCTGAGTGAGAGCTGCAGCCTGCTCCCTGGCAAACCAGGACTGCTCCTCTGCCTGCCTCTGCTGTGTCTGCTGTAAGGTCTGAAGAATAGCAAGCAGTGCAGGGTCGGTCTTTGAAGTCTGAGGAGCGGAGCTGGACCCACCGGCCTTCGAGTCGTGAGCTCGTGGACGTGAAGGGATGGCCCGGTAGTCCCTGTCAGAGCTGGACGAGGAGGTGTCGACGGGGTCATCATCTGCAAGTAACTGCTCAAGCTCGCTATGGGCAACGTGCCTCATAGCCTCGTCCTGCTGCTGAACCTCTGCCATGTCTGCCCCTGAAGTCTGACGGCGCTGTACTCTGTGTAAAGCTCGGCTGCCACGGCGTCCGTCAATCAGAGAGGTCATCCGATATACTGGAAACTCTGTCTCAGTCTGGCGCAACTCACGAGAGATGCCTGTCCAAATCCGGTGCAACCTCCGCTCAAGGATGTGTGAGATCCAATGAGCGTAGGGGAGCTGTCGCCGAGACCTGATGCCCTCTGCTATGGTGTCCTCCATCTCACTGATAATTAGATCGGCAATGTCAAACTCGGACTGCTGGACCAGGGCACTAAGGAGCCATAGCTGTAGGTGTGTCAAACCCTCCTTGTACCCCTCCCGCGGTAAAAGAGTACGCCTCATCATGTCGTTCAAGAGACGAACGACGGGACGAAGCTCCGAAGGTGTCCTGCGGGAGCCATCTCCGAACGGTGGTCGAAAGCATGCTGCTATATGAGCAGTACCAGGTGCCAGTCCTCCGTGAGCCCTCCTCTGTCGTGGCATAGCAAATGCTGTGCAACCTGGTAGCTGACTCTGGCACTTCAAGCAGCTCTCGCAGAGCCTTCGCGTAGAGCCGGTATGGCTCTCCGCCGAAGGTGTACTGCAAGTACTCGTGGTCGGGGTCGATCCATAGGGAAGCATAGAACTCTCGGACCCACGACTCCACGTATCAGCCTGATCGGCCAAGAAGCTCCGCAAGTCCAGGCAGGTATGTCAGATAAGGCCTGATCTCCTCTCCTGCTGCCTGGATTATGTCCTCTAGGGGACATACTCTGTGCTGTCGCAGTCCAACTCCTGTGGCCATGAGGGCGGTGAAGAAATCCTCGTGAAGAGTAGTGTACCAGCCCTCAAAAGCTCTGGGATCTCTCTGATCCGGAAACCAGCTGGAAAGCGACGTCAGCCGGAGCTCTCTGACTCGGGCTGCAGAGATCCTCTGCAAGTCCAAGTGAACATCCGGCTCAGGCACCGGCTGAGGCTCGGTGGTAGCAGGCACCCTAGGAACTCGGTCGCCGCGCCTCTGACCAGCGGGCCGGGGTGGCACCGAAGGTCGAGTGCGGCCCGAGCGACGAAGAGGTGGAGCCTGGGCCTGCTCCCCCTGAGTAACTGCCTCCTGCTGCTCTGGCTGCCTCGGCTCTGCCACCACTAGTTGTGCTGACTCAGTCTCCGGCTGCCTCTGAGACTGCGGCTGCTCCTCGGTCTCATCTCTGCCCGACAAACTGACAGAGATGCCTCCAATGTGTATACCCCTGCCACGCTCTGCCTCCTCTGCAGCCTGTGCTACCCTGATGGCCTGCCTCTGCTCTGCTGAAAGCCTCTTTCTCTTCTTGCTGCTTTCGACGAGAGGGGCCTTCCCCTTGTCCAAAGGTGGACGAGGAGGAGGCCTCTCGTCTCCACCTGTGCCTCCCTGACTGCGGCTGACCTGCTTGCAATGAACCATCTCTGCCAACTGTCACTGTCTCTCTGAAGCTGCTAGCTGACACTCAGAGGCTTGGCCTCGTTCCGTATCCGCGAGCTTGGCCCCGGATTCACTGACGCACTGCCAAACTCTCTGACCACGACAGCTGCAAGAGAGAGATAGAGAGGGATACATAAGCATATATAATCTAGAGATGAGTAATCCTAGGAAGCAAGCATAATGGGATAAGAAGGGAATAGCAAGAAACCTGCGAGAGGACCTGTGAAAAGGTAAGATCCTCTGTCAACATGAGGCACCACAGGGAGTCACACTAGGTGTAAAGCACCCCCACAAGCTCTAGAATGCCCGAGAGAAGAGTCAAACTCAATAGAACTGCGAGGAACGCGAGGAAAAATGGTTAGGGCATTTCATCGAACATCTTGAGTGCGAAGTAGATTTGAAACAGGGGATTCAAATCTTACCACCATGTGAGCAGCTGAGGAGTAGAGGGATGACGAGTTCGACAATGGGGAACTTCCTTGAGCCGCGGTGATGAGCACAACGGCGGCGAGAAAACCAGCGGCGGCGGTGCTGCGCGGTGGCGCTCGGCACGGCGACGAGCGGCTGCAGCAGGGCGCGAACGCGCGCGAGAAAGAAGAGGGGGGGTGCCCGCACGCGCGGGAAGGCCAGGCTGCCGGCGTCGAGGGCGCGGGCGAGCTGGCGGCGGAGGTTTAGGGCGCGGCACGGCGGCGGTGAGCTAGCGTTAGGGCGAACGGGCGCTGCGCAGCGAGCGGCTCGAGAAGATGAATAGGATCTGACAGCGGGGCCCCACGTGACAGAGAAAGAAAAGAACTGAGGCGCGCCTTCGAACCGACCGTCGGACCATTACTGTTATAGCGTCGGACCAATACTCCGCAGAGTCCGACGCTTCCAGTAAGCTCCAGCGGCCGTCGGACTTAGTCCGACGCCCCACGTTGGACCAATATTTTCGGTCCTGACGCCGTGAACGCGGCGTGAACGCGGCGCGACACGGCGTGAACCCTCTTAACCAAAAGTCCGACGTCTGAAAATTTCCGGTCCGACGCTTCCTTCGGCTTTGCCGACCACCGTCGGACTGAGGTAGAAAGTCCGACGCTGTGAAATCCAGCGTCCGACGCCTCGGACAACAGGGAAAGGGACCGTCGGACTGAGGCTATTGGTCCGACGCTTGGAAAATCAGCGTCCGACGCCTCGGTCCAACGCCCTAAAACCTGTTTTCTTCCTAATTTCTTCACGCCGACTCTTCCCAACTAAGTTCCAACCCCAATAAGAGTCAAATAAACACCAGTTGGAACTAGTATGAGAGGCCCTCTCTCAAACCCTCAATTTTTCAAATATTTTGCCTTTGGCATATGTGAATTTTATGAAGATAGGCAATGAAATCCATAAACAAAACGACAAAACAACAACCATGCAATATGCAATGCAAATTCACGTAAATTAAACTAGTTGTTGTCAAGTTTTTCCTCGGGTAAGCTTCTTCACACGCTTTTAGACGGTTATCTTAACCGAGTTAGACAAACCCTACGTGCAATTCAATGTTAGACATGTTTTATGTTACAATGCAATGCACATGACAACACAACATCATCTTTTAGTGAAGTTGCTTAGATCAAGGCAATTAAGTTCATTCCTTAGAGTACAAAAGCGTGCCTCTTCCAATGGTTTAGTGAAAATGTCCGCCAAGTTATCATCCGTTCTCACTCCCTCAAAGGAAATGTCACCCTTGGCAACGTGATCTCTAAGGAAGTGATGACGGATGTCAATGTGCTTTGTGCGGGAGTGTTGAACCGGGTTATTTGCAAGTTTTACCGCACTCTCGTTGTCACACAACAAAGGCACCCTTTTTAAGTTGATTCCATAATCAAGTAGGGTTTGTTTCATATAAAGAATTTGTGCACAACAAGCACCCGCGGCAATGTATTCCGCTTCGGTTGTTGACAAGGCAACACTATTTTGTTTCTTGGAGGACCAAGAAACTAGTGATCTTCCAAGCAAATGGCACCCTCCGGATGTGCTTTTCCGGTCAATCTTGCAACCGGTATAATCCGAATCGGAATAGCCGACAAGAGTAAAGTTAGCTCCTTTGGGATACCAAAGGCCAATGCTCGGGGTGTGCTTTATGTACCTAAGGATTGTTTTTACCGCAACTAAGTGAGGTTCCTTAGGATTGGCTTGAAAGCGCACACACATACACACACTAAACATGATGTCGGGCCTAGATGCGGTCAAATACAACAAACTACCGATCATAGAACGATAGAGAGTTTGGTCAACCGATTTACCTCCCTCATCAAGGTCGAGATGTCCATTGGTAGGCATGGGGGTCTTGATGGGCTTGCATTCTTCCATCTTGAAGCGCTTGAGGAGGTCCTTCGTGTACTTCTCTTGCGACACGAACGTCCCCTCCCTCATTTGCTTGACTTGAAAGCCGAGGAAGAATGTGAGCTCACCAATCATGGACATCTCAAACTCCTTGGACATCATATCACCAAATTCCTTGCAAAAATCTTCATTAGTCGAACCAAAGATAACATCATCAACATAAACTTGACAAATAAAGATATGCCCTTTGTGCTTCTTGGTGAATAGTGTGGTATCAACCAAGCCGATTTTGAAGCCCTTGTTGATGAGAAAGTCACGGAGGCGCTCATACCAAGCCCGTGGGGCTTGCTTCAAGCCATATAGCGCCTTGGACAACCTGTAAACATAGTTTGGATATCTAGGGTCCTCAAAACCCGGTGGTTGCGAAACATAGACAAGTTCATTTATGAAGCCATTTAAAAAAGCGCTTTTCACATCCATTTGAAAGAGTTTTAGATTGTGATTAGATGCATATGCAAGTAGGATACGAATGGCCTCTAATCTTGCAACCGGGGCAAAAGTCTCCCCAAAATCCAAGCCTTCAACTTGGGAGAACCCTTTTGCCACGTGCCTTGCCTTGTTTCTCACAATGTTGCCCTTGTCATCTTGTTTGTTGCGGAACACCCACTTGGTGCCTATGACTCTTGCTCCTTTTGGCTTCTCTTCAAGTGTCCAAACTTGATTGCGGGTGAAGTTGTTGAGTTCTTCATGCATGGCATTCACCCAATCCGGATCTTGAAGAGCTTCCTCTATGCTAGTAGGCTCAATACAAGAGACAAACGAGTGATGTTCAATGAATTGAGCATGCCTTTGTGAGCGAGTCATTACCCCCCTTGAAGGACTCCCTATTATGAGATCTTGAGGATGTGCTTGTAGAAGTGGAGTGGTTCTTCTATCAACCACTTGAGGAGGAGGTTGTGGAGCATCAACATCTTGTGCTTGTGCCTCAATTTCTTCTTGTGTGATGTGGGTGTCTTCATGTGGATCCACCCCATCTTTATCTTCATCATCTTGAGGCACATTTGATGAAGATGGTTGATCGATCACTTGCACATCATCACCATCATCTTTTGGATTGATGTCTCCGGTTGGCATGTTCTTCATGGCCTTCCTCAAGGGTTCATCACCTACATCATCAAGATTCTCATGCTCTCCTTGAGAGCCGTTAGTTTCATCGAACTCCACATCATATGTTTCTTCAACAAGGCCGGTGGCATTGTTGAATACTCTATATGCTTTGGACTTCAATGAGTAACCAACAAGAAAACCAATATCACAACGTCTTTGAAACTTCCCAAGGTGTTGCCGCTTCTTGTAGATGTAGCATTTGCAACCAAACACCCGAAAGTAGGAGACGTCCGGCTTCTTGCCAATGAGTAGCTCATAGGGGGTTTTCTTTAGCAACCGGTGAGGGAATAGGCGGTTGGATGCATAGCATGCGGTGTTGATTGCCTCCGCCCAAAACCTCTCCGGTGTGTTGTACTCATCAAGCATAGTCCTTGCAAGGGTGATCAACGTCCGGTTCTTCCTTTCAACTACACCATTTTGTTGAGGGGTATAGGTGGATGAGACTTCATGCTTGATCCCAACTTCATCACAATATACTTCAATGTTTGTGTTGTCAAACTCTTTTCCATTGTCACTTCTAATCTTCTTGATCTTCACTTCAAATTCATTTTGTGCTCTCTTGGCAAACTTCTCGAAAGATTGGGCTACTTCGGTCTTGTCATGAAGAAAGAACACCCAAGTATATCTTGAAAAGTCATCAACAATCACTAAGCAATAGAGCTTGCCACCAATGCTTGCATAAGTTGTTGGCCCAAATAAGTCCATGTGAAGTAGCTCTAATGGTCTTGAAGTTGACACAAATGCCTTGGATGGATGTGTATTTGCCACTTACTTCCCGGCTTGGCAAGCACTACATAATTTGTCCTTCTCAAATACAACATCTTTTAATCCTCTCACCATTTCCTTCTTCAATAACTTCTTGAGTGTGCTCATCCCAACATGTGCAAGCCTTCTATGCCAAAGCCACCCAAGAGATTGCTTGGTGAAAAGACAAGTCTTCAAATTTGCATCTTCCGAGTTGAAGTCCACTAGATAGAGATGATTGTACCGAAAGCCCTTGAATATCACTTCATTATCATCTTTCTTGGAGACAACCACTTCTTCACTTGTAAATAGGCATTGGAAGCCAAGATCACACAATTGACCAATGGATAGCAAGTTGAAGCTCAAAGAAGCAACTAGAAGCACATTTGAAATGGAATGATCATTAGATATAGCCACTTTGCCAAGCCCTTGCACTTTGCTCTTGGAATTATCACCAAATGTTATCTTTCCTTGGTCTTCTACATTCTCTTCAAGGGAGGTGAACATACGAGCATCACCGGTCATATGTTGAGTGCAACCACTATCAATTACCCAATGAGAGCCACCGGTCTTGTAGTTCACCTACACACAACAAATCAAGCTTGATGTTTAAGAACCCATACTTGAGAAGGGCTCCGAACTTTCTCAACCAAAGCTTTCGCCACCCATAGTTGCCTAGGCCTATTCTTGTTAGGGGGTCCTAGGAACATGACTTTCACTTTGCCCTTAGAATCTTTCCTTAGCATGTAATGAGCATCAAAGGCAAAAGGCCTAGCATGCTTGGGCAAAGGTTGTGGTGGCGGTGTCTTGCACTCATGAGTAAAATGACCTTCTTGACCACATTCAAAGCATCTCTTTGGCTTGGGCTTGGGCTTGTTCTTTGATTTGTTGAGACGATTTTGAGCTCTAATATTTTGCACCTTCTCACCCATGTATCCAATCCCACTTCTATCAAATTTCATCACGGTGTTCATGAGGAGATCACTTTGGAGATATTGACCTCTTGTGAATTTTTGCAAGCCCACAGTGAGATGACTCTTTTCTTGCTTCAACTTCTTGTTCTCTTCCAATAAGCTTGCAAGGTGACACTTCTCATTCTTGAGAATCTTGTTTTCTTTTCTAAGCACTTCAACTTCATCATCTTGTTGCACCGCTTCAATGACAATGGTATTTGTGGTTGATTGCTTCTCAAGCTCTTTCTTCAAGTTGTCATTTTCAATCTTGAGCTTCAAATAGTCATCATGGCAATCGGCCACCACCACTTCCTTGCCTTTGCTACTACTACCTTGCTCAATGATCTCATCAATCAAGTCATCACATGATGTAGCTATGTCACACTTAACAACATGGTTAGGAGCATCATGTGTTTCATTGGAAAGCAAGTCATAGGCCATAGCAAGGTTGTCATGATTCACTTTCACTTGAGTATAGTCCTCTTTTAGCTTGTTGTAGCTAGTGGTGAGCTCAATGTGTATCCTCTCAAGTTTATCATGTTTTTCTTTGAGCTCTTTTATGTTGGCTTTGAGCTCCTTAACCTTGGATGCCACATTTTGATTTTCAACTCTAAGCTCATCACTAGCTTTAGTGAATTGTTCATTTTGAGCCAAAAGGTTTCCATTCTCAAGTTTTAAGTTTTCATTTTTCTTTGTTAGCTTCCTTATAACTTTGGTATAGTCATTTAGCAAGCTAGCAAGTTCATCATAGGTGGGTGAATCATACTCATTGTCACTATCACTACTCTCATCATCACTTTGTACCTTCTTGTCCTTAGCCATAAGGCAAAGGTGTGTTGGAGATGAGGGCGGTGATGGCGGTGGAGGAAGTGAAGTCCCAATCACAAGAGCGGCCACCTTCTTCTTTTCATTATCACTTTCTTCACCGGATGAGCCACTAGAAGATTCAATGTCGGTGAGCCAATCACCAACAATGTAAGCTTTGCCACTCTTCTTGCTTTTGTGAAATTGCTTCTTCTTGAGTTCTTTCTTCTTGAATGGCTTAGCCTTCTTCTTCTCATCATCACTCTCATCACTAGAGTCTTGCCTTTTGCCCTTGTTCTTGTTCTTGAATTTGTCTTTCTTGGGCTTTGGGCATTGATGAGCAAGATGCCCAAGCTCTCCACAATTGTAGCAATCCATCTCGGAGATGGGCTTTCTCTTGCTACTAGTGAAGAACTTCTTCTTGTTGGAATCAAATTTGATTCCCTTGTTGTTGAGCTTCTTGAGCATCTTGGTGGTCTTCCTCACCATGAGAGCGATCTCCACATCATCATCATCATCATCACTTGTGGAGTCAAGAGAAGAGTACTTTGCTAGAGCTTTGCCTTTCTTGTCGGCCTTGAGGGCCAAGTCTTTCTTCTCTTCTTTCTTGAATGATGATCCATCTTGAGGAGTGATCTTCATGTACATCTCATGAGCATTGATCTTCCCCAATATTTGGGTGGGGGTTGCATTTGAGAGATCCGTTTGATGAAGTACGGTTACAATGTGACCATACTTCTCAATTGGAAGAGCATTGAGGATTCTCCTTGCAACCTCGGCCGGTGAGATTTGAGTGAGTCCAAGGCCATTTACTTCTTCTACAATGATATTCAAGCGAGAATACATGTCATTAGCACTTTCATTGGATAGCATTTTGAAAGAATTAAGCTTGTCAATGATAAGATAATATCGTTCCTCTCACTCATTCTTAGTTCCCTCATGGAGCGCACAAATATCCGACCATAGTGCATGGGCGTTTTTGTGGTTCCTCACACGGTTGAACACCTCTTTGCTAAGGCCTCTAAATATGATGTTTCGAGCCTTAGCATTCCACTTCTCGTGCTCTTCCTCAACGGGTGTGAGGGTTGCGCCGGGTTTGGGAGTGGGGTACCCTTGTGTGGCGGCTTTGTGAACACCAAGGTCCACCGCCTCAAGGTATGCCTCCATACGAATTTTCCAATAAGGAAAATCGTTACCGTCAAAGACGGGAGGGGGACCATCGTGACCACCGGACATCCTTCCTCTTGGCGGTTAAGCAAAATTAATGAGCAACAAGGCTCCGATACCAATTGAAAGGATCAAGGATGCCCAAGAGGGGGGTGAATTGGGCAACTAATAATTTTTCGAAACACAATTCAACCTATCACAATTTGCCCAATGTCACCCCACAGGTGCTTGTGACAATTCTATTCCTAAAACAAGTTATGCAACCTAGAGCCAAGTCCTATCACAAGTATGCTACTCTAGGAAAGTAGTGAACACAAAGGAAATGCGGGTATATAAAGGGTTGAAAGACAAATCCGATTTTTCCCGAGGTATCGGAGAGTCGGCACTCCCCACTAGTCCTCGTTGGAGCACCCGCGCAAGGGTGTAGCTCCCCCTTGATCTTCGCAAAGACCAAGTGCTCTCTACGGGCTGATCCTTTGCCACTCCGGCGCGGTGGATCGCCCACAACCGCTCACAACTTCGACTTGGGCCGCCCACAAGCTCTCCAAGCGGTCACCAAGCCACCGATCGTCACCAAACCGTCTAGGTGATGCCGATCACCAAGAGTAACAAACTTAGACTCTCACTTGACCAACAACAAGGCCAAAGAGGGTGATGGATGCACACAAGTCACTCTTGATCTCTCTAGGGAAGAAGCTCTCAATCAATGGAGTTCACACAAGTCTCCCTAGGGCTCTTGCTCTCTCACAAGATCAACAATGGTTCCTTTAGCTGTTAGAAATGGCAAGAGAGGTAGAATGGAGGCTTTGGTGGAGTATAAATACTCACACTCTCCAAAACTAGCCGTTTCCCACTTTCCTGCGAACCGTCGGACTCCGCCGAGGCTCGACCGTCGGACCAAACGCCACGGTCCGACTCTCACACAAACACTGTGCCCAGAACTGTGACAGAGGGGCGTCGGACTGAACTCGATGGTCCGACGCTCCTCAGTCCGACGCTCCTGAACAGCGGGTACAGTGCCCCTCAACGGCTAGTACACGGAGCAATGGTCCGACGCACACCGTCGGACCAAGTCCGACGCTCAAACTCGCTCTGGGAACCTCTCTGGAAGCGTCGGACGCTAGCAGACATTAGTCCGACGCTCCCACTCGTGACGGTCCGACGCTCGCTCAAATAACCAGAGGCACCGTCGGACTCTGGCAAATGGTCCGACGCCCATCCGGCCAGGGTCCGACGCTCCCTGGCACGCTGAAACTCGTCCAGGGGCTGCCACGTGTCGTCGGACTCTAGCTATTGGTCCAACGCCCATACTAGGTAGAGTCTGACGCCTCTAATTCGATCAAAACTTCGCTGAATCGAAAACTTTCCAAAACGAAGTTTGATCCTCTCTCTCTCAAGAGTATCCCTGGGCTGTCTAGAGCTATGTTGGACAAGTGTGCATCACATCTACACTCTCTAATCTTGCTCTAAGTCAAGCTACCCATCCAAACCCTTCTTAATAGTACGGTCAAGGAGAAAAAACAAAACCTAAGACTACGCCAAGTGTCTCTCAACTCCAAACGACACTTAGCACTAGCCTATCACCGTCTTGTCTTTCATCCTTTGAAAACCGAATCGATTTCCATCGCTAGGGGCTTGAACCTATATGTTATTATGACCTAACCTCTAGGTTATCCTGCAAAACACACGTTAGTCATAATAATCGTCTTGTTGTCATTAATCACCGAAACCACTAGGGCCTAGATGCTTCAGAGATCTCGTGTGTGATAATGTTAGAGAGACCAATTGATCCAGGAGATTTCTCATACGAGCATGGATTCGATGAGGTGTTAATGAAGTAATTCCCATGCTCATTGATGTGATCTCCCTTTTCAAACTCTAAGGGTGTTTCTTCATAGATGCCAATAGGCAACAAGGTTTGTCTCTATTATTTCATGTCTACGACATTCATTGGATATTTTATTTTCTAGGATTTTTCCATGGATTGATGTCTCTAAGATTGGTTTTGTCTAAGGCTTTCTCTAAGCTTGAATGAGTTATGTTTATTACAGAAATTGATTTAACCTCACCATTTGAATCTAGACCAAGTTTAGATGCTAGCACTAGGGCTTCGTCCTCTTCCATCCATTCTTTGACAATAGCATATGTATTTTTCATATGTTCTATGCATTCCTGCCATTGTCGTAGCTCTTCTTGGTCATTCCTATAGTCTTCATGACTCCTATACTTTGGATGTCTTAACGGGTCTCTAGGGTCATTATGAGACTTAGTAGAGAGAACATAAGAAGGATCATTGGGGTCAAGGATGGGTTTAGATAAAACATTTAATTTGGGCATAGAAGCGGAGAAGATAGAATTAATTTCTAAGTGGCTTGGCTCTCCTTCTATGGCATCACTAGACATACCATCTCTGTATTCTTCCCAATGTCTTTCAGGGGGGAAAGGAAGTTGACGATACTTTTTCTAAGATGCTCTTCTAAGAAGATCTAATTTATATTGATTTACAAGCATCTTAGCTAACTGGAAGTCTAAATCATCAAAGTGGGGTTTCGATGGTTTAGGATTGACAGCTAAATCTTGGGATTAGAGAGATTGTGTTTTAGCTATCAAAACTTCCTCTTCTTGTTTGGGAGATGATTTCTTCTCTTCCTCGGGGAGTTTAGAATTCGCTTGAGCAACCTTGTTGATCATAGCTCTTGCTTTACTTATAGGCAAATAAGAAAAGGCTCCTCCAGAGGAAAAATCAAGAGATTCCATAGAATTCTTGGTAAGACCCAAATAAAAATGTTGAATAAGTACGGGGTCTGGATAACCAAGGTCATGGCCAGATGTAAAAACTTCATTAAATCGATCCCATTATGTACTAAGAGATTCTTGTTCTAGTTGCCTAAAAGTTAGAACATTTTTTCGAAGGTTAACTACTCTATGGATGGGAAAGAAATATAAACAAAATTCAGAGCACAAAGTTTTCCAATCCCCTTGTATACTTTCTATGGCTCGATTATACCACCGTTTAGCTCTTCCGATCAAAGAGAACGGAAAAAACTTCCATCTTAAAGTTTTATCGGACATGCCAGCTATGCACAAACATGCACAGGTATGGTCGAATTCTCGTAGGTGTAAGTATGAGTTTCCGTTTTCTTCTCTCGAGAAGGGTTTATTCCGAATCATATTTATTAGACACGGGCGCAGCTCATAGCCAGATGTTATGATAGGCTCTACAGATTTTTGTGGCCCGAAACTTTTGCACGTGCCATAAAGATAGATAGGCGTGGAATTTAAAGGATCCATAATGATGAATAGAAAAGATAAAAGATTAAGCTAAGCTAAGGTCAAAATTAGCAAACCGTTCATCGGCAACGGCGCCAAAAATGCTTGTTGGTATAAATTAACTGCACTCTATTAAATAAGATTATCCGCAAGCGCATAGATACAATACCGATGTAGCATTTTACCCGGAGGTTTTAAATAGCATATCCACAGGGAACAGTAGGTGATAGTGACCAAGTTTATAGACTTAACCCAGCAATTAGGCTAGATAATATTAAGAAAGAGGAGATAGCTATTGACTATCTAGTTCCAACAACCGGTAAGCTTTGAATAATACCGTTCTAACTGGGCAGTAACGTGAATAATAGCAGAAATCAGAGTTCTCTCCTACCAAGTACCTATACGCCTACCAATCCTATCAACGGAAAGTGGACTACAGAGGAACCAACATAGCTGTCACCTACGTGGACTACCACTATCCGGCTAATCAGGGGACACTCACAAGTAAACCTAGCCTAGGCACCACGCCTACACTACTAATTACTACTTCAATCAACTAATGACCAAGATCAAAACACTCAATATGAGTTGCAAACTTAAGAACAAATAAGAAAAACTGCTTACTTGAATTAAAATGTTGAATACAAAAGGACCTCAGAACGCAGCTCCGGGCGAGGAAGCCGAATCCCGAAGAATACAGCTACGGAGAAGCGCCAATAGGCCGGAACTCCTCCAGAACTCTACTCCTATACTCTACCTCTCTACTTCTCTAAACAAGACTAGATCTAGAAGAACTAGTCTCTCCTAATTGCTATATCTAACCCTAACTGGAGATATTGAACTGAAGCTCAGGAATAGGGATGCCTCCAGGGAGGGGGTCTGCCCCTTTATTTATAGCCCGGTGGGATAAACGTGCGCCACAGGATCAAACCGACTTAACCAAGGGCCGAGATGACTCCTCATAGGAGGTGGAGGAAGACTCCAGAAGGCGGGGGCCAAACCCTAGCAGGGGGCGCCACCTGGCCCCCCTTGGCGCCGTCCAGCCCACCTGTCAGGTGGTGGGGCCCCGGTTGCTTCCGGTGTCTTCTAGATGCTTCTATGGTCCTGATGACAATGTTTGCCTTCACGGTTAAGTTTCGTGTCTTTTACGCACTTTAATCCCTCTTTTACGCTTTTCTAGAATAAATCCCTAGAAAATACAGAATATGCAAAAGTCATGGAAATTTTCAGTTAAAACCCTAGACTAGTGTGTATTCATGTGTCCTTTCATGTCTAAAGTTCTAATAAAAGTTGACGTTATCCACCGTCAACAACCTCTTTGATAAAGCCGGTAGCTAGGAGCCGAGCTATTTCTACCCTAATAGCCTCCTTCTTGTCTGGAGAGAATCGCCGGAGCTTCTGTTTTACGGGCTTGGCGGGTCTTCGAGATATTCAAGGAGTGCTCGATCAGCTTCCTTGGCACGCTGGGCATGTCCGCAGGTTTCCATGCGAAAACGCCGACGTGTTTTCTAAGGAAGCTGACGAGCGTGTCTTCCTATTTGGGGTCGAGATCTGTCCCGATGTGAGTAATTTTGCTTGAATCACTGGGAGCGAGGACCACATCCCCTTGTTCTTGGTCGCAGCCCTGGACAGGGTCTTCTCTGGAATCTCTTGCTCTTCGGGCATTAGCTTCTGTGCGTCCACTGCGCACAAGTTCATCAGGATGGAGACGTCAGTGGCCTCAGCCATGGCGATGGCCTCCTTCTCGCATTCGTATGCAGTCTGGAGGTTGGAGCGCACTGTGAGGATGCCGGTCTCCGTCGGCATCTTCATGACGAGGTAGGTGTAGTTGGGGATGGCCCTAAATTTGGCCAGCGCTGGGCGGCCAAGGATGACGTGGTACGCGGCGTCGAAGTCGGCCACCATGAAGTCGATGTGCTCTATGCGAAAGCACTGCGGGGTTCTGAACTGGACAGGTAGATTGACCTGCCCCAGGGGGTAGGAGGACTGCCCTGGGACAATCCCCTAGAACGGAGCCGTGGTCGGCTCTAGGTCTTCTGCTCGCAAACCGAGCTCTCTTGCAGCTCCGGAGAAGAGGATGTTAAGGTCGCTACCACCGTCGATTAATACCTTGCGGAACCAGGTCTTGAGTATCACCGGATCGAGGATCAGGGGGAAATGACCCAACTAAGAGATCTCCGTCCACTGGTCGTCTCTGCTGTAGGTGATGGCTTTGTGCGACCAGGGAGGGAACATCGGGTCGGCGATGGAGGCATCGTAGTTGGCGACGGAGTTGACGCGCCTGGTGACGAGCTTCTACTCCCTCTTCGACTCCATCGCGATGCGGCCGCCAATGATTGTGGAGACCATCCTATGAGCCTCGGTGAAGCCAGGAGGCGGGCCATCATCGTGCTTGTCTTTGTCGGAATCAAAGCGAGCCTTCTTCTTCTCTTCCTCTTTGAATGCACTCGAGAATCCATAGCATTCTCTCATGGTATGCCTATGAGACTTGTGGATGGGGCATTGACTGTCCAGGAGCTTGTCATAAGCTTCTTCATAGTTGCGCTTCGGGGCTGGTCGACTGTTGTAGACCTGGTAGTGTCGACGTCTCTCTAACCCCGAATCCTTCTGGCTCGTCATGACGGCGCCGATCAGTTCGGCGCTGGTCGCGGTGGTCGCGTTCATCGTGGCGGTAATCCCACCGGGATCCTCGGTCATCATGGTGCTGATCAGTTCGGCGACCGCCGTCTTCATGGTGTGTACGGTCGGGGTAGCGTAGACGGCTATGAACGGAGTGATGAGCCGCCTCATTGCCCTTGGCGTACTTATTGGTGACTCGTAGCATCTCAGCGATGGTATCCGGCCTGCTGCGGAATAGCTTCCTCTGAAATTCTTCATCTGGTCGAAGGCCATGTATAAAGGCAGAGATGGCTTCAATGTCCGTAACGTTGGGGATGTTGTTTCTGGTTTCTGAAAAGCGTCGAATGAAGTCCCGCAACGTTTTGCGTGATTTCTGCTGCAGCTTCTCAAGGTCATACTTCGTGCCTGGCTGCTTGCACGTAGCACTGTAGTTGCTAATGAACTACTTCTTCAGCTGCTCCCAATCGTCGATGGAATTTGGCTTCAAACTGAGCATCCAATTGTTGGCTGATGCGTTGAGCATGACGGGCAGATAATTCGCCATGACGTCTGGGTTTCATCCAGCAGCCTTGACCGCGATCTCATAGACGGTGAGCCACTTTGTAGGATCTGCAGTGCCGTCGTAGGTTTTAACACCGACGACCTTGAAGTTCACCGGCCAGCGAACCACCTTAAGATCGTTGGTGAATGAGAGCTCGGCGGAGCCCTTGCCGGTGATCGGAGGGCCATGAGCTTCATCATACTCCTTGTGATGCTCAACTTCTGCTGAGTGCCTGGCCTCTCTCCGGCCCTTGATGCGACCACGGAGGTCTTTGCCTTTCAGCTTCTCCCGTAGATCAGATTGATCTACCTCCTGATCGTCGTTACGTCGATGGCGTCGTCGCTCGCTATTGGAGTGGCCACCGTCTTCGTTGTAGATCTCAGTGGTAGACGCGGTGGAGTGTGATGGAAGCTGCCATTCATCGTTGATCTGGACTTGGGCTGCCTTGAGTAGAGCCATGAGGTGCTCGACTTCTGGAGTCTGCTGCATGTGTTTTGCTTCTGTGAGGGCGCATGCGACATTCACACTGGGGGTCTTGAAGACCTGATGGTTCCTAACCATATCGAACTCTTGTTCGAGGTTTCGAGTCGGACCCCTTTTTCCTTCAGCGCGCTATTCGCGGCGCTTCGCCCGGTTGGTGTTTCTCTTTTCGCGAACGGCCCGAGCCACATCGTCCTTGTGGGGTCTTGGGGGGCTGGCGCTACTGACAGCAAGGATGGGACCGCCAATGTACCGCCTAGGAGGAGGGGGTACGTCGCAGGTGCTGTTACTGCCGGAGTCGTCGTTGTCGGAATGATTATTGTCGGCAATGATGTAGCTGGAACTGCTCCCGGCGCGATTGGAGACGACATGGTCGGGGCGGCGCAGTAGATGCGAAAAACTAGAGGCTGTGTTCCGCAGGCCGAAAGGCATGTAGCCCCTCGGGAGGTCATAGTCGAAAGCCCTCGGAGTGGCGACTGCTCGGGGCAGAAGCTCGACGATGCAGCCCTACGAGGTGGCGGTGATGACTGGAGTCGTATCCCGCTGAGCCGAGGATGGAGTAGGGCATTGTGTCACCGGCAGGTGCCGGGGACAATCTGTAGCTAGTCGATTCGCAGGTGACTCCAAGATCTGGAGGCTCTCGGACAAGCCTTGGGAGACCCGATCTATAGATCCGATCAGGTCGCTGTTGTCGATAGTCCTCCGGACGTAGCGTGGCAGCCTTCTTGCCGGAGCGGAGGCTGTCGATGAAGATGGAGCAGATGCGATTTGAACCGCATTCAGGATCTTTACTTCGCCATCAGGGCCGATGACCCAGGTGATGGAGCCTACCATGAAGATCTGGCCTGGCGTCGGGAGCTCTATGGAGCTTGAAAAATCACCATCTTGCTCGCCACGGATCAGGAAGCACACCCCCTACCTAGCGCGCCAACTGTCGACGGAATATCGCCGGCAGTCTACCAAGGGGTATGCCCAAGGTAGTAGATTTGTCGGTGAAGGTGCGCCTGAGACAAACAAGAGTGCACAGTAAACGCGAGACACAAGATTTATATAGGTTCAGGCCGCCACGAGGCGTAATACCCTACATCCTGTGTGTTGCTGTATTGTATTGCTATGAGTTGAGATGTTTTGAGGGGATCCCCTGCCCGCCTTATATAGTCCGGGGGCAGGGTTACAAGTCGTTTTTGCCATATATATCAGATTACAATTCTAGCCGGATAAGGAAACTAATCGGTTAGATACTAGGAAAGCTATTGCCTTGGACGCCAAGGCTCTTCAACTGGCGGATATACGTGATCTTCTGGAGAACGTGTAGACGTCGCGACCTTGGCAGTCCAGGCCTGATTGGATGTCTTGGCCCAATGTATCACCGTGCGGGTATATGGGTTTATACCCCCACACATCCCCCAAAATGAAAATTTTGGGGTGTGACAAAACTACCCCCCTTAAAAGAAATCTCGTCTCGAGATTTGTAGAAGATACACTCATTACAATGAACCAAATCAATCATATGCATAATAACAATACAATCAACCATTGTTACTAACGCAAAATCTAATCCGAGATAGCAACTTTCGAATGGCTTTAGTATAGATAAATCTTCAACATTTCAGTCCTCCAGGTGATGCCCTTCTTGTCGAAGTAGAAACTTGATCTTCCTTGACATGTTTATGAATCCTGGAGAATGTGCGTAGAAACTTGATCTTCATAGACATCTTCTTTGATCTTGGGAGAATGTGGGGTTTTGACAAAAAAGTTTTGTTTCTCTTTTATAAAAGCATCAAGGGAAGTTTGGAGAAGTGAAAAATAAGGAAAGCTTTAAGAAAATAATTTGCAAGTTTGAAGTGGAGAAGAAAGGAGAGCTTTTAATAAAATAGTGTTACAAAATGATTATCTACGCTAGCGTCCTACGGTCAACACGGCTCTGATACCATTCTGTCACACCCAATTTTAATGATAAAATCGAATGCACAATATATGTATGCCAGGGTCAATTTTCATATATATATCGACTTCATTATAGTATCATAACAGTGATGAATTACATAGCGAATATTATTACAAAAGGACCCATTGGTCTAAAAGAAAAATTACATAATTATTAATAAAAACTCTAGCGGAATATGGGACGCCATCTCCACAAGAACGATGACCGAGGGCAGCACCAGCCTAGTACACATCTTCAGGGTCGAAGGCACTATCTTCTATGAACTCCTCCTCGTCGACTCCAACGTCTGGGTGGGGTAGCAGGGGGGCAAAGAGAAAGGGTGAGTACATCAAAATGTACTCCACAAGTATAGGAAAATATGACATGTGGGCCAATAGCAAGACAGGCCAACTTGATTTGACACAGCACCTAAGCAATACCCTATTTCCTTAAATCCTTAAGCATCTATTTATCTAGGTGAAATCACATCTCCTCAGAGTAACCAACACTCGGAAATCCCATCCGAGCAACCACACATGGAAATCCATCCAAACAACCAACACTTGGAAGTCCATCCAAGCACCACGTTTCTTCACCCAGGAACCACCCAACCAGAACCAAGTAACCAACTAATCCCGAGGACGTCCAAGCCAGCTCTTGACCGTGAGCACGGCTGATATATCAGTTTATACTCTGCAGAGGTTGCACACTTTCACCACGAGTTGTGTTGTTCCCCATTACGCCAAACACTGCCTAGGTGAATGGCGGAGTCACACTACAAGGCCTTTACAAAGCCCTTTAAGCCTGTTTTAAACATACCTCTAAGGTTTCACTGCTAACAGGGGTAACGACCCGCTACAGAAGCCCCTTCTTGAGCCACACGAACAAACCCCGTGTAAAGCCATAACTTAGAGGAACTAATTAATTAGCCAGGTCCAGCCCCACTCCAAACCTCATGACTGCACTATAAAGCCAGGTTACATGTGTTGGGAATCGATCCTTGGGATCTAGGCAGGATAACTAGCACAAACCCAATCCACCAACACCAACAGCCGTTGCATGGCACAAACCAAAACCACCACCAAAATAGTCCATCCTGCGGGATTTGCCTAATCAACATGTTACTACAAAGATTACCAATACCACATGTTGCATAGATCATTAACCATTATTTAATTATACTCTTCCCAACCCAAAACTCCAAGGCTAAGCAATAACTTCTACCATTTTCTCAAACCCGGGGTTACAAGGATGATAATATCAACTTCTAGTAAACCCTAGCATGGGATTCAAAATTAGACTATGCATGCAACTAATGATCTATTTACACTAACTCAAAAGTAAAAATACAATAATGTAGGTTCAAAATGAGCAAGGACACTTGCCTTCGTAATGAATAGGATCGGAGGTATCGAACATCTGATCAGGGAGATCCTCGTTCTCAACACCGTCTGGCAACAATCAACATACATGGCCCACAACAATAAAATAAAATAAGAAATAGTACACCAACAATAGAAAAATAGTATAAAAATATTATAAAATTATCATACTCGTTTCTACTGTCGCATCGATATAAAAATCACGAAAAACGGAGTTAAAATGCGAAAGATATGATTTTCCAAAGATTTACTATAGAAAAATAATTATAAATTTTCATTTTTGGTAAATGTAACCTAATAGTGGCATTAAAAGATAGATTATAAAATTGTGAATCTAACAACTTTGAATGGCGCAAAACTGATTTAAACTGAGGAAGTTATGGCTAAATTAATCTATATGGAAAAACTGTAAATAGTCCAAACTATTTTTGATTTAATATAATCAATTTCAGATTTAAACTCAAAACTCAGGACTGTGGCTCAATTAGTTAAAACTGTAGGGGCTATAAAGAAATATTATCAAGACTCATTGCACAGTATGAGGTGGATTGCGGGTTCTATAATCAATTTTGACAGGGGCTCTTTAACAAAGTGGTCGACCGAAGGAGTACGGGGCGCTCTCGACCATCCGATCTCAGATCGACGGTCGCGATTAGAAGCAAGGAGGGGGGTGGCGGCGCTCCTGGCCGGATTCGGGTGGGACGCGATGGCGGCTCGCCGGAACGGAGCTACAGGGCCCTATTTGGCTCGGTAAAAGATCGGGGATGAAGATGAGTCTATGCGGAACGCGATTCGAGGCTCAGGTAAGGCCGCAGCGGGCCGGTGTGGGCATGGCACGCGTCGTGGCGGACATGGAGCTCCGGTGAGGTCGGGAGTGGCGCGGGGAGGGAGGAGCGAAGGGGAAAAGGAGGAGAAAACATTTCTCACCTCTCGGCAGAGCTCTAGGACGGCTGAATTTGAGGTCGGGGGCACTCGGTGGTGGCGCTTGGCGACGAGGGGCGGGCGGTCGGTGGCGGTGGTGGCGGGGAACGTCTCTGTGGCCGTGGATCGACGACGAGGAGCAGTGGAATGCGTTCGCGATGAAGCTGCGGTCCCGAGGGACGTAGCGACGAAGAGGGTGGCACCGGTTGGAGGGATTCCGACGAGCTCGACCCGGCTCGTCAATGGCGCCGGCGGTGCGGTTGAGGGCGTTGAGGTGGGAGAGAAGAGGGGAGGGGTGGAGTGGCGGCTTCTGCGTGCCCGTGCGATTCGTTTGGTGCCCTTTATTAGGCGAGAAGGAAGAGCAGAGGGCTGGGTCGCGTGCTCGGCCTCGATCCGATAATGGCGGGCGTCGTTGCACATCGCACAGAGAAGGAAATGAAGGGAAAAGAGGGAGGTTTGGTACGCGGTTGTTGCGAAATCCGCGGGGAGCTACGGTTGGCTTCAATCACACGTGGGGAAATCCATCTCCAGCGCTCGCTTCGTCGGCTCGGGGCGAGCACCGGTGCGTCCGTGCTCCAGCGAGAGATAGGGGAAGGAAATGACGGGTGGGGGCCACATGGCGGCCTCTGAGGGAGAGGGGAGAAGAGAGGGGAGGCGCTGCAGCGGGCCGCTCGGCCTCACTGGGCCGGCCCACGTGCAGCAAGGTGAGGGGGAGAAAAGGAATGGGCCGAGACGGTGATGTTGAGGGGGTTTTTCTGTTTCCCCTTTTTTTCTTCTTTTCCTTTTCTATTTTTATTGGTTTGCACATTCCTTTGAAAGATAATTTAAATTCTAAAAATACTTTGCTATTTGGTTCCAAATAAACCATAAAATACTTTTTGTATTTTATAATAAAATCGATCGGAGCCTAGCGAGTTTTAAATAAACAATTTTCCATTCAATAAAATTTATGCAGGCGGCAAGAATGCAACAACCCTAGAAATATTATTTAATAAAACTTTTTAAAGACATTTTTATTTAACATAGTTGATCCACAACTATTTAAAGTATAGTCAATTTTAGAAAAATATTAAATAGTTTATTTTATTTAGTGTTTTTCTATTCACATCCCAAAATAGAAATTTTGGGGTGTGACATCTAGACTACTTCTATTTATCCTCAAGCGGCTAGGGTTGGCCAGAACGAGCGCGGCACGGTGAGCGTCTCATCGACGCCGCACGCTTCCGGTGTGTCGGCGTTTGGTGGTAGCTGGGTTGTTTAGATCCGTAGTGGTGCGTATGGCTTGTCCCAGCATCAAGCGGGGTCCATCGTGGTGGTCAGCCTATGTCTCATCCCTTGGCTTGGCCAGAACGAGCTTGCGCTCCGGCGTGGTCCGTTCATGGCGATCTTATGGTGGCGCAGGGGCGTTTAACCATGCTACGGGGGCCGTTTGGCCAGTTTTGTTCCGTGCCAGTGTGTGCAGTGTGAACCATGGTCGGTAACGACCTGTGGCCTGTGCGCTCAAAGGTCGAGTGCCATGACTGAAGCAAGTCGGGGTTGGGGAAGAAGATACGGTGCCTGGCCGTGGTGTTGGGGTGGAGAGGATAGCGGTGCAGGGCGAGTTGTAGCAGTGTCAATTTGTTGCCAAGCCGTGCAGCGTCGCGGCGAGGATGATGGTGGTGGCGTCACCTCCAACTCCGGCGGCAGGCGGAGCTCCAACTCGACAGCCTTCTCCTTCTCCTCTCCTCCTCTCTCCCTCTCTGGTTTGGTTGCGGTGAGGTGCGTGTGCCGCGATGTGGCGGCAGGGTGTTTAGGGTTTCCGGGGCGTCGGGTGCTTCAGCTTTATAGAGCTCTGCCCGAGCTCTGTCATGGCGAATGGTCAGGATTTGCCCAGGGAATCGGATGGCTGTGGTGCGTCCAAGGTGTGCTTCTTGCCGGTCAAGGGAAGGGTCGGATAGGGGACAGGCGGGAGACAATGGAGACAGAGGTCATGCCCTGTAATACCTCTGTATTACATTTAATTAAATTACCATGTCATCATGTTTATTATTAATCATTTGCATATGATTGTGCTAGCTCCTAGAGTGATTTGATTTCATTTAGTGTTGATTGTGTAATTAAGTCCTCAATCAAAAGTCAAAAATAAAAATTAAAGAAGAAATCAAAATGAGCCCAAGGGTTGACCTTAACCCCTAATTCAAAATCTATAGAGAATCTTATTAAAGTGTCTTAATGAAAGTTGTAGAGTTTTTAAAATGGAACAACTTTTATTTTTGGAGATTTTGAAGTTTTATTATAGAAATTCAAAATAAACTCAAATTACTATGTTGAAATTCAAATTGAAACTTCAAATTCAAAAATATTAAGAATCTGATCAAACTTCCTTAATAGGCGTTGTAGATCTCACTGAGTAGGACAACTTTTATTTTGACCTATTTTTCAAGTTGTTGAGAAAATTTAAAAGTAATTTTAAAATTTCAGTTTATAATTCAAAACCTAATTCTACCCCCTCTTCTGTAATTTAAAATTTTGACCGAATTTGAATTTGGTGTCAAAATAAAAAATGGTCTATACAAAATTCTCTACAACTTTTGTATTCATCACTTCCTCAGATTTTGGCTGGATCAGATCGAATCCAAACCAACTAGCATTTGACCTATTTGAAACCTACACTGTAGCTAGGGGGGCCCCCTGTTCATCTTCACCCCCGCCCCATACACGCGCGTGCCGCGGCCGGTGCCGGGCTCGTCCGACCGGCCAGGGGGCTCGGACGCCGCCGTGTCGAGCTCCCCAGGGGGCCCAGACCTGCTTGAGCTTATCCCATCCCTTGCCAGGCTTATAAACCACCACCGCACCGCCCTTCTTCATTTCTTTCCACCCGCGGCCACACTCGAACTCGTCGGTGTCCGGCGAAATTCACCGTGCTCCGTCCTCCTTCACCATCTCCATCTTGCAGTTAGTTAGCCCACTTCCTTGCGCATCTAGTGCTGCCCTTGGTTCGGCTTGGAGTGCTCTGTTGGACCGGAAACGAGTGTGGTTGCCCTCGGTGTCCGCCGGAGCTCCGCCGCCGGTCTACGTGGTGAGGTCTTGAAAGCCCTAGTTTGGTTTTGATAATTAATGACATCCTAAGGACTAACCTAAGTTGCTAAGTGATAGCAAGGTTTAGGTTGGTCAAACCATGGAGTGTGGAGCCTAGGAGACTATGTTGATTAAGATGGCTCTACCATGGATCAAGTGAACAAGAAGTGAGGTGATCAAGTGTTAAGCAAAGGCATGAAGGCAAAGGTATAACCTCAAAAAGGTTTTCCTTTTGGTGAACAAGACACCTAGTGGGTGTGTTCACATTTAGGATAGATAGCTGACTATTAAGGGGAGAACGAGTGTTGGATTACCTTCAAGTACTCTAGGTTGCATTTCATTTGCATTGAACTAACACAACCTAGAGATCAAAGTTAGAAACCCTTGAAAAATGCTTGCAAAATGCTAACACACTGTGCACAAGTGTTGAAGACCTTGAGTGTTAGCACATAGAAGCAAGGGGTGGGAAATAGACTTGAAAAACGCTGAGAAATGAGCGTCGGACTGTTAGCAGGGGCAACGTCGGACTATTGCCCAGAATCCGACACCTAACCCTAGTTCTGGCCAATGGCGAGCGTCGGACGCTCGGTTAACGAACGTCGGACCATTGCCCACTTCAGTCCGACGATGGCGAGCAGTGTCGGCGTGACGCGTGGCGTTCGGGAGAGCGTCGGACGCTAAAGCTTCGTCCGACGGTTTTGAGCGAGTTGCAGCCTCTCTGGAAGCGTCGGACCATGGTGATCATTGGTCCGACGGCTAACCTCGCGAGAGTCCGACGGTGGCCGAGCTGTGTCTCGTCTGTGAGAGACGGACGGTCCGACGCCTGGAGCAGTTCACGCATCGGACCATCAGCTTGTGCGTCCGACGGTTGGGAAAACGGCGCGAGAAGTAGCCGTTGAGATCCAGTGGCTGAGGTTGAATCGAGCTGACACGTGGCGAGATCTAGAGCGTCGGACGCTAACGCTTGGTCCGACGCTGTCGGTCCGACGCCCCGAAAAGCGTGTTAACGGTTGTTTTTCAGTGGGTAACGGCTAGGATTGCACTTATGGGTATTTATACTCCTTCCCTGGTCACTTGGTGACAACTCTTGCACACTTGAATCATTTGCATACTCTTTGTGAGCATCCAAAGCCTCCCACTCACTCATTTGATTATCTCTTGTTCATCCATTTGAGTTGAGTGATCCTCAAGTGCATCATTGCTCAGTGATTTGCATTCTAGAGCACTTGAGAGCAAGCCAAGGCTGAGTTCTTATTCTCTTGGGACATTGCCGTGTCCCTAGCGGCTTGGAGGTGATTCCGGTGTGAGGTTGATTGGTGATTGTTCAAGCCCACACCGAGGTGATTGATTGTGAGAGGTTTTATGGTTATCCTCGGTGGAGTGCCAAAACCAACTCTAGTGGATTGCTCGTGGTTGATAGCCACTTCTCTTGTGTTGGTGAGCCGCACCCGGTGAGGGATTGGCGTGTGAAGCCTAGCTCGCAATCCACCAAGGAAGACCGGTGCCACAACGAGGAGTAGCGTGACGGCGATCACGTGAACCTCGGTAAAAATCGAGTGTTCTTTGTCTTCTCCACCATCAAGTGGACTTTTGTCTTTCCGGTATTCTATTGGGTTTGATCTCTTGGTTTTCATATTGGATATCTCCCGGTGATTGGTCTTCATGGCGTGCGGACTTCACTTCAATCAAGCCCATTGGTATAATCCACTCGATCTTTCTTCCTTGCGCTTACTACTTATTTAGGTGCCATCTCCTTAGGAACGGAGGAGTTGGTTTCTTATATTTGTGAGTAGCATATTGTGTTAGGTGGCTTGCATAAAATAGTCTAGAGCTAGCGCTTTGTCTCGCTTACTTATCTACTAACGTGTAGTCTAGTATTTTGCTAGAATTTTTTAATAGGCTATTCACCCCCTCTAGCCTATACGCTCCTTTCAGGTCTGCTTGCTCCAGTCATGGTCTCTTCGTTTCAGCTCTTGTTTTGTGTTCCTGGGGAAATGGTGAGGCTCATGAATGTCTTGGTTTGGTCATTACCGCTCTAGGTTCGCGGGAACGGAGGTCTCGTCGTCGGTATTCGCGGCTGTGCTCTCCGCCGGCGTCGAACCCTCATCTCCGTGCCTTCTCCAACTCCGTTTGGGCGAGCAACGTCTTCGTGGTGAGCCCTGTGTCTCCCTGACCCTTTTTCCTAGGTCGCTACCGCACTGTCCTCGCCGGCGCACGGTGTGCCGCCGTGGCCGAGCCGCCATGGGCGGTGTCGTGCCCGTCGCCAACCCGCTCTAGCCGGTTTAGGTTCATAGGTTAGTGGTTTAGGGTTTGGGTAGTCCGCCGGAGTTCTTCCCTCGCCGGAGGAGCCGCCGGCGGCGAGCCGCCGCGGCCGAGCGCGCGCGGCATTCGGAGGAAGAAGGGGGGAGTGAGGGAGAGGCTGACGGGTGGGGTCAACCCGTCAGCGGCACAAAGGGAGTGAGAGAGAGAGCGCGCGGGCGTGCGGGCTGTTTGGGCCGCGCCGTGTGGAGCTGGGCCGGCTTCTGGTTTCTGGGCCGTCTCGGGCTAAATGTAGTTTTCGTTTTTCCAGCAAATTAATATGATCTTTTCTTTTATATTTTCAATTGAACAATGATCTGTTTTGCTAATTTCATGCGAATATTTCTGTGCAGCCTTAAATTATGAGAATATTTTTGTAAGCTCTCTGTATTAGGTAGAATTTTATAAAAATATTAGATGTGATGTTGAACAGTTTCTGCAGGGTGTAAAAATCATTATTTTAATTTATAAATACAACTTTGTCTAATTTTAATTAATTCTCTGTAAGTCCTAAAAATCATGAAAATTTATTTGATACTGTTTTTGGTCCAGAGCTAACTGTGGTAAAGTTTGGCATCAAATGGAAATAGTTTAATTATTTATTAAATAAATGTTTGATTAAATGATTAATAAAAATAAATAGAAAACATTAATAATTTAGGGTTTGTGTGATTTTATGGTTGATTGTGAACTTAGGTCAAACACCTTTATGACCTAGGGCATGATGAATTTGGATAATCCTGGTTAGCCTATGGTAGAGTTGTGATTGGAGATGTATTATGTATTATTGAATTTTATCTGTCATTTCATGCGCATCACATTCATTATTGCAAACTTGTAGTGATCGAGGATCTGAAGATAAAATCCGAGGGTGCATCTGAGGAGATTGCTCAGGAGATTGTGCAGCGCTTTAATATTTGTGGCACTGAGCCAGACCCAACATTCTACAATATTCAAGGCAAGCCCCGGTGCATTTGCCCCTCCTTGCTATTTTAAAATGTTTATCACTTGAGTTAATCTATTGTATTAGGTTAATAGGAGTTGATTGACAACCAATTGATGCATTACCATCCTTGACCACTTATCAATACCTGAGAACCTGATTTATTTAAAGTATTGAAAAATGCTTAGTCATACTTAATGATTAGATTAAAAAAAAGAAGCTATTTGAACTGTGATGATACAAATCAAATGAATCACTTTATGGGACTGGTTATGTCCTTATTGGTTGGCAGTGTTCCTAGCTAGTTCATTGTCATCCACGGAGATGGGTTTTCCCGTTTGGTTGGCCAACTGTTTGGGTTAGAGTCCCAACTTTCAGTCACCATCGGGAATGGGATGTGAAAACTGGGTAGTTACCAGTGTACTTGGGTTAGAGTCCCAATGCATGGTTTCTAACGAAAAAATATTAGGGACCGTTCATTGTCAGGCCTGCTGTGATCAAGACTTTGCAACTAGCCACAGACTACGGGAAGCCTCTGACTCCGGTGGCTCTACTGCTGGAACCGACAACCACGCACTGGGAATGGAGAGATGGCGAGAGTAGCGTGTACCCTCGTGGCCGGCATGCCTGAAGACTAGAGGAGTACTGTGCTCTCGGGTGGCGCAGAACCGGTTCCGGAGTATGAAAAGCCGTGTTAGGCGGGGTTGGCGTATGCAAATTTAAGTGCTATATACGCAGTGTGGATAGGGATCCCCAGCTGGGTATTAATTGATTCGAATCATCGTTGCTCCTCGGTTATAGAGACTTGATCCTCACACCTACAGTGAATAGTGGTTCGGAACTCGAATGTTTTTGGAATGAATAAATTTATTGGAAAGAATGATGATGGATATTTGGAAGGACTTGGAAATATAGTTAATGATTAACAATATTATGAAAATAAAATATTAAAATAGGACCAGTAATGTTTTTCTGCAAAACTCTTGAACTCTTGCTCCAGCCTTACCTTGACTCCGTTCAGCCTGCATTCCTGAGTCTAATCTTACACCCTTAGTCGGGTAAGTCTTGCGGAGTACCCTATGTACTCAGGGTTTGTTAACCCCGTTGCAGGTAGTCAGCAGGAGCCTGAAGTCTGTCTTGCTCCGTGCTGTGTCACTATCATCCAGGAGAGCGAGAAAGAATAAAGTTGAACCCGTGGGCAGGGTTCGTGTACTACCTATCTATCTTGTTGTAATATTTTTCTACCGCTACTGTTACCACTTTTAATTATGGTCTGTAATAACTACACTTAATTTCTATTTGAACAACCGGTTTGTTAACTAAGTACTATTTAATCTTCCGCACTTTTACTCTGATGTACTTTGTTATGAAATGTTGTAATCCTGTAATGGCTTCGCAATGGGATCCTGTCGGAGATAACAGGTGCTTATGTAGCCCGGCAGAGCTGTCTAGGTCATCTGAAACACGGGCCCGGCTGTCAGATGTCATTAGCGGTGATGACAGGTGCCTGTGGGCCACGTGATTTAGGCGGTTCTATTACATGCCCCCGCGTGGGCTTGTCGGTTGCGTGGGGCCAGGATCACGCCATTTGCGTACGCGCCGAAGGTTGAAGAAGAACAGGAGCGAAGGCGGTTATGGATGACAGGTGGGACCCTTTGGTCAGCTGCGGCGAGCGATGCCCGTGCGGGGTGCGTGCGTGAGGTTTCGTAGTGTTGGGCCGCGCACATGGGGTTGGGCCGGCTCAATGGTGGCGTGGCGCACGCGTGCGGGCGGGGAAAAAGTGGGGTGGTCTCGGCTGGGTTGGGTCGGCTTGTAGGCCCAAGCTGCTTCTTCCCTTCTTATTTTCCTTTTCTTTTTCCATTTTTCTATTTCCCTTGTATTCTCATATACATGTATATATGTACTTTATATATATGTGTGCATGTGTAATTATTTGGGACATTGTGTGTGAATGCAGTTACGTGTATTTGGTCCTAAATTATTCTTTAAGTGAATATATATTTATATATCTCTATAAATGTGTTGCTTTAATTATAAAGCATCCAAATCAAATAAAAATTCCAATAATGCATTAGATGCTATTATGCTTGGTTCATCCCATATGGGTAAAAGGATAGATGACTATTATGTTATTTGCAAGAATAGAACATTTCCTTCTTTGCAGCACATGAAGTAGAATTGTTTTTGGAAAAAAAAAGAATTTTGATAGTTGGCATTTTTGGTGTGTGGGTTTTTTCAGGGTTGTTACAAGTGGTGTGCTGTTTATGCATGGGCCTTGGGCCAGCCACCGACAAGGCTGTTGGTGCTTCTTAGCAAAAACAGATTAGATCCGTAAGCGCACGTAATTACCGTTGCAGCACTTTACCCGATAATATTTAGGGTATCGTATTTTCTCGAGGAACGGAAGTGTGATTAAAATCTTATCTAGTCAAGCCACTAGATAGGAAGAAGGATTTTCGGGTAGTGAGGTTCTTCTATATACATTATATAAAGGGAGGTAGATGTTGGAAGAATTTTTCGGATAGTAATAAAAAATTAATTACATAGCTTACCTGTAAATCATGAGACGAATTTATTAAGCCTGATTAACGTGTCATTAGCAAATGTTTACTGTAGCATAATTTTGTCAAATTATGAACTAATTAGGCTTAAAAGATATGTCTCGTAAAGTACACCCAATTTGTATAACTAAATATTTTTTCGTCTATATATTTAATAATCTATATATATGTCAAACATCCGATGTGCTGTGTGTGAGAACTAAACAGGCCCTAAGATTCGGAACTGGAGAGATGCAAGCCCACTAAAACCCCATTTGGAACGTGAGAAAAAAAAAAAAACCCAACCCTATAGTTGGGCTTGTAGCCCATTGGGTCCTTTCCACGCCTAGGGTTGCGGCCTTGCCGAGGCACTCCCTATATTAGTGGTGTGGGGAAGGATCTTCTTCCTCGGTCCAATGCAGCCGCCGCAACCACGTCACAACCCAAATCCGCCACATGGAGGCTTATGCCGGAGCCGGATCAGGTAAGGCGGCGGAGAAGGAGCGTTCCTATGACGGAGCTGCATCAAAGAAGGCGGCGAAGGAGCGCGTGGAGCCGGATCAGAAGAGGCGCCGGCGGAGGTGGAGCGTGCCCTTTTGACGCTGAAGAATCTCGAGCTCGACGAGGAAAAGGCGCGCGCCGGATCGAAGACGGAGAAGGAGAAGAAGGTGCTGAAGAATCCCTCGCCTCTCGAGTTCCCGTTACCGCTCGGGCCCGGGGCCGAGCAGGAGAAGTGCGGCGAGTCCGGCGAGTCGAAGGCGGGGGCCGGAAAGAGGAGGAAGAAGACCTTTAGGGTGGGCATGGAATACATCGAATTCGTGGCGGATGACCCCCTCCTCCCACTGTACCAACCGGTTCCTAGCTTCGATCTGGGATTCATCGAGCTGCAGGAAAGATTCGTCGCTATGCAAATGGCTGAGCGTGAACAACGTGCCAACATCCTCAAGCAGCTGGAGGAATTTGGGTACGCTGATGTCGAAATCGAGGTCCCCGACTACGATGGCCGCAGCATGGATGGTTACTCGTATGGTGTTAATGTTGGCTAAGTAATCAGCAGGGATGGTGATCAACAGGGATGGTTGCTGGTATGGTGTTCAGTTCAGGCTACAGCTTGTTTTTTTACCGATCAGCGCTTATTTTCAGTCACGAAACAGTATTTTTCTCTCACAACAAATCAGCACGAGCCGAAATCAGCGTTTATTTTTCAGCCAAAAGAACAGGCTGATAAATATGTTCAGGTCAGGCTACTAAATGATTTACAAGATGTCACCTCTGCGTGAGAGGCATCTATTATTGTACTTATCTTTTGTGTGATCTTGCTATCGTAAGTTGGAAGACTCGTATGGTTTATATCGTTTCTTATATTGCTGCTTAAATTCTCATGTTGTTTTCTCGTGTGACCACTGTTGGTATGCTTGTTTTGATCTTAGGTGATCGGGTTGGGTGGCTACTAATTCGAATTGAAATGATGCTACGTGTTAAATTTGTTGTGTATTGCTAGAGTATCTATCTTTACATTATAAATATAGTATAATAATGTTGGTTCTGGGAATTTGTATTTGTATAGATTGTAAATATAGTTATAACAATGTTAGTTCAGGAAATTTGTACACTAGTTCCAACAGACTTATTTATGGCCAGCAGTTGAGATGGAGAGAGCATGTATTATACATCAGACCTTTGACTTCGAAATACATGGACTTTGATTAGAGGCAGGGAACCTTCGAAATTGTAGTGCGTGTTTGTTGGGGTGTGCGGGTACAAACCCAGAAAAAAGAGTCTTTTATATATATACCATTATAAAAGTTTGTAATTACATACAAGCCATTAAAAAATTTGAACGCTCATAGGTACCACTGGTCCAAACTTCTTTGCTCACTGTGCCATTCCGTCCACATTCCGTTAGTTTTTGCCGTTTGTTAGCCCTGACAAGTGGACCCAACCCAGTGAAGATGTCTAATATACCCCTCCAATCCCTCTGCATGTCTGTGCCGTCCATCTCGTTGGGTACTCGCATCGCATTTCTGCGTCACCTCACGCCACGCCTGCTGGCCTCCTCATGAGTGGAGCGGAGTGCGGCGAGTAGGTACCGTGCAGGGTGCAGCCGGCGACCGAGGCGAGTCCGCTCCTTTGCAGGGGTGTGCCGACGCAATTGCGCGGGGCCTCACGTGTGTGAGGGCGGGTCACCACCAACGCAGGTGGTGGCGCCGCGGACGCGGGTGTCAAGCGCGCCACGCATGGGAGCTCGCCGCCGCCATGGATAATTAAGGCCCAGGTGATGAAGCGGTGGATGACGCCTAGGTCCAGACGATGACGCTGTGCACGGCTGCGGTGTACGCCAAGGAACGGCAACGTCGCCCGCCTTCAGACCGCCGTCCGCGGCAACCTCGCTCGTCGCGCGCTGCGGCTTGCGGACGCTGTTGTGCGGCCAAGCAGGCCAACATGACGCTGCGCTGCATGAAGGCTCTGGTGCGCGTGCAGGCGTGTGCCGCCTTTCCAAGGACTCCATGCTCTCCATGTCCATATGTGTCCGCCGTCGGGCGTCGGTGGCGCTCGATCTGCCGTGCAGCAGCACCAAGTCATCACGTTTATACTTGTCGTTTTGCGTGCCCATGTCAATATGGTCCCCGGCGGCGAGCGCATCACCTCCAGCCGTTTAACGTTGGCGGGCGGTACCGAAGTCGCTAAGCACTCGATCGGACTCCCATCTCCGTCCACCACCCTCCGGCGCTGTGCCACTGGCAATGGCAGCTGCCGTGTGCGGGCGCACTCCATGTTCAGTCTCGTCTTTGCCGCCGTCGGCAAAGGACGGCTGCTACTACCATGGGCGATCTCGTAGTCGTCATCGGCACGACGACGCGACTGCGGCCTGGGAGCAAGGCATGCACATGCTAGCTCGCGTATGTTTTTCCTTGGTTCTTCAAACAAGGCATGCACATGTACACGTACATAATTTATGGTTTTTTTTTTCTTCGCTAGCACAAACAATCGATGGCTAAGAAACCAACTAGCTTCTAATGGTTGTATATTAGCGAGCCATTTGACTCAAGCTTTTGGACCGTATACTCGACTTATGTATACATCGGACCGGTATTTGAAAGGAACATGGCCTAAAATATTTTAAATGACTAAGAATTCATCAAACACTCGCCGATGCACACAGCGCAGCGGCAGCACCCAGTAGCAAGGCGAGGCGTGAGGGTCAGTGGCACCAGAGCAACGATCTACTTTTGCATGACGTTCAGACTCGAGGGCGTTTTAGACTTTTCTCACCGCTGTTTGACACCGTTAGAGATAAAAGTGGATGGAATGGTATACAAAGCAAAGAAGTTTGGACCAATGGCACATATGAGCGTTCAAACTTTTTAATGGCTTGTGTGGAATTACAAACTTTTATAATGGTATACATGTAAAAGACTCCAGGAAAAATGTATCTCCTGCGAGCTAGTTGTCATCCTGTATGGTCTGGGGATCTTCGATCAGTCTACAGCCATGGCATTTTCTACCTTCTTCTGTGCTCATCGTTTGCTATCCAGCAATGTTGTGTATCAATTCGCCATGATCATGTATTGCAAAGATTTAAGTTAGGCAAAAGATAAATGTTACTTGAAAAATGGACTAAGTAGGCACTGATAAATGCAACACTGGCCTACATTGATTTGTCCATTTGTTACTCTGCTATGGTATTGTAAATCTGATCTCTACTTCATTGTAGCATGTGTTGTATAAATGCATAAAACATCAGGGTGAATTTGTACAATCTCTGGGAATAAATATTTTATTTTCTTTCAAAACCTTGCAAATGTGAGACTGAAATGAAAGCCACACTTTTTACTATTGAAATTGAAAAAAAAAACAAGATGCAATCCACAATGGTCAGGGATTGCAAAGTCTAATTCAAATTTAGATAAATGTAAATATCTTTATTCTTTGGAATTTATCATGATGTCTTGAATTTTTTATCTTCCCATTTCTGAGGGGATTATATTTATATTAAGTTTGTGAACCAATTAGAAAGAGCACAACTTTGTCAATTATCACTTATCAGTTCTTGCATAAAAAAATTATCACTTATCAGTTTGTTGTCAATCTTGAACTTACAGTAGTGGCAGTTTGTTGTCAAACGAACTGACAGCAGTGGTGTAATGTAGCAGGCAGCTATGACCAAAAAGTTTCAGTCATGACTTTTCTTATGGAGCCGAAGCTGTTATATATATATATATATATATATATATATATATATATATATATAAAGGTAAAGACATTAGGACAGCCGACCGTGCGTTTGTTCGGTCGCACGGCCGCTCCAACCCGACACGCATCGTTCGGCGAGGGCCACCCGTCTTCCTCATCTGGTCATCATCCCCACCGCACAGAGCCTCACTTTCTCTGCCCCTCCACACACGCCGCATCCACACGCACCACCGCCACACTGACGTCCACCCTCCCGGTTGCTCGTGCTCCGCGGTCTGCCTGCCCTGCCGCCCGCCCCCGGACGGCTGCCCCGCCACCTAGTCTCCCGACCCTGGACATCCGCCCCGCCGCCCGGCTGCTCGCCCTTGACCGTCAGCCACGCTGCGCCGCCCTTCTTCTCTCATGGGCGGATCGACGACGGAGTGGCCCCCCTTCTTCTCCTTCGACTGGATCCATGACGGCTGACGGGGTGGCTGCCCTTCTCTTCCCCCAGCCAGATCCATGACGAATCGGCTGCCCTTCTTCTCCTCCGGCCAGATGCGCAGCATGGCAGCCAAATCCACGATGTAGTGGTAGCGGCGTCAGTGACACATGATGGGTTATGTTGACTGCAACTCCAACAAGCCATAAATGGGTTCGTTTATTTCTCTTCTTTTTTTTCCATCCTAGATCTAGCGTAGTTACGGTGGCTTGATGTGCTTTTTCTGTATTGAGTTCATTGTGCAGATTGAGGCATTGAGCGCTAGTTCAAAGCAGATGAATATTTTCACTTGTTATTCTATCCTAATTTTAGACGAGCTTATGAGCAGGTAATTCAATTTGGTAATAGTGTGTCCTCTAGCTTTCAGCAAGCCTTACATACGGTGTGTTGGTCCCCCATAATTTCTAGAATCGTTATGCACTGTCTATGTGATCAATGATTCAATGTGACCACTAGTGTAACATTCGAACCTGAAAAATTTTAGTTAACTTCAGTCAAAACAGAACCTGCAATACATGGCTCATCAAATCAGAGTCAACACGACATTGACCTGCTTTACTATGGCATCACAAGCTTAGTCATTGATTACAGAATTGTGCCTTGGTAGAAATGCACCGATTGAACCTTCTTACATAATGGCAACTTTGGGTCAGTGGTGCCTATTTAGGCAAAAGTATGTTTTGTCTGTTGTGAGAGGGGGTGGATTTTCAGCAAATGCACACCAGTGTTTCTTTATTTCTGTTTGATGTAACATGAATATCGAGATCCTACTATATATTATATTTACACCATTCACATGCAAGGATGAACAACAATGGTTTTGTTACTTGATTTTCTTTTTTACTATGTAATTGTGCTCAGGTTTACTAATCTACAGGTTCATGTCAACATTGGTATGCAGAATATGGCTACAAGTTCCACTCCAAGAACTGGGAAGGCTCTTCATCCAAAGGTCTCTCTATTGATTATTTTAGTTAGCTTTTTATAGTAATTCATATTCTCAGGGTGCTGTTGTTTACAATGTGTCTAAAGTATTTGACAATCCCAGATAGTGATGAGTGAGTTTTTTATATACTCTCTTGGTGTCAGCAGATAATAAGAAGACTGGATCAGAATCGCGAAGCTGCACGCAAAAGCCGGCTGCGAAAGAAGGTGATTGTCTGAGCATCAGCTAGAAGCAAACTGGAGTTCTTCTCTTTAAACAAGTTTCTGACCGTTATTTTTTGACAGAGATAGTTGCCTATCAATTGTTGAATTGTCCCATACTTATCTACTAGTTTATTGAATGACAGGTGCAATTGGTTAATTAGCATGGCATTCTACATTGTAATCAGTTTTGGTGATAGTTAATCTACTTTTCTGTGCTCTCCTACCAACCTGGGCACCAGTCCTAGATGCTACCAGCTATGTTGAATCTATCATGTGTCTAGAGGTTTAACTGGTGTAAATTCATGGTCAACAAGCTGTGTTTGATCTGCATTTGTGTCTCTGTTTGATCTGCCTTTTGCAAATAAACCTACGGTTAGGCTGTGGGATGCAAATAAATTGCCTATTTAGGAAGACATTGTTGCCTAACTATTAATACTTAAATTACCTAAGAAAATGTGATCCATTGGCAGATCATTATGTTTTTTTTCTTTTCCATTGTTATGATGACCATTTCTGTTCAGTCATCAAAATAGATTGCCTTTTGTACAAAAGTAGTTTTTGACATCATTACCTTGCCCTCTGTTTGATATGTTTTTTTTTCAAATAAACCAGGGTAGGGCTGTGGGTTGCAAATGAATATAGCCATTGTACTTGCTTTTTTAAATATATAAATTACCTATTTGGTAAGACAATGTTGCCTAATGATTGACACTTAAATTGCCTAACAAAATGCAATCCATTTTTGGTTCAGTCATTAAATTAGTTTGACTTTTGTACAAAACTAGTTTTTTTTACATTATCCTCTTGCCTCTATTTGATATGTTTTTCTTTCAAATATAGAAGGGGAGGGGTGGGCTTTTGGTTTGCAAATGAACATATGTACTAACTTGCTTTTTTAGACTACATAAATTGCCTTTGGGAAGAAATTGTTGCCTAACTGTTGACACTTAAATTGCCTAAGAAAATGCAATACACTACAATATTATCAGTAGCAACATGCTCATCACTAATAGAGGCTCCAGGAACATTCTCTTTTTCTCGTATGATATATGATATCATTTGCTTCTAATATGCAGGATGCAGGCCATGTATGTAAGAAGCAAGATGAGGGCCATGTACAGAGAGGCTATGCAAATGCAAATGTGTGTTTTTTCTAGGGACAATGTATATAGTGTTGTGTGCACTAAAAAATTGCAAATTCAAATGTATTCTTCTGCGTTAGGATGGGAGACAAAAAAAACCATTCAGTCTCATGAGAAGGTTACTGCAAGTTTTTCTTTTAAGTTCATTTGTTTTTTTATGTGAGCGTATACATGCATTATGTCTGATTTTCTTTTTCCATTTAAATCATAGTTAGTATCCCGTGTAAGGCCGTGGGGACACGGGGGAGGGCCATTTCTTTTTTACGTGTGGGTGCGCCGAGCTCTAATCCCGCCATTTTGCTGGAAAAGACATTTATTAAACAAACTTATTATAAACGGCCGGCCACGCAGGGGCAACTAAATCACTGACCGGCCACGCGTTAGCCAAGTCCATATAAAAAAATATTTAGTAGAACAACTTGTCTGCCTGATCATTAATGGCTGAGAGAGAGGACAAATGTTCGTTATGCCCCTCACTGTCTAAATTCGTGTACCCTTTACAGATGTTAGATAGCATAGCCATGGCCTAATGTTAACAAGTACGCATATATCAACAGAAGCCACAAATGACCGTAAGTGAGGAATGTTGGGGGATGCTGTTGCAAACTAATATAATTTCTATTGAACTAAAGAGGCATAGAGCAGTGCATCAAAACATTGAAAGATGAGGAAAGTGCCCAGTTGACAGAGGCATGGAATTGGTCCTTCAGACCACGCTATAGCTAAATATGCTGAATACTTCCTCCGTACCCAAAAAAGCTGACGTCTTGGACAAGATTGTGGTAACCAAGGAATGATTAATGGGAGGTTAGTTTTCCATCTTTACCTCTAATAAATAAGGTTGTGGGTGCTCTTTGGACGAGATATCCAAGGCTTCCCAACTGGCTAGTGCACGGAGGGCCGGGTCGCGCGGCTCCTGAGCTCGAGCTCTAGCGGCCCCTTAGTTTTTTTTTGGCTGGGAGGCTTTTTCATCTACTAGTACTACTGCTGTACTGCAGTGCTTTGCTTGCTTAAATTAACTAGGTTTTTTCATTCCAGTTTTTTGTTTTGCAACGCTTTGCTTGCTTGCTTAAATTAGCTAGCTTTTTCATCTACTAGTACTACTGCAGTGCTTTGCTTGCTTAAATTAGCTAGCTTTTTTCATTCCAGTTTTTCGACATGATCTCAACGTTCGTTTAGAGGACGATGACGACAACAACCTTCCCTTGGATCTCAACGAGAATGAACATGACGACGGCAACGCTGGCTTTGATCTGAACCAGCCTGCCGAAGATGACGAGCATGCCACTGTTTGCTTGGGTGTCTGAAATTTCGCTTGGCACTTGGGCGCCTGCATGCTTGGGAGGCGAGTGGCCGAGCGATTAATGCGGACGAGTGCCGAGGCTTGAGTGGCCAAGCTATTAATGGGGACGAGTGCCGAGGAGCGCTAGCGCGGCTTGGCCAGGGGCATTCGCGTTAAAAACATGCCGCACGCTCACAGGACGTCAGGTTTTGTAAGAACGGGGCAACAGCGTAGAACGTCAAGAATTTCAGGTATGGAGGGAGTCGAGATCAACATACTTCGGGTTTCTCAACCCAGGCAGGCCCTGGATTGGATCAACCAACTCAATGGATGCCTAGACTTGGCCACCCAAGGTCGACGCCCTCGACACCGCAACTAAGAAAGTCAACCGACGACTTGAGGGTGGCTACCTGCACTATCACTGTCCACGGCAACGCCAAAGAAGGAGACGATGATGAGAGCCATGGCAAAACCACGCCATGGAGGACGGCTTGTGAACCACCACCATGCCGATAGTGCCGCCATGACCGGCACTGTAGTATCACATCATGCCTTGCAACAACATGGGGAACAAGTCCACAACAACCACAATGACGACCATGCCTAGATGTGCGATCACGCCAAGATAAGACAAGATGGATTGCTGGCCAAGTCAACTTGCTTCTCTCTCCTTCAGGCTTTCGGCCACTCAGGGTAGATAACCTAATCTTTTTTTTTTCGAATCACACAGTACAGACACAGATGCTCACAACGCACACATACTCACTCCTGTAAACACACGCACGCAAACCCTACCCCTATGAGCTCCTCCAAAAGACTACGCCGGCAGATCTCGAGATTGATGAAGTCACCATGTAGCCTGGCACCAAAACTCTAGCGGATGGAACCAAACGAACTCTTGTTTGGGATTTCGTTCTCCACTCATCTCCTACCTCATATCCTTTAGTTTACAAACCCTATGGTAAGAACTTCAGAGCAATTGAATCAAGGAACACGAACTCAAACTATCTCTGAGACTGGACATAGGGTTCCGGCCTGAACTAGTATAATTTCTGGTGTTTTTGAGTGCTACTATCATCTTCCTAAAGTAGCACGACGCACATAAATTCACTCGTTGGTTACAAAACACTAACAAGTAGTTTACGCAAAGGACAACTAGAAAATATAAGATACATGATTAATCTCATGCTCCTCCAAATTAAAAGGAATGAATTACTTTTATAGAAATTAGATGATACCTTGCACATTGCTGTGGAGATTTATAATGTTGTATGTCTTCCATATGTGTTTGTGGAGATGGTTCAATTGGAAGAAAAAAATCAGAAATAAAGTGAATTAATTGGGAATTTTAAAAGGACATAAACCATTCCTTTCAGATCAACATGTTATCGCTAACTCAATATCAATGGTGGTAAAATAGAAACAAAAACGTAGTGCAATAACAATAAGGGTTAAAATATAGATATATGAAAGCTTATGAGATAATTTTTTTAACATAGCTGAGATCTATGGATGGGAATGGGTCGGGTCGATCCATTGGGTAGTTGACCCGACCCACGAATGTAGGGCCAATGGGTCACAAGGGCCGGCCCTAAAGCCTAAAATAGGTCGGTAGGGCCAGACCTTATTGACCCAATGGGTAATATGGGTCGACCCATTAGCCACAAAACAATATTTTTATTTGTTTTTTAGTCTTCTTGATTTTTTGAATTATTCATATAACTTTTAAATTTAAATTTCTCTATTCTTGAAAGTACATCGGCATACATTATATTTTGAAGTGCAAATATTTAAAATTAAATTTGGTTTATGAACCTGTGTATCCTGGTAACGGCGCCAAACCAAGCTGTGTTATTAACAAAATCGCCAAACTGCAGTTCTAACTAGTTTCTTCCTTTTCCCTCTGCGATGGAAAGACATGCATGCACAAGTTGCTTGTACAACAGACCAGAGGATGCGTTGTTATTCATTGCCTTGAATGCTTCTTTCTATCACGCTCAGTCTTAAGAGTGTTAAAATTCATATTTTGAAGCACGTCAAAACAGTATCACAATACTTCTCAATCATATATTTTATATATATATCTTTTTAAAATAATGATCATACTCATAGCTTATAATAGAAAGAAAATATTTGGACCAACCCATACTACCCATTGGGCCAATGAGGCGATGACCTTTAGATAAAACGGGTTGACCTATGGCCCATAAAATTAGCCTTGAGGCCATAGGGCCAGGTCCAAGGGCAGGGCTGGGTCGGCCCATTCCCATCGTGACTGAGATTCCAGGGGCTTGGCTAAATCTACATTTTTTGAACCTATCAGTAGATTGTGTGACATTGGATTGAACATCCATGGGAGATATAGCAGAATTTTGCTAGGGTCAATTTTGGATGTTTTCGATATTGGAAGCATTGTTGAAGGGGACTTCTTTGAAAGTGATGGTTTCCAATTGGTTTTAGTGGCTGTTTATGGGGCAGCACGACCTGAATTCAAAGAATTGTTTAATTCTACTCCCTCCATTCCAAATTATAAGTCATTCCAAGAATATTGGAGAGTCAAAGCATTTCAAGTTTGATAAAAATTATTGAGAAAAATACAAAAAATTATGACATTAAATAATTGTACCATGAAAATATATTTGGTGAAGAATATAATGATACTTAGCTGACATTTTAAATATTATTATCTCATTATATAAACTTGGTCAAAGTTAAGATGGTTTGACTCTCCAAAATTCTTGGAATGACTTATGTCGGATACTAGTTTTAGTGGGTGCTAACACCGGCTAGTGATTTTGTGTTTTGCGGTTGAGGCTCCGGATGGTGTGCAAGGGGAAACACAGGGTTTATACTGGTTCAGGCCGAGAGGGCCCTACGTCCAGTGGAGAGGAGAGTCGTGTTGCCTTGCACCGGGGTGCTTGTAGTAGGGGTTACAAACTGGGCGAGAGAGGGAATTGCTCCCAAGTCTCTTGCGAGTGTCTAAGTGTACACAAGTTGCTTGTTATTGCGTGGTGTGTGTGAGAATGAGTCTGTCTCTGAGAACCCCCCTAAGGCTGGCCTCTGCTCTCCCTTTTATAGTCACAAGGGAGGGGCGAGGGCAGCGCGTACATTGCCATGCATGTTACACTGAGGACTTGTTGTCACTGTTTGACTATCGTCAGCTACGGTCTTGTCTCCGCGTCCCAGGGGTATGGCCGTAGTGGTTTGTACGATCTTGGTGAGTTCCAAGGCTGGCAATAGTCGTCGGGATTACTGAAAGGTGCTAGTATGGCTAGAGGGGGGTGAATAGCCTAATAAAATTTCTACAAAGAACTTAGGCCAAGAGGTTAGTAATGCAATGCTAGTGCAACTACTAACCTAGGCAAGCCACCTACACAATTCTAGTTAATTCTTAGTTCTAAGCCACACAAGTAAGCTAGCAAAAGCTAAAAGACTACACAAATACACAAGACAAGAAAACAAGCTACTTAACATAAGAATAAGAAAGGAATGATCGTCGATTAAACCTTTGCCGTGTGAGAAAGCCAATCACTGGGACAATCAATAAGTCACTCACTCGAAGGTGAGGAAATCAATAGAGACACCAAGATTTATCCCTGAGGTTCACGTGCTTGACGGCACGCTACGTCCTCGTTGTGTCGACTTCAACCGGTGGTTCGGTGGCTAATCGGTATCACACACCGAGCCTACACTAGGCGCCACAAGAACCTACCACGGAGGAAGTAACTCAAAGATACGAGCAATCCACTAGAGTTACCTTTGAGCACTCCGCTCGGGGAAGGCACAAGAACCCCTCACAATTGCTGGGTGTGGGCAAGCACAATCACCAAGCTCCTCCACACCTTCTTCTCCTCCGAAGCCGTCTAGGGACACGGCAATGTCCCAAGAGAATAAGAACTGAACCAAGGCTTGCTCTCAAGTGCTCTAGAATGCAAATCATAAGCAATGATGCACTTGAAGTTCACTCAATCTCACTAAGGATGATCGAGATGATGAACTAGTGAGAGTGTGGGAGGCTTAGAATGCAACAAAGTGTATGACAATGATCCAAGTGTGCAAAGGTGTCACCAAGTGACCAAGGGAGGGAGTATAAATACCCCCAAATGCAAATCTAGCCGTTACCCACTCCAAAACAGCCGTTAACCACGATTTTCGGGGCGTCGGACCGACCGTCGGACCGACAGCGTCGGACCAAGCGATAGCGTTCGACGCTCTAGATCTTGCCACGTGTCAACAAGTTTAAATGTCCGTTCGTCTGATCTCAATGGTCGACTTCGCGCCAGTTCTTCCACCGTCGGACTGGGGGCGTCGGACTAAACAACAGAGTCCGACGCCCTCTCACAGTACATTGCGCGCGTACCGTCGGACGATCGCAAGTCAGTGCGTCGGACTAAAAATTCCCAGCGTCCGACGCTTCCAGAGAGGTTCAGAAGCACTAAAACACCGTCGGACTTACTCCGACGTTCGCCATCGGACTATTCACCAACGTCCGACGCTCTCAGAAAGTGCCACGCGTCACGCCTCGCTGCTCTCCACCATCGGACTGAAAGTGGGCAATGGTCCGACGCTCGTTTACCGAGCGTCCGACGCTCGCCATTGGCTAGAACTAGGGTTAGGCATCGGACTCTGCTCAATGGTCCGACGCTGCCCCTCTGCACAGTCCGACGCTCCTTTTTAGCTAATTTCAAGTCTATTTCTCACCCCTTACTTCTATGTGCTAACACTCAAGGTCTTCAACACTTGTGCACTGTGTGTTAGCATTTTGCAAACATTTTTCAAGGGTTTTCAAAGAGGTTCTCTAGGTTGGTTAGATCAATGCACATGAGATGCAACCTAGAGCACTTGAAAGTAATCCAATAGCTTAGTTCTCTCCTTGATAGTCGGCTATCTATCCTAAATGTGATCACTCCCTACTTGGAGTCTTGATCACTAAAAGAAAATCCCTATTTGGATATACCTTAGCCTCTAGCCTTCCTTCTTTAAGTCCTTTTCTTTCTTCTTGATCATTTCATCTTGATCTTCACTTGAGCTCATGTCATATTCCTCCTTATCACTAATCTTCTCTTGGCTACACATACTTAGCACTTAGATTAGTAACTAAGTTTCATCAATTACCAAAACCAAACTAAGGTCTTTCAATTACGGCATGGCGTAGTGTCACTCATGATGGCCGTCTACCTGCACGATGTGACAAGAGGTTGAGTCGCCACGGGGCATTGTCTCCCGAGGCTCGGGACTCCTGGAGGCGTGATGGAACGGAGCAGGGCGACACCTCCCCTCGGGCGTATTTTCGGCTTCCGGACAGTGTTTCCCAAGGGTTATGGGCCCGGATGGAGGGCGTGCTCGTCCTTTCGATCGGACAGTGCAGTAGGTGCTTTTCCCGTTCTTGCGTAGCCCGTTCGTCAGGCGCTTGGACTGTCGTAGTCGTAGTTGGTAGATCCCGGCGGAAAACGGGGCGGAGCACCGTAGACCATACCGGGGAGGGGATGGCCGTAGTGGGTCCATCAAATCCATCGCCAGGGAAATCCTGACAGGTGGTATGGCCGTCGTGCGCGTGCGAAGCACAGTCGCAGTCGAGAATCTCGCCTGATGGGACAGTGCTTGTAAAGTGGTCAGAGAGGTCTCTTGTGGTCCAAGATTGCTCCGCTGACGTCAACTGTGCATTGGATGCTTTTGAGAGATTGTGCCCGAGGGGAATGGGGAAGCTCGGGTGAATCGGAGAATCGGCGCCCGAGGGTGCCGCTTTCCCGAGCTCTCTCGGGGAGGCTCGGGCGAATCGGAAAATCGGCGTCCGAGGGTGCCACTTTCCCGAGCTCTCTCGGGGAGGCTCGGGCGAATCGGATAATCGGCGCCCGAGGGTGTCGCTTTCCCGATGGTAGGCTGGTGTTGATGCAGCGCCGTCATGGGCCTCCGTAGGCGCGGCCTTCATGGGCTTTCATAGGCTTTGCCTAGGCTGGGCCGTGTTGGGAATATGTGTTTTTGCATCGAAGTTGGGTACCCCATACTTTGGTACCCGACAGTAGCCCGCGAGCCTGTGGCGAGTGAAGGCACTCCTCCACAGGTTCAAGCCGGCTCTTCCTGTCGAGGAGATGAAGTTATAGGTTGTTTTCTCCGGTGGGTGCACGCGAGCACACCCACCGGGTGTAGCCCCCAAGGCTTTGGAGGGATGTCATATCCCTCCAAAGGCTTAAAATCGTGGTTACGAGTCCGCGGGTGTTCTTCGATTTATTCAGGGGGATTGATCCCTTGGAAGCGGAGCCCCCGAGCCACCTATCGTGTAAGGGAGGTCGTTCAGTGGTCTTTCCAAGGTGCAGGGTAAGTTCCCGAGCCTCCATTTTCGTATCGGAGATCGATCGGGTTCTTCCCTATCTTTTTAGTTCGACCTTCACACTCTTTTTTCGGGAAAAGGAAGGTTTGGTCCTGCTCGACTTCCCCATTGGGGCACGAGTCGGCATTTCCAGGTGAGCTACAAACGGGTTGGTCCAAGTGGAGGTCCGTACCCCATTCCGTTGGGGGTCGGCTAGTGGCCTGAACACACTCCAAATGTTTCCCGAGGATCAATTAGTGGATGTCGGGTCCCTTCGACGGGTCCCGAGGGCCTTGATGCCTCCCACGGAGGGATTCCACGTAATCGACTCACTACTTGGGACTTGGAACACAGCGCGGGATGTCCCTTGTGACGCTTCGGGCGTCGGGATACTGGCCGTTTTCGTGACCTATCCGCTAGCTGTCCCTAACTCAGTTTCCCTGGGGCGACTGTTCGAGCCACTGTGGGCCAGTCTTCGATCCCCTGGGAATGTAACGGGCGTCCGAGCCCGAGGTTCCTTCGTCGATAAGGGGAATGTATCGGCGGGATCGAAGGCGAACGGGCGTAATGATTTGGCTCACCTTTTGAGGCACGAAGTCTGATGGACGCGACGGTTCGGGGCAGTTCGAGGCGGTTGCGTGAGCGAGGCCGGCGGCGATGCTGGGATCGTGGCGGGCCCCGTGCAGTTAATGCGGCAGATTCCCCGCATCTCACTCGATTCGCCGCCAGAGTATATAAGAAAAATCATGATTTTTTCTATCTACCCTAGCCATTCGCTTGCGCAGCCGTTCGCCTTCTTACTTCCGCTGTCCACCTTCTCGCCTTCGTTGCTTGCTCGAGCTCCACAACCTCACCCCCAACTCCATCACGCAGGCATCGATTTACGCCACCCTATGCGAGGGTTACCCCGGGGTACCCTCGCACTGGGACCAGTGGCGCCGCATCTCCCGTGTTGATTGGTACACCAAGGCGGCTGGCGCGAAGAAGCCTGTGGGAGATCCCGCGTGCGGGGGGCTACGGTTTCATGATTTGCTCCGGTTGTACATCCCCTGCATGGCCCCTCTCCTCCAACAAGGGTTGGCACCACGGCTGGTTCTACCTCCGCAATGACGGGGACGCCTTTCCCAAGTATACGGGAAGGGCTTTCATCGCTCCCCTTCCTCAGTGGGAGTGGGGGTGCCCGGCTAAGGAGGCCAAGCATCTAAATGCCTACTTCGACGCGCTCCAGGTGTTGCGCGATCGGGATCTCATAGGAGCCGCTGTGGTGGCGCAGTTACATGCGCGAACGATGCTGCCGCTGATGGAGCGCAGGCTGGCGTTGAACCAGATGCTCATCGGGACGTCGCGGGAGGGCACGGCGATGCTACCCCAGGATATCGGCCAACAGGAGATCCTGCGCCTTGTTAAGTACATGGTGGGCGGTTATCATGCCTGGGACGAGCTGAACCGGGTGCCCATGCGCCCCCGCACGGGTTTCATCGCGCTGGAGAGTGTTATCTGCTCTATCGAGTTTGCAGTTCCTCCGTCTTCTACCTGATTTCCTTCTTTGTTTGTCGCAGGATCTTTCAAGGACCGGGAAGCCTTCCCTTCCACCTGTCCCGGAGGACAAGGCTCGGTGGACCCAGAACCGTCTTCGGGACGAGGCGGCGAAGGCGAAGAAGGACCAGAAGACCGCGCTGAAGAGGAAGAAGGCCCTGAGAATCGACGAGCTTGCCCAGCTTCGCCGACGCCAGAGGGCGGCGGGGGAGCCGGAGGAGTCCCCCACCGACGAAGAGGACGAGGAAGACGACGACGACGACAATGATTTGATGATCCTGTCAGATCGGCCCATAGTGGCCACAAAGCCCGTTGTGGGTGCCGAGGAGCCAGGAAAGGCTCCCATGTCGGTGTCTGCTGGCGGATGTGCCGGGGCTCGTGACCCGAGCCCCCAAGCAAAACTGCCGGAGACTGCGTCTGGAAGCGCGGTCTCTGGCAGCGAGACCACTGGAGCTATGGCTCCGCCTTCCAGCGGCCACGAGGGCCCGCTGGAGAGGCCGGAGAACGGGCTCGGACCCTGGCGCCCGAGCCAGGCCAGGCTGCCGCCGGCGGGACCGAGGGGTCCTTGTTCTGGCGTACCCTTCCTTCCGACGCATCGCTGATCGGAGCGACGGCCGAAGGCGGGGGGAGCGGTGGGCGGACGCCGTCGGAGCCGGAGCCGACCAGTGCCAAGACGCCGGAAGTCGAGTTGGGGTCCTCCCAGACTCAGGCTTTCCCCGCCGAGGGGCAGCGGCGTCGAGGCAACCCCCGGTGCCCTAGGCGGGGCCTCCGCCTCAGGGCGGGGTTGGCCCGGACACCGAGGTGGTGCCCACTCATGTGCGGCCCGCATCGTCTGTCGTCCCGCCGAGCGCTGGGGCGGCGAGGAGGAGGAGGGTGGTTCCGAAGACGAGGTAGGTGACTTTACCTGTTACTTCCTTTGCCAGAGATCTGTTCTGTCGTTACGAATGTTCCTTCCTTCCTTCGTTGTTTCAGGAAGGGCTCGGGGTCAGACCTCCAGGTCTCGCACCTGAAGGTCCTAAAGGTGCAGGGTCACGACACAGCCGGGGGGAGCGCCCAATCGATGGACGAGAAAATCCGTCTCCCCATGGGTCCGGTCGTGGCGTCCAAGGTTCCTCCTTCTGGAGGGGTCATTCTGGCTGTGGCCGCCATCGTCGCGCCCATTGCTGACGTGGAGCCGGCGCAGGCTTCGGTCATCACCTCCGGAGACGCCTCTGGAGCGTCAGCTGATTCCGCCCCCACGGAGCTTGCCGCCACGGATCCGACAATCGTGGATGTCGACGCGAGAGCTCCTCCCACTCGTGAGGAAGGTCCCTGGGAGTTGGCACTGAGGCAGCCCCGGCCTCGGGAGTTGACCGCCTCCTGGATCGAGTGGGCGGACCAAGCGGATCCTCAAGCGCCGCTTGTCTTCTCGCTCCGGGACGACCTCGAGGCTCCCAAATGGGACGCCATTCAAGAGCTCGGGCTCAGTTCGGCGGCGGGTCTCCATGCGATCGCCGACGTCCTCGAGACGGAGCTCCCGGCCCAGCTTCAGGTGAGCCTCCGTGTCCCATGACTTTACCTGTGTATGGGTGTCGTTTTAACCGTCTCTGCTCCTCTCTCCTTTCTAGGACCTTATGCACACCTCCCGGGACAAGTCCTGCTTCCTCCGCGGCGGGCTCGGGCTCTGGAAGCAGCTTGACCTCAAGGGGAAAGCCCTTGCCCGTGCCTAGAGCGAGCTCGCCGCCGTGACCTCCAAGTTCGCCGAAGTGAGTGTTGACAACACTATCTTGAAGGAGGAGGTTGAAGGGGTGAAGGGCCGAGCCGTTGCCTCGGCGACACGGGTGCAGGAGCTGGAGGGCGCCCTGGCCGAGGCGACAAGGGAGCGCGATGCCGCCCGACAGCTTGCCGCCGAGAAGACTTCGGCTGCTGAAGCCTTGGCTTTCGACCTGAGTGAAACTCAGGCGGCATTGCGTCAGGCAGTTAGCGCGGTGGACTCGGCCCGGGAGGATGCACGGAAGGCTCGGGAGGAGGCTGACGGTATGTGCAGTGTCGTGCTTTTCGTTCTGTTCGTCTTGGTTGCTTGTTGCGTCTTTGTTCACCTCCCTGTTTTGCTCCTGTAGTTCTGTAGGCGGCTTATGATGGCGAGGCGGCCGATCACCTGGAACTGCAAAAGGCAGCGCACGCGCTGTGTGACTCCATCAGCACCAGTGGAGAACCTTCGGGGGTCTTGCTTCGAAGCCGATTGGAGGCACTTTATAGCAGCGTCGGCGGCCGGGTCAAGGAGGCCCTGCTGACGGGCATCCAGAAGACATTGGCGGTCGTGAAGTCCCATTATGGGAACTTTGACGCCGGCCCTGTTAGCGAAGGCTTCCTTGAGGCTGACAACGCCGAGCTCCTGGCGTTGGAGGACTCAATGAGGGAACCCGGAGAAGCGCTGGCGGGCCTCTTTGAAGCCGAGGTTGAACTCCCTCCATTGGACCTGCCATGAAGATCAGCCGGGCCGCGGTGCCCTTGTAAAAAATAACTTTTTGTGATTGGCTGGGAGGAAACAAACATGTGGCCCTTCATGGCCTTAATATTTATGTAAATATTTGTTGCATGTTTGTTTTTCGATTCATTTCAGTGCATTTTTCCTTTGGCGTTTTTTCTTGCCGATCCTGTGCCCAGGCCATCGAGCCTCGTGGGACTTTTTCGGGTGTCGTAGCTTTAGCAGGGTACACACAGCCGTAGTCCTAGGAGCTTTGGCAGGAAGAATCCTTGGAAAAATGGTTTAGCAGTTTCTTCCCGAGCCTCCTCCCTTTGCCGAGCGTAGATCTTATAAGTTTTCTTTCGAACGCGAATTGGCCTTCGAACGCGGAGTGGCGAGGGGAGATGCTGTAGCCAAGGGGCATAAGCGGTCTCCTCTACTTGGCCAGCTCTGTTCTCTGGGACTTCTCTTACTCTTCCGAATATTATAAGTTCACGCTTGGTTTTAGGAGAGAAACATGTTTTAGGGAGAAACAAATTTCAACAAGTTTTTAAATTTTTGCGTTTTCAAAATCGTTGAGGCTCGGGAGAGTCCGGGGGTTCCCCCGTCCTAGCCCCCGACGGAGGGTCGGCCTTTCCATAGGTTAGGCCGAGCCTCTCTTTTCTAATGCGTGGTGAAATGAAAGGTCATTTCGCTCCCGAGTGTAGGCTCGGGTCAAAAATTTAAAAATCAGGTAAAAAGAGTAGAAGTAGGGTCTTTTTATTGATTTCAAGATTTTACAAATTGTACAATGCTCAGAATCTTAAGGATAGAAGCGACGTAGCTGTTCAATGTTCCAAGCGTTGCTGTAGACCTCGCCCTTCTCGTTTGCGAGCTTGTACGTTCCGGGGCCGCAGCACCTCGGCGACGATGAATGGTCCTTCCCACGGTGGTGTGAGCTTGTGGCACCCCTTGTTGTCCTGCCTGAGGCGCAGCACCAAGTCATCTACGCTGAAGGCTCGGCCCCGGATGCGCCAAGAATGGTACTTGCGTAGTGATTGCTGGTACTTGGCCGAGTGCACCAAGGTCATGTCCCGTGCTTCGTCGACTTGATCCAACGCGTCTTCGTGGAAAGTCCGATTGCCCTGTTCATCATAGGCTTGGACCCTCAGGGCGCCGTACTCCAAATCCGTGGGGAGGACGGCCTCGGCACCGTACACTAGGAAGAAGGGCGTGAAGCCCATGGCTCGGCTTGGCATAGTCCTTAGGCTCCATATCACTGCCGGGAGCTCAGCCAGCCACCTCTTGCCGAACTTATTCAATCTGTTGAAAATTCTCGGCTTAAGGCCTTGCAGAATCATGCCATTGACACGTTCTACTTGGCCATTCGTTCTTGGGTAGGCTACGGCTGCCCAGTCCTCTCGTATGTGGCACTCATCGCAGAAGGCCAGAAATTTCTTTCCGGTGAACTGCATGCCGTTGTCAGTGATGATGGAGTTCGGGACACCAAACCAATGGACAATGTCGGTGAAGAATAACACCGCTTGTGCCGAGCTGATTTGGGCGATCGGTCGAGCTTCAATCCACTTTGAGAACTTATCAATGGCGACAAGCAAGTAGGTGAAGCCCCTGGGCGCCTTTTGGAGGGGCCCGACAAGGTCCAGTCCCCATACGGCGAAAGGCCAAGTGATGGGAATTGTCTGGAGAGCTTGGGCCGGGAGATGCATCTGCCGAGCGTAGTATTGGTATCCCTCGCAGGAGCGTACCACCTCGGTAGCATCAGCCACGGCGGTTGGCCAGTAGATGCCCTGTCGAAAGGCATTACCGACAAGAGTTCTTGGTGCAGGCGTGGTGACCGCAGGCTCCGGCGTGTATCTCTTCGAGTAGGCGTTTGCCTTGACTGAAGGGGATGCAGCGCTGGAGAACTCCCGAGGGACTCCGTCGATAGAGGTCACCGTCGATCATCATGAAAGACTTAGCTTTACGCGCAAGCCATCGTGCCTTGGTCTTGTCCGAGGGTAAGACTCCTCGGACAAGCCGGCTGACCAGCGGCTTGCGCTATTCTGGTTCATCGTCGTCCATCTCGGCTTCAATCTCCATCGCCTCGGCTTCGTCATCGGCTTCAGCCAGGGTCTCGGGTAGCTCCCCTTTGTCGGAGGGGTCGGCAGGCCCCGAGGGTCTTTCGTGGCTTGAAGACGCTCCGAGTTCTCCCGGGGGCTTGGGGGTCTCCTTCCCCTTGCCCCCCGAGGGATCAATAATGACCGAGGGCTTGTGCAGATCGTTGGCAAATACCCCCATCGGGACCGAAGCCCTTTCAGTCGCCATCTTTGCCAATTCGTCGGCCTCCTCGTTGCATCTGCGCACGATGTGGTTGAGCTCGAGGCCGTCGAATTTTTCCTTGAGCAACCGCACCAGCTTGTAGTAGGCGGCCATCTTAGGGTTCTGGCATGTTGACTCCTTCATGACCTGGTCCACGACGAGCTGGGAGTCCCCTCGAACCTCGAGGCGCCGGATCCCAAGCTCGATGGCGATGTGGAGTCCATTGACAAGAGCCTCGCATTCGTCCACGTTGTTGGAAGCCGAGAAGTGTAGCCGCAGCAGGTACTTGAGCCGGACCCCGAGGGGTGAAACGAAGACGATGCCTGCGCCAGCACCAGGCCTTCATCATCGACCCGTCGAAGTACATGACCCAATACTCTTCTTGGGTCGGGAGTGGCGATAGCTGCGTCTCGGTCCACTCTGCCACGAAGTCCGCTAGCACCTAGGACTTAATGGCTTTGCGTGGCGTGTAGGTGATGCCATCACCCATGAGCTCGAGAGCCCATTTAGCGATCCTCCCTGTCGTCTCTCGATTCTGGATCACGGGATGGGATTCGAAGTAGTGCCGCAACTTGCGCCGAGCAAGAATGATAGCGTACACCAGCTTCTGGATCTGAGGATAGCGTGTCTTGGTCTCGGACAAGACTTCGCTGATGAAGTAGACCGGCCGCTGTACCGGTAATGCGTGCCCTTCTTCTTGCCGTCCTACAACGATCGCTGCACTCACAACTTGGTTAGTAGCAGCGACATATAGCAAGAGATTCTCCTCTTTCATAGGGGGCACGAGAACCGGTGCTTTTAAAAGTAGAGCCTTAAGCCTTTCGAGGGCTTCCTGGGCCTCGGTGGTCCATGTAAAGTGCTCACTCTTCTTTAGCAACCGATACAAAGGAAGTCCCTTCTCGCAGAGCCTTGAAATGAATCGACTCAAGGCCGCGAGACATCCCATGAGCTTTTGCACACCCTTAGGTTCCGAATCGGACCCATCTGTGTGATGGCCGATATCTTTTCAGGGTTGGCTTCGATGCCACGCTCGGAAACGATGAACCTGAGGAGCATGCCCCGAGGGACCCCGAAAACGCACTTCTCGGGGTTTAGCTTTATGCTTCGCTTCTTGAGGCATTCGAACGCCTCTTCTAGGTCGGCTACTAAGTAGCCCATCTTCCTTAGATTTTATCACTATATCGTCTACGTAAGCCTCAATGGTTCGCCCGATGAGGTCCCCAAAAACTTTGAGCATGCAACGCTGGTATGTCGCGCCCGCATATTTGAGGCGAAAATGGCATGGTTACGTAACAATATGTGCCGAAAGGAGTGATGAAAGAAGTCACTAATTCGTCGGACTCTTTCATGTGAATCTGATGGTAACCGGAATACGCATCAAGAAAGCAAAGTCTTTCGCAACCAGCAGTGGAATCAACTATTTGATCAATGCGAGGTAATGAAAATGGATACTTAGGACAAGTTTTATTTAACTAGTAATCAACACACATTCTCCATTTTCTATTTTTCTATTTAACCAAAACAGGATTAGCTAACCACTCTGGATGGAAGACCTCCTTGATGAATCTGGCCGCCAAAAGCTTCTGCACCTCCTCCTTGATGGCCCAGCGCTTCTCCTCGTCGAATCAGGCGCAGGCGCTGCTTCACCGGCTTGACCCCGCCCGGATGTCCAAGGAGTGCTCGGCGACCTCCCTCGGGATGCCTGGCATGTCCGAGGGACTCCATGCAAACATGTCAGCGTGCTTGCGGAGGAAGTCGACGAGCACGGCCTCCTATTTCGGGTCGAGGATGGTGCTGATCTTCAGCACCTTGCCGTCGAGGGAGCTCGGGTTGAGGGGCACCTCCTTCACCCCCTCAGCGGGCTCAAAGGTGCCCGTGGCCTTCTTGGGGTCGGGAGCCTCCTTTGCCATCCTTTCGAGGTCGGTAATGAGAGCCTCAGACTCCACCAGCGCGCCTGGCATACTCGCAGCACTCGACGTCGCACTGGTACGTGTGTTGGTAGGAAGCGCCAATGGTGATCACCCCCTTTGGCCCCGGCATCTTGAGCTTGAGGTAGGTGTAGTTCGGGACCGCCATGAATTTGGCGTAGCATGGTCTCCCGAGGATGGCGTGGTAGGTGCCGTGGAAGCCCACCACTTTAAATGTTAGGACTTCCTTCCTGATGTTATCAGGAGTCCCGAAGTAGACGGGGCAGGTCGATCTGCCCGAGGGGTTGCACGCTCTTCTCGGGCACTATCCCTTGGAACGGGGACGTCGTGGCCCGGAGGAGCGAGCGACTGATCCCCATCGAATCAAGGGTCTCAGCGTAGAGAATATTGAGGCCGTTGCCTCCGTCCATGAGGACTTTGGAGAGCCTCGTGTTGCCGACGACGGGGTCGACAACAAGCGGTTAATGCCCCGGCGATGGGACGTAGTCGGGGTGATCGTCCCGGCTGAAGGTGATGGCGTCGAGGGACCAGTCAAGGAAGCGTGGTGTTGCTGGTCCGACGGAGTAGACCTCCCGACTGCTCGCGTTTTCGCTGTCGCGGCGTGGGGCGGTCCCGAGCCCACCGAAGATCATGAGGCACTTGTCGATGGGCGGGAACTCATCATCCTTCCCGTCCTTGTCATCCAGGTCCTTGGTGGGCTTTTTGCCGGCATCGTCCTTGAACGCCTGCCGGCCGTAGTGCTTTTTGAGCATCACACACTGTCCAAGCGTGTGATGCACCGGACCCTAGTGATAAGGGCACGGTTTGTTGAGCATCTCGTCGAAACAGCCCCGAGGGGGGCGTGTCCCCTTGGGCTCGGTGGCTGCCACGAGGGAGTCGCTGCGGAGGGGGGCCTTTCTCTTCCCTTTCTTCTTCTTGCTGTTTGGGCCTCGGGAAGAGGTGCCCGCGGGGGCCTCCTCCTTCCGTTTGCCCTTTGGGTCGGAGAAGAGGGCTCCCACCGCCTCATCCCCCAAGGCGAAGCTAGTTGCTATCTTCATGAGCTCGGAGACGCTGGTGGGGGTCTGACGTCCCAGCTCATGAACGAGCTCTTTGTAGGAAGTTCCTGCAGCAAATGCTCCGACGACGTCGGAGTCGGCGACCTAGGGCAGCTCATTATACTGCTGTAGAGAATCGTCAGATGTAGTCCCAGAGGAACTCGCCCAGCTTCTGTTTGCGGCTTCTGAGATCCTAGGAATTGCCAGGGCGCACGTACGTGCCCTAGAAGTTCCCTATGAAGATCTTGACCAGATCATTCCAGTCAAAGATCAACCGCGGGGGGAGATGCTCTAGCCCGGCTCTTGCAGAGTCGGCGAGGAACAAGAGTAGGTTGCGGATGATGATAAGATCATCCTGGGCACCGCCAAGCTGGTTCGCAAGACGATAATCTGCTAGCCATAGTTCGGGGTTGGTTTTCCCCGAATACTTGGCTATGTTGGCCGGCTGTCGAAACCGGGGCGGGAATCTTGCCCTTCGGATGGCCTCGCTAAAGATGCGAGGATCCGAGGGCTCGGGCGAGGGCTTGCGGTCCTCGTCCGAGTCGTAGCGCCCGCCCCGATGGACATGGTAGCCTCGTGCAGCTCCATCGGTCTTCCGCCGACCTGCGGGCTTGAAGGATGGCTTGGACGTCGTCGTCCTTGCCAAGTCGTTGGTGAACTGATGGGGCCCTCGGGACCTCGGGATGCACCGAGGTCTCTCGCTCGTGGCGCGCCGCACCGCCACGTTGGTGACTTTCAGCGCCATGATGGCGTGATGCTGAACTCTCCGCCTAAAGGACGGTTGCGTCCTCCAGGAGATCCTTGAGCTGGTTTCTGAGCTGCCGCGCTTCCTCGGTAGAGGGCTCGGGCATGCTCTGGAGCAGCATTGCCGTCTCCGTGAGCTTGCGGCTTGCTCGAGGCAGGGCTCCTGGTGTCCCTGCTCCATCGTCGGCGATGATACGAGCCTGGACGACCCGGGCCCGGCGTCGAGCTGCTCCGCCGGTGCCTTGCTGCTCCTCGCGTTCGAGCGCAGCTCGCAGCTCGGTGAGGCGTAGGCGGTCTTCATCCATCCGTGCCTCCAGTTCCCTGGAGCTGCTCTAGCTCCGGAGACCGGTGTGCGGGGTGAGACTGTCCCAGCCCCCGGGTCTTGTGGCGGAGCTGACCGCGCAGGCCGCGGAGTCACCGGAGGTGGAGAATGTTGTGGCTGGGGCGGAAAAGGTACTTCGTTGTCGTCCCCCGAATGGACGTCCTCCACCCGTCCGTCATCGGGGTGCACCAAGTGGTAGCATTCCCGAGCGGGGTCGATGTAGGACAGGTCGGAGTCGGTGACGACGCTCGGGGCGTCCTCCCACGAGTCGTCGGGGTGGACGGTGAAGTCCACGTTCGCCCAGAACTCATCGTCGTCGTCGCTGAGGCCCCGTCGTGACGGCGAGGTCCAACCGCGACGATCCCACTCCTCCGAATATTCTCGGTAAAGATGGCAACAGGCAGAAAAAACCCGCGTACCCGCGGGCACCCGACCCGGCGGGCGCGGATACGGGCATGAAGTTATGCCCGCGGGCACAGGTGCGGGTACAGATTGGTACCCAACGGACAAATGAATATGGGCAAGAAAATATGATATCCGCACCCGCAAACCCGTAAAACCCGACTGACATGTGGGGCTATTGCAAAAGAGTATATAAACTGCTTCACATCCTAGGGTTTCATTCATCCACTACCACCCGGCCGCCCCCACTCCTCTCCCGTCTCCTCTCCAATCGCGCCTCCCCTCACCCCCAGATCCAGTGCCGTCCGCTCGTGCCCATCCTTCCTCCGACGCCGGCAGCCGTCCGCCCGTCCTCTTCCCCAGGTCCTAGCTCGCGCTTGGCCCCAGCAGGCCGGCATCCAGCGCCTCCTCCTCCGCCTCCTTAGCACCCGCGGGCGTGGGCGCATGGCGGCCGCCGGCGCCATCCCGCGTAGCTGGAGCTCCCTGGCAAAGAGCGACTCGGGCAGCTCGGCCTCTCCCTCCTCCCCCGTCCCTCCCTCCCCGTCGCCGCCGCGGGGGCGGGATTTTGCCTGGACGCGGAATGGAGGATCAAAATCCAGCGTATAGCTCATGCGGGTGCTGGGGACGGAGGAAGTGGTGGCGTGTGGGGGAGTGCTGTGAGCCAGGGACGGGGCTGTGGGATCCTCCTGCCTCAGCGGTCAGCGCCGTCCGTCCGTCGTCCTGCTCTCCAGTCGCCGCCCTCCTGCTCGCTCGGTGAGGCTAACGGGTATGCGGGCATGCCCGCGGATAGCGGGCGCGGGCACGTAGTGCTGCCCGTGGCGAGGGCGGGCGCGAGCGCGGGCACAGAAATTTTCTCACGGGTGCGGGTCTACGAAACCTGTATCCGCGGGTAAAATACCCGTTGCCATCTGTAATTCTCGGGGAGTGAGACTGTCAGTGGAGTCCGTCTCCCTCCCGCCATACGCCCTGGGACTGCTCCCAGGAGAAGACGGTGGGGAAGCCACGTGGTCGCCCACGAGGTTGTCCAGACGCTCGAGACGGTGGACAGGTGTCTCCACCAAATCGTGCAACAGAGCACGGACTAGCGCGGACGTGGGCGTCCACAGCACTTTGGAGCCCGAAGAGAGATGACGGCGCCGTCTCCCTCCCCAATGAGGGCGGAGAGAGAGACCTGTTGACGCCACGATCTCACCCCCGCCTGGCCTTCGGGCGGTTGGCGGGTGTGTGGCTGCCGGCACCGGAGTTGTCAGGGTGGCGGCCGGTGCCGAGTCGGCGTCCCCTGCTGGGGGCACCTGGTTGGCCGCGCCTTCCGCGACCAGGGGCGGGTTGGCGCGGTTGTGCCTCCTCCTCCTGGTGCGCCGGGAAGCGCGGCGTGTGGCGTTCCCCTCATCCTCTGGGACGGACGGAAGTGTCGCCGTGGTCCCTTCCCCGGCCGCCTGATGGGTCGGAGTCAGGACGATGATGCTGCGGGGCTCGATTGGGCGCGGGTTCATCTCGAGTCCTTGGCCGGTGGCCACGAACTCAAGACTCCCGAACCAGAGCATCTCCCCAGCAGGAAGCGTCATGGAGCTATCAGCCATCCGGAACCTGAGTCAACATGCAAAAGGCCCCTACCTGGGCGCCAACTGTCGGTGCTAGTTTTAACGGGTGCTAACACCGGCTAGTGATTTTGTGTTTTGCGGTTAAGGCTCCGGATGGTGTGTAAGGGGGAACACAGGTTTTATACTGGTTTAGGCCGAGAGGGCCCTACATCCAGTGGAGAGGAGAGTCGTGTTGCCTTGCACCGGGGTGCTTGTAGTAGGGGTTACAAGCTGGGCGAGAGAGGGAATTGCTCCCAAGTCTCTTGCGAGTGTCTAAGTGTATACAAGTTGCTTGTTGTTGCGTGGTGTGTGTGAGAATGAGTCTGTACTCTAAGAACCCCCCTAAGGCTGGCCTCTGCTCTCCCTTTTATAGTCACAAGAGAGGGGCGAGGGACAGCGCGTACATTGCCATGCAATGTTACACTGGGGAGTTGTTGTCACTGTTTGACTGTCGTCAGCTACGGTCTTGTCTCCGCGTCCCAGGGGTATGGCCGTAGTGGTTCGTACGATCTTGGTGAGTTTCAAGGCGGCAATAGTCGTCGGGATTACGGCATGGCGTAGTGTCACTCCTGATGGCCGTCTACATGCACGATGTGATAAGAGGTTGAGTCGCCTCGGGACTCCTGGAGGCGTGATGGAACGGAGCAGGGCGACACCTCCCCTCGGGAGCATTTCCGGCTTCCGGACAGTGTTTCTCGAGGGTTAGGTGGGCCCGGATGGAAGGCGTGCTCGTCCTTTCGATCGGACAGTGCAGTAGGTGCTTTTTCCGTTCTTGCGTAGCCCGTTCGTCAGGCGCTTGGACTGTCGTAGTCAGTAGTTGGTAGATCCCGGCGGAAAACGGGGCGGAGCACCGTAGACCATACCAGGGAGGGGATGGCCGTAGTGGGTCCATCAAATCCGTCGCCAGGGAAATCCTGATAGGTGGTATGGCCGTGGTGCGCGTGCGAAGCACAGTCGCATCGAGAATCTCGCCTGATGGGACAGTGCTTGTAAAGTGGTCAGAGAGGTCTCTTGTGATCCAAGATTGCTCTGCTGATGTCAACTGTGCATTGGATGCTTTTGAGAGATTGCGCCCGAGGGGAATGGGGAAGCTCGGACGAATCGGAGAATCGGCGCCCGAGGGTGCCGCTTTTCCGAGCTCTCTCGGAGAGACTCGGACGAATCGGAAAATTGGCGGCCGAGGGTGCCGCTTTCCCGATGGTAGGCTGGTGTTGATGCAGCGCCGTCATGAGCCTCTGTAGGCGTGGCCTTCATGGTCTTTCACAGGCTTTGCCTGGGCTGGGCCGTATTGGGAATATGTATTTTTCATCGAAGTTGGGTACCCCATACTTTGGTACCTGACAACTTACATTTGAAATGGAGGGAGTACATTGTGTATGATTGTTAAAGCAACGAGACACCCTTAATAATTAGTTTGAGCAGTAAAAGTTTCTACACCTATCCTAGATAAAGTGCATGTACCATCACGATCGAGTTGTTAAAAACTCACTGCGGAACAGAAAGGGTAGGCTTAAAGTAGACATGTAAACTATCCAAGTGAATTTTCCTACGGGAAAGGCTGGAGGAAGTCTAGAAGAATTAAATAAAGATTACATGGTGGGCAATCTAGGAAAAAATAAATAAAGACTGCATGGGATGGTCTCGAAATTGATTTTCAAAATGGAGAAAACAAAACTACAAGAGCTACATGGTATGGGCCCAGAAATGATTTTTTTTAAAAAAGGAAAAAAGAAATGCTGCAATTTGGAAAAAAAAATGTCAGAAGTGGGATTTGAACCCACGCCCTCGTTAGAGGACCAGAACTTGAGTCTGGCGCCTTAGACCACTCGGCCATCCTGACCTTACTGTTACATCATTGAGAACAATGTTTATTAATTGTGTACCATTTGCTCGGTAAAAGAAAAAGCAGTGCGTTAAGATTTTCTAAACCTGAAATGTTGCGTGCCTGTACAATATATGTGACTTGTGAGAGGGCAACCGCACGTGGCTAATTGATTCTTCAAATGCAGACTAAACTCACAATCCTTTCCTTATGGTCTCATCGTTCACAGTTTTAGCGTGAAGCTTTAGTGAAAGCTGCTGTGCACGTACATTTCTCAGTTTTTTTGTTGTCACGACATAATGTAGCTCCAGCCTTTTGTCAAACAAAATCGGTGATGGTTCTAACTGTGTGCGAAGTCTACACCCGTGTGATGTGATCAGATGTTAAGATGGAAATGCAAGGCTGGGACGACTACTGTGTACAGCGTGCAGCGTTGGGCTGGCCTGAGGAGCGGAATTAATGCACGTCTGGCGTGCAAACGTCAGCGAGACCCGTCATATGAGCAAATTCGACGACACGGTGATAGGTGCAGCTGCCGTCGTTTGACCATCTAGAAGGCGAGTATACTGCTTTTTTTTTTTTTTAAGAAGGGCGGCAAAAGCTTTGCCGGATTTTTATTAAAAGAAGAAAAGAAAACAATACAAAATTTTTTTAATTAACAAGACTCGGACTGCCTTAGCCTACCTGCATTTGAAACTACCACCCTATCAAAGTCCGAGAAAAACACGACCCAACCAAAAAACACTCTAAAGCACAAAGCCTCACAAACCCAAAGTTATACTCTAAATATTTTGTGTTCTCCTCGCCATATGCTGCTGATCTATATCTTCTTTGCAGAGGAATGCTACTTGTCTTGGCTGCAGGAAAGAGTTTTGAAAAGTCCTTCTATTTATCTCCTTCCATACGTTCCACAAAAAGTAGATCATTATCCCATCGAAGACTTTCCTGTTTTCTTTCGCTATTTTCCTCCGACATCTTTGCCAATGATTATGAAGAGGCCCATTTGATGTCACTGAGTTGAGACATGAAAGCCCCAGCCAGCCCCTTAGTATATCCCAAACTTCTTTGGTGAAGGTGTAGTCCTTGCATAGGTGAGTTGGAGTCTCTGGCTCAGTACCACATAGCCTGCATAAAGGGTCACAAGGCCAATGCCGCTTCATCAAATTGTTTGCTGTCAGAATTTTCCTATGAAGGAGAGTCCAGGCGAAGAATCTGCACTTAGGCTCCACTTTCGCTTTCCAAATTGGCAATAGCTTAAGCTTACTAAAAGAGCCTTGGAACTGCATGTTGTACGCACTTTTGGTCGTGTATTCCCCATCGATCGTCCATCTCCAAATTATGCTGTCCTCCTTGCTCTCGTCTAGCTTGCAACTGATTTACGGCCTCCCATAGCCGGATATATTCACTCAACTCTTGGCCGACGAGATTGGTGTGACATGAGCTATCCAGCGGTTCCCCTGTAATGCCTTGCACACCGATATGTTTTTCCGCTTTGCTTTCTTGTAAAGCGAGGGTGCAATGTTTTTAGGAGCTTGTCCTTCCATCCATGATGATGTCCAGAAGGATGCCCACTGCCCATTCCCAATGGTGACTCTAGTAGATGCCGCGAATAATTCTTTGTCTGTCTTATCGCATGGAAGGTCCAGATTTATCCAGGGCTTGTCCTTGTGTTTCCAGCGTTGCCATAACCATCTCAACCACATGGCCCTAGCAAACCGTTCAAGGTCCAAGACACCCAGCCCCCCCTTGTCTTTAGGCCGGCAAGTAGTTGCCCAATTGACGAGGGAATGACCCCCGGAAACCTTATTTGGAGTTTCACCCCGCCATAGGAAGCTTCTTCTGAATTTGTCGATTCTCTTTAGAAGCCATTTCTGCTCCTCAAAAGCTGTCAGATGGTAAATCAGTTGTGACGACAGACCGACTTTACAAGAGTCTCCCTACCAGCTGAGGACAAGAGCCGTCCTTTCCAACTCGGTATCCTGGTTCCTATCTTATCGATCAGGGGTTGTACATCAATCCGACGCAGTTTTCTGGTGTGCAGAGGAAGGCCCAAGTATGTTCCCGGGAATTTGCTGACCTTTCCTGTAAAATTTTGGAGCAGTTGGTCCACTGTGCTGTTGTCCATGCTTATAGGAAAAATCTCTATTTTGGCTAAATTTACATGGAGGCCCGAGCAGTCACCAAAGAACTTCAGGATCTTGTGCCGCGAACAGCGCCGCATCATCAGCATATAGTGAGCACCGCAGGGCTGCAGCCCTAGGGAGCACCGGCTTGAGTATCCCTTGCCGCGCCGCCTCCTCGATAATGCGATGTAGGGGATCAATGGCCAGAATAAACAGCATGGGTGACAGTGGATCCCCCTGGCGTAATCCCCTTGCATGTCGAATTTGCTCAGTTGGCTGTCCATTCACTAGTATCCTGGACGAGGAGGTTCCCAATATAGCCGAAATCCAGTTCCTCCACCTAATGCTGAATCCCAACTCATCTAGCACTTCCAGCAGGAATCTCCAGTCAATCGAGTCAAAGGCCTTGGAGATGTCAAGCTTGATGAACAGTGAAGGCTTCCTCTTCTTGTGTAGTGCCTGGATTACACGTTGTGCATAGATGAAGTTATCGTGTATGCATCTCCTCTTTATGAAGGCATTCTGTGCGTTCGAAACAAGGGAGTTTAATTTTGGTGCCAATCTATTCGCAAGTAATTTTGTTATGATTTTGGCCATGCTGTTGATGAGGCTTATTGGCCTGTAGTCCTTTATCTCTACAGCTTCCTGTTTTTTTGGCAGTAGGGCAATGTTAGCATCATTTATTAGGCCCAATTTTGAAGTCCTGAAAGTGTAGAAGTACATGATCGCCTGGATAAGGTCTTCCTTTATAACTGGCCAGCATAACTTGTAGAATATCCCTATGAAACCATCCGGTCCGGGCGCCTTTTCGTTCGGCATCGTCTTGATAACCGCCTCAATCTCCTGTTCCGTGAAGGGGGAGTCCAAGTCCTGCAGGTCATGCCTATGGTATGCTAGGCCCTCCCAATTAATCGCCTTTGATCTGTTAAACGAGGTCCCTAGGAGGTTGCTGAAATGAGAGTGTATCAGCTGCTCCTTAGTCTCTTGCGATGTTACAACCCCTGAACTCCCCTGTAGGGTACTGATAAAAGTCTTTTTCCTGCGATTATTGGCATGGATGTGAAAAAAAAAGTGAGTTCGTGTCTCCTTCCCTTATCCAAGTTTGTCTAGAGTGCTGTCAAGCTCTCGCCCTTTGTATTGCCGCAAAGCCAAGGGCCTTCAGGTTAAGGTATTTCTTGAACTCTAATTCTTCTGTTGTTAGTGTTCTGATTTCTTGAGCTCTCTCCAGGTGTGCTGTGACCAAATTTAGTATGGCCCATTTGATCTTCCAGTTTCCTAAACACTTTCTTCTCCAGTTTTTGAGCGCCTTTGCTGTTCGCCGCAATTTGACATGGAGGCGCAGGATGGCATCTTGTGTGTTAACTGGCCTTTCCCAAGCTTCTTTCACGATGTCCAAGAAGCCCAGCATTTTGGTCCAATACGCCTCAAATCTAAACCCCCCATAGAAATTAAATTCTGTATCACCATTCAAGAAAAGCGGGCAGTGGTCCGAACTTAATGAAGCCAGTGCGTGTAGTTCCGCCCTTGGGAAAAGATCGATCCATTCTGTAGAAGCCAGTAGATGATCAATTTTTGTCATGGTTGGATTAAGTTGACCATTGCACCATGTGAATCGTTTACCCTTTAGCTCAATAGGTATGAGTTCCAGATCATCAATCATGGCCCTAAATCTTGCGGTCATTGGTAAGTTAATGTGTGAGTTGTTTTTGTCCTGGGCGCGAAGGATCCAATTGAAGTCCCCCAGGATGAGCTAAGAGGGAAGAACGTGTGGCTTGAGGTTGGCAATTTCCTTAATGAAGAGGATTTTGTCGCTATCGGATTGTGGGCCGTACACTCCTGTTATCGTCCATTCTGTATTTTCAGCTCTCATCATGATCTTTGTCGAGATTGTGTTCATCGTGAGGTAAGGCTGACCCAAGGTAAAGAAGCGTTCTGAAACAGCCAGTAGGATTCCTCCCCTGGTTTCCTCCGCCGGCAAGAATACTGCATTGTCTACAAAGTCTTGGCCTACTATTTCGAGGATAAGGCTACGACTCCACGCCTCTATTTTCGTTTCCTGAAGACAAACAATCGTTGCCTCAGAAGAAAGAATTTGTCTGCATACCGCGGCGCGCTTTGCCCCGTCATTTAAGCCTCTCACGTTCCAGCACAAGATTTTGCAGTCTTTAGCTGACATAATTGGATAGGCTGACCACTCTGGACATCTACACATTCAGTTGCCATCCTTTGCCATGCAAAGAAATGATCCCACTTACACATGCTGGTTAGTCGGACACTCCGGCATCGATTACAGAACGAGCAGCATTGTCGCCGAAGGCTACGAGGCCAGCAGGCGAAATTCTAGACACTCCGGCATCGATAACAGTACGAACAGTATTGTCGCCGAAGGCTACGAGGCCAGCAGGCGAAGTGCCGAAACAAACTAAGAGGATCCAAATGAAACAGGGGCGTCGACGCCCATACACCACGCAGGGCACTACTGAGAACAGGTTGCCTAAGATACATGGGGCTGGAAACCCAGACCCTCCCATCCATTGAGGTAACATTGATGAACAGACAGTCCACCAGTGAAATGGCATCTAGGCCATCACGCTCAGGCCCCCTGCCACCTCATTGGGGGTCCCTTCCTTCTTCTTCCTTTTGGCGTCCTCCTCAATGAGAGACTTGATTGCCTGCATCGTAGCCTCCTTGACTGGCTTCTCAAGATCCTGTAGAAGAAAATTATGATCAGTTGTCTCAGACTCGCCAATTTTATTTTTGGAGCTCTCCCCACCTGCCAAGGACCCCAGTTTTTTAACCAACAGTTCTTGGGCGATTTCAATGGTGCCCTTACCTGAATTTACTGCAGCTTTCTTTGCTAACCTGGCGCTGTGCCTTTTAAGATCACTGGTTGCCTCGCAAGGCGCCTCACCCTCTAGACCACTATAGAGTGGTCTTGTGCTTAAGCGATTTGAGGCTACAGGAGGGAGCGTGTCTAGCAGTGGTGGTGCTAAGGTTCTAGTGATTGAGTTCAAGAAAATGTCAACAGGCTCTTCTGGTTGCTGATTACTGGCAGTAATGTCATCCCCTACCGCCTGGGCGACTTCCCCTAACATTTCTGTAACAGTTTCATGTGTTGCTAAGACCTCCGGGTCTGGCAGAGCAGCCCCCGAGGGATGCTCCGCTTCAATGTCAGTGTTATCAAAGTGTGGTGCCCCTTCTATCACTTCTGCCAGGCCATGAGCGCTTTCAGTTTCAGAAACTTGGGCAGTTTCCTCTAAACAGATAGGTTCTGTGTTAACTATTGTCACCAAATGGGCAGCGGGCTCTAGTTGAAAGGATGTTACGTTATCAAACTCCAGATGAACGGATTCTGCATTTTCAAATGTTTGGCCACTTGACTGGGCAGGAGAACTCACCAGCAGTTCTTGTAACTGATCCAGGGCTTGCCCCACCTCCTTGCTGATGGTGTCGCCGTCAACCAGCATAGGCGTGCTTTTCTCCTTGTCGAGGTCGCTTCCCTCCATGGGGTGTTCCCCTGCAGCCTTGCATGCTTCCTCCACCACAATCTTGTCTGCCAAAACCACGAGATTGTTGTCTGCCAAGTCTGGCTCAAAAAATGAAGAAGTTTTAGGGGAGATTTGAGGGTTACCCATGATGAGCCATATGCTGTCATCCTCCATCTTGGTCTTGATGGGCCCCATCACTGTCGCGATGGGGTTTGCAAAGGAGACTGATTTCTTCTTCCTGCCCGTATTGTTCACCTTGGCCCTCCAAATCATGACTGGAGTCTTCTCAGGGGCCACCGCCCTTCTGCTCCCCCTTGGTGGCGAGCTCCTCCGCTCATGCCACCTGCTGGAGCTAATGCAATCGTCTGGCCCGGCCCTGCAGCGTGAGCTCCTCGCCCACACCGAGATGCTGCGGCGGCACCGGCCACCGTGGTCACGCCTTTCTTCATGGTCGTCGTCGTCGTCATGCCTCGGGTGACGCCTGATGTCCCTTCCACGGTCATGGCTGCGGCCGCCCTGCACACGCTCCCCCACCGAGTCAGGGGTCCCGTAGTTCCAAATGAACTCCCGGCGGGCCTTGCGGTTCGGATAGCCTCCGGATCTTCCACGTCCCTGCAAAAAGAAAAGGTCCTCCACCACCTCGATGTGATTGCGAAGCAGGTATCTATGGCCGCGCTTGAGGTCTTCTGGGTCGTCGTGGTACGGTGATGGCGGCAGCGGGACTGAGATCGGCGGCAGCTCCGTGTCAGGCTCTGTGACAGTGAGCCACACCTCCACGGGAATGTCACAAGGGTCGCAGCACCAGGCCCAAAGGTCGTAGGACCTGGTGCGCTGCCTGCGCCGCATCTTCTCCTCGATGCGGTGGATCGCGCAGCTCCTACCGAGCGCCAGCGCGGCCACCTCCTCTGCCCAGCAATGCACGGGAACACCCTCAATCCTCACCTTGACGTTGTACTCCCAGTTGACACTGGTGGCATACCGACGTTCGTTCCAGGCGGCGAAATGGAACACCCGCCCGTTGTCGTCGTCGACGGCGCCCCTGTCAACCACCCTCTGCCAGACCGCAGAGTCATAGAAGATGACGAGGTATTGCTCGGGGAAGTGCTTGATCACCTGGAAGTCTTCATGATGAAGGTTGAGCTTGCTAAGCAATGCTTCGCCAACATGGTATGGCTCCGTGTCATGGCTGCTGCCATTGATCCAGCAGACTGCAGCGTGCCTGATGAGCTCATCCCTGCGCCTCCTGATGAGGCCAGTGCCCGCCACTGCACAGTGGCTGCGCGCTGGCCGCGCCCTCGGGTCGCCTGGGTACCTCGCCATCGCCATCTTCTCTCCTCCACGGACCACCTCCGCGAAGGAACGGTGGTCGGTCTTCTGTGAACCCCAGGTGGGGAAGGTTGTGGCTATGGGTGTTGGACTGGTTCGTTGCTCTTTCTGTTGCCTTATATGCTGCGTTCCTCCCTTGCAATCCACCGCTCTATGCCCCGATCGGTAGCATCTCCAGCACCTCGGGCGACGCTGGCAGATACGAGCAAGGTGATTTGGGGAAAAACAGTTATAACACCGGCCTTCCAACTTTGATTTGAAGAACGCTGCGCCCATTGATGGGGGACGTGGTTGGTTTTGGACTTCATGTCGATTTTTCCTGCGGATCTTGGCTGGTTCCCATCTTTCTTCTCCTGGTGAGTCCCATCCTTCCTCGCTGGTAATGATGTCCAGTTTGGGTATTCGCAGAGGCGTGCTTCGGAAAGCCGGGGACTGGGGCAGACTCGCGCCGGAGGAAGCTGGGGGAGGAGTAAATGGCTTCTTGCTCTTCTGCAAATCTTCAGCAGTAACGAGCATTTAAAGGTGTTTAGGTACCCATCAATCGACACTGATGATCATGCACATGGCACATACAGTACGACGGTACGAGTGATCAATCGATATCCATCGATTAGATCGATTAGCTGTGTTTCTAGTTGATTCTCAGCAGGAGTATCTATCTCCAGCAGGAGTATTTTCTAGGGACTGCATTAAAAAAATTCTTCAGATCAGCACTGCTTCAGTGTTCTTGTACTACAGCGCCCATACAAAACAATCAGCATCCATCAAATGTTTCACGGGAGGATGCGGAGAACTAAACCACACAAAAAACATGCAGGGCGGGCGAATCGAACGTGTTCACATCATCACACCTTGGCAAGCTCACTGTTAATGATGCAAGGAAAGGCTGCATCGGCGCTAGCTCAACGATCTGAGTGAACAAAACAAACAAATCTGGGAGATGATGAATTGTCATCGCTTTGTCAAGAGAACGTCATCGCTTTGTCACTGCTGTGACGAGGACTGATAATTACTACTGGATCCTTACAGGTGGCTAATAAGTGGATTAATTTAGTAGCCAAGCCTTTAATTAGCCAACTAGCTGGGTAATTCAGACTAATTTTTAGCCTGAGCTAATGAATAGTCCTAACTAATCCAAACAGATTCAGTCAAAAAAAAAAAAAAAAAAAAAACTAATCCAAACAGACCCTAGTAGCATTTTGTCCTCTGAATTTTCAGTGCATCTAAACTACAATTCGATGTGTTGTTGATACAAAATGCTACTTGATTCTGACACCTAACATCGTTTGCTCATCAAGGCTAAGATTTGATCAGTGCCATTGTCCAATTGACTAAACATGATCTGAAAGATAGCTTGCGAGGACTGGTACAGTGTTTCTCTGTCAGTATTAGTACCCAGCCTTGGTGATAGGAGACTGTGTGTGTGGCCAAACAAAGATATCGTGGCCGTCCCATGTTCACATGCACCAACGAAAATATTCTCTGTTGGCATCTACTGTACCCATCTGAACAATCCAATAGTACTAAGATATTTTAAAGAAGTGTGTATCAAGAATCTTCATTTGAGATATTTTAAATAAGTATATCAAGAACCTTGATTATTGCATAAAAAATTGCTCCATCTCAAAGGCTCCAAACTTGAACTGCTCAGGGAAGGGCAGAGTATGATCTCCCAAGAACAACCAAACAGGACATTGTGTGTTCAGAGGCATTACCCATCCGAATTATATTCTGAACATTGAAGAATTTGCAGACCAGAAGAAACGAAAGAATGTCGCCACTGATCACAGCTCAAGTGGCGATGAACATCAATCAGTACTACTACAACAATTGAACTTCTTCAATCTTAACTGACAGCATACTGCTACTTCTGCACTACTACAACACTACTACTAGAACCAGATATTACCAGAACTTTTTTTTTTGTTTGGTTTCCCTGAATCCTGAAGAAATGTGAACTATACACAGTTTGCGGCGGTGGCGCTGCATCCGTCCCGGGAGTGAGTCGCAGAAGATCTCAGAAGAACGGGAAGAAGCCGGTGTCTTGCTCCATCTTGGCGGCCATCGGCGACACGAGCATGGAGCCAAAGAAGTCGGCGGAGTCCCCCGGCATCTGCAGGTCGTCGAGGTTGATGCCCGCGAGCCAGTCGTCGCCGCCGAGGTCGCCGAAGTCCTCCACCTCCTCCTTGGGCAGGATTGCGCCGGCAGGGGCGGCTGCTGGCGCTGGTGCTGGACCCAGACCCATGATGTCGTCGAGCGCCGGCAGCGACGCCAGCTCCGGGAACGGGTCGTCGTCGATCTCCGACTCCGGCGTCCGCGTGTCGGAGTGCGAGTGCGAGAGCGACTCCTCCATCTGCTCCTTCTTCTGCTGCTGCATCTTCTCCCACTCGTTCTTCTTGTTGTACAGCCGGCACAGCACCCAGTCATCCAGCTGCAGGAGAATCAATCAATCAATCGAAGAGCAAATCAGCATCCCGGTCGGCCAATCAATCCTTTCAAGAAGGAAACAGAATCAACCAAAGAGGAAAAAAATTGTTACCCTGAGATTGCCGGTGTTGGACTTCTTGGCGCCGGCGTCGGCGAGGCGGTACTCGTGCATGATCCACTCGGTCTTGACGCCGCGGGGGGGCTTGCCGTGGTAGAAGACGAGCGCCTTCTTGATGCCGAGCGTGCGGCCGGCGTGGTGGACGGGCTTGTCGGCGCCCGTGGCCTTCCAGTACCCGGAGCCGGCGGCGCGGTTGGGGCGGGAGCCGTTGGGGTACTTGCGGTCGCGCGGCGTGAAGAAGTACCACTCGCGGCGGCCGAAGAGGGCCCGCTCGGGGAGGTCCCAGGGGTCGAGGCGGTACAGGTCGACCTCGGCGATGATGCTGACCGGCGGGCGGCGCCCCGCCGCCCGCGCGCACAGGTAGTGCGCCACCAGCTCCTCGTCCGTCGGGTGGAACCGGAACCCCGGCGGCAGGTTCAGCTCCGCCTCCGCGTCCCGGCGCTGCTGCTGATGCTGATGCTGCTGCGCCGCCGCCGCCATCACTACCATTGGCTGGCTCGCAAAGGGCGGCTAGCTCTTGAGTCTTGACTGTTCCTCGGTGTTGTTGGTTGGCTGGCTCTTGCTGCGGTGCTGTTGTTGGATTGAATGGCTGTCGAGTGGAGGAGAGGAGTGGTGGTGTGTTCTTGGGGGTGGGCGGGGAGTGGATGGGGAGGGGGATAAATAGAGAGGGGAGGAGAGGGTCAAGGCGACGAAGCTTCGCGGGAGGGTGAGGGGTCAAAGGGGGAGGAGGTGGGATTGGGGGCGGCGGCGGCCAGGGGTAGGGGACGAACGGGGAAGGGGCAGGGTCGCGCGCTGGTTGGGAGTAGCGGTCGGCCGCTTGCCGCTTATGGTGGATGCTGACGTCGACGACACAGAAAACAGAAGAGAGCCATGAGCAACCGTTGGCTGCACTTTCCCTTGTCTTTTTCTTCTTTTATTTAGAAAAAATAGAAATAAATATATATAATCCTCATGGATTACGACTAATGGACAGCTACGTTTATCTCCGAGGATACAGCTGGGCATGTCTCAAATTTGAGCATAGTCGGTTTTTCAATAATCAAGATATGATGATTTACTCCAGAGAAATGCAAACGGATAGGAATTGGTGTGCGAAATCACGTAACCTGCGCTAACGAGACTCCGTTGGTTGAAACTGAAAACTGATTTGCTGTGAAAAAAAAATTCTATTCTAAAGATAAAAAGAAGATAAAATAAATTACTTATAAGCTCAAGCGAACAGATTCTCTTATAATATAATACTACCTCCGTACTCATAAAACTTGACGTTTTGGACAAGATTTTGGCCAAACATAGGAAATATAAATAATGAATAATTTTTAAGTTGTTCAGTTTGAAAATATGAAAAGTATATAAATAGATTTGTCTCGAAATATACTTTTATAAAAATATGCATATATCACTTTTTAATAAAAATTTTTACAGAAATGTGAAGTCAAAGTTAAACTTTGGAGACCGTGTCGTTATCCAAAACATTAAGTTTTATAGGTATAGAGGGAGTATATGTTTAGGACACGTAAATTGGCTTCAAAAAACTAGTTAGAGCGCTCTCAATCTCAAAAATTTTAAAGGGTCGTCATAGAGGAAAGGAGATCTCAACCTGAATAGTACAATTGTATTGGAAGTACAACGCACATTACTAGGGATAAAAATAGAACCTAATGTTTTAATACGAATAAAAGTACGTACTTGCTACCTAGTACTAGATCGCTTTCTTCTATACCTACTCCGTATGAATGCACCCTGGTATAAGATTCGCAGTGTCAAAAGAGTATTTAGCTGACATGACCTTTTCCTTATACATGTAATACATAATAATTTACTTTTAGTTACGTTTGATCTACTAAATAAGTGTACTGCTACGTTTGATCCACCAAACTAAAGTTGATCAAATATAAAGTTTAGTTTGGTGGATCAAACGTAGAAAAAATACCCTGGTGGATAGTGTTACCTTTCCTGAATTTATTCTAAAATTTAACGGTGTTATGCTTTCAGTGGTAGGTGACGTTCCCGTCGATAGCGAGGCGTCTGTGGTGATTTCATCATCTCGAGATCTACCGGCATAATCTTTTAGAGGTGCTCATAGGGGTAGGGTTTGTGTGCGTGTGTTCACAGGAGTGAGTGTGCGTGCGTTGTTAGTCTCTGTGTGTACTGTGTAATTCGAAAAAAAAACCGTAGCCAAAATATACATAATTATATACCAGTAATTTGGATCGGAGCGTGCTTGCGGCCTCAACTCGAGTGGAGGCAGGACGAGACGAATCATTCATCAGAGTCAGTTTGAACGTCTTTGAATCAGGAACTAGGTCTATTGTACGATCAATGCCAAAACTTTGTAAACCTCAACGCTTTTTGTGATGCTTTTGAGTAATACTAGAGCGAGGGTCTTCCCCTTTCATCTTAAAAAAAATTAGACTCGGCTAACTATATTCATTGCTAGATTTAAACAACCAAAGGTCTGTTTGGTACCGCTCACAATAGTTTCACGAGTAGTTGTGAGTTTTCTTTTACCAAACATCTTTATACAAAACAGCTTCATGGGTGAAGGTATTTTTCCCATTCTCTCACATATGGATGACCTGACTTTAGCTAAAAAAAAATAGCTTATCACAGCTCGTTCCTTCATTTCTCTCTCAACCAACCATGCATGAGTTATTGATGAAACTGTCTTACTAAATAATATTCTCAAAACAGTTCAGCTTTAAAAAAAATTGCACATTAAGCCATTTTCTTTAAAAAAAACAGCTTCAGTTGTGAAGCTGGGCTGTAACAACGAGGCCTAAACGTGGATAAACTCTAGTTTGTGTTTTAATTGGACCGTTCAGATTCTAGCAGCTATTTCGTGGGCTAAGGTTTAGCTCGTGAATCTAAACTGAACTTTTATAATAGGCCACTATCAAAAATCGAAGTCAATATAATTTTGGACCTGAGGCTACAAGCAAGCATTGATGATAAGCATCCGTAGACCTGGGTTGCACATACATATTCCCCTCTAAGAACCCGATTACCCGACGAAGACGTCAACAGAAAAAACTAATCCGCACGTCTTGAAGCTTACAAGTATGTTTTTGGGTATATTGATAGAATAAATTACGGCCACGTGCGGCGAGACGCTAAAGTTAAGAAACGAGGCCGCAGAGCACGAGCGTGGCGACCTGTGACGCCCGCGCCGTGCGAACAGGTCTTTCTGTTTAAGAAATTTTGGTCTAGAATATTTTTCTTTGCTACCTGACGCTAATTTCTTTGTTGTTGGACCAAATATATATATTTTTAAAACTATTAATATTTATGGTACATAATTAGTATCACTGGAAAGATTTTTTTGAATCTAGTTTTTTTAATAAATTTATTTAGAAATACAAATGTTGCATATATTTTCTATAAATTAAGTTAAATTTGTGACAAGCACACCAACGACGACTCTTTTTTTAGAGACAGAGGAAGTAGATAAAGAAGAAGGGTACAAGAACTAGCATATTTGCATTATGGGAGAAAAGCAGAAAGCTACTAAAGCTGTAAATTGTAATAGCCTTTACTGTTTTAATAACATCTCTAAATTATTAGAGATACTGCTATAAATGTTACTATGTTAACAATATGTACTTTGGGTATTACTATGGATTTTGTATGGTCATTAGTGCACTTTGATTATTGTTACGGACGTATGGTCCAATATACTTGCATTGTAATTTTTTTTATATGGAATACCCTGCCAAAAAATGCTGGCTCCGCCACTGGTTGGCCGCGGCCGATTGTACCTGCAGCAAAGAAAATAAATGCAGCGTCCCACAGCAATTTCACGAAAGAATAATGTCATGTACCAAAATCTTCTTTTTGTTTGATTAGTTTTATAATTTTTAAGTATTGTCATTATCTACTCCGAGTGTCTCGCTAGTTTAAAATAGAGAGCAGAATTGAGAAGCTGTTTGGTTCCCAGCCTAGGTCAGCCACGCCACAGCGTGGCGTCGCCACGACCGCGGCGGTGAAAACGCTCACCACATCTCGCCACACTCTGCCAGCAGGTAAAAACAAATGCCAGAAGCAAAACAACGAGAAATTAAATGTGCGGCAGCCAGAGCGTGCTTCAGAACTAAACGTGAACCTAACAGGTGTGGCAGCCTTACTTTCTCGTGGCGAGTTGACTCTCTAGGATGTTAGCAAGATCTAAAAAAAACATTGATAGTGAAAATATATAGCGAGTAATTTATACTAAATGATTCGTGATTTATCAGAGGGTGAGCTCTTGCCTCTTGGAGACGCGCTCCTAACACCCTTCTCGTGTGCACCCACACTTTTGTAGTCGTTGCAATTCACGACCTGAGACGGCAAGCCATTGACGCGGGGGAGGCCAAAGCGGATAAGCATCATAGACTTGGGTCGCACGTACCCGATCTGGCCGATCACCAAACGACGGCGTCAACAAGTAGTACTACTAATCCTCAGGGCACATGCTAATCCTGCGTTTATGGTCACGTGCGGAGAGGCGCTAAAGTTAAGCGATGCGGCCGCAGAGCAGGAGCGTGGCGACCCGCGGCGCATTTCATCGAGGTGACGCCCCCCGCGAACAGGTCTCGCGGTCTCGCTCTAGCACACGCATGACGCATGCATGTCGCGCGAGTCGCCGTCAGCCGGATCAGAAAAAGGCGCCAGCCCCGAGCCCCTCTGTCCCCTTGATTTCGCGAAGGAGCAAGGACGGGCGCGGTGACGTCAGTGCCGACCTCATCTCGCGCCTTTGCTGACAGCCATGTCGGCATCACAGGGTACGGCGCGAGCGAGCGAGGTGGTTTCTCTGCAGCCGTGCAAACTTGTGGCCCGACCACGACCTGTGGTGCGAGTACTCGGCCCAGAAACTTTAGAACCTGTTCGGTTGGGTAGGACGGTACGGCTGGTTGATAGAAAAATATTATTAAATGGCTGGTTGGTGTTAGCTGGACTAGCCAGTTGAACAGAGTTTGTTTTTCTCATCATATCGATTGTACTTCCTGCTTACATAGAGTACTAAATAAAATAGCAGCTGTTATATGTTTGTACTTTTTGCCTGGTTAGCTCGAGATGAACCTTTTGAGTCTATTTGCGCCATGATTGGACAAAAGATGTCAAATACAGACGAAAGTGCTACAGTATACTTTTTCACCTCTTTTCACCAAGTAAATAGGGCCTCACTCCTATGGTACGTGGATGGGACGAGCCAATCTAAGAGTGTGTTTAGTTCGCGAAAAGTAAGGTAAAAAATCACTGTAACACATGGAGAATCTTTTAAAAAATATTAAATTATAGCCTAATTAAATAGACTTAAAAATTCGTCTCGAAAAAAATAGGCAAACTATGAAAACATGTAACAATTGCTACTACATGTATTGCTCCATGCATACGTCCAAAGATTTATATGATAAAAAATCTAGAAATTCTATGGACACTAAACAGGATAGCTAGCGCTGCATAGTGGTGTGGTGGTTAACGGCCGAGTGCGTTTTCGACCTTGAAATCCCTCGTTCCTATTATTTATTTTTTATTCAAATAATAAACAAAATAATTTATTATTAAAGTGTCTTTTATTGAGGAAATAAGTCACTCCAAAATAAATAATGATTATATAAAAAAATTGAATACAAGGAACGATCAAACAAGGAATTTACAAGTTAAAAAATTTGGTGTCGATGGACTACGGACACGAGCCAATAATATCCTTTTCTATACATACAGTACATAAATGTGTAGAGGAAGGAGGCTACTCGTATGAATTTAGCAAATCTGCCATTCTGCGCCATGTGGACAGATGGAATGGACCGAGGGTGTACACGTACCTACCGCAGCGGTCGCTGTTAGTGAGGGCAGGCAGGCACAAGGGATATACCGTTCCGTTCCCGTCCTCCGTCCTCCGTCCTCCGTCCCGTCCCACCAGGCTGCCGCTTTTTTGTTTGCTGTTTATCTTTTCCGGCGGTTTCCCTGCCGGTCCCTAGCTTGTGTGTCGGGGCCGCCCGTTCCGTGGAGCGCAAGACGCAGGTCGGCAGGTGCAGCGCACCACGAGTCCACGAGACGCCCGGCCGCCGTCGACCCCACGAGTGCGGGAGCAGCTGCCTAGTGAGCGAATCGGCACGACGTCCCCCCCCGAACGCACGTGGAAACAAGAGGAAATGAAAAGGCGCTGGCCACCTACCCTACCTAGCTGGTGTGTTCGGCCGTTCGGGCCTCGCGAACGACCGACGCGTGTCCCGCCCGGCTGGTGGTGGGTCTGCACTCTGCGCACACGCAGCCGCGCCAGCTTTGCTTTGCTTGCTTCTCCTGTTGACACTTGGTTGGAATTGGGTCGTCATAAGCTTTGCTTTGCTGCTGCTGTCATGCTGTAGGTTGCCCTCTCTGCCGATACCCGGGTCATGACTCATCACGCCTTCTGGATTCTATCTATCCCATGATGCAGGAGCTAGCTGGAGGAGGTCATTGATCACCAGTAGCGTTGTTTGGTCCGTTAATTTGGAGATCGATCCATCCATCTCCTCAACGTTAGTAAGATATTTTGGATTTCCATTGACGGATTTGATTTTATTATATATGGAATCTAGATCCTGGATCAGTAAAAAAGGAAGAAGATACACAGGACAAAAAGGTTTGGATTTGGGCAACTTTGCACATCTGAGATGATGTTAGTACCTTTCTACCGCCAGGAGATGATCAGCACCAGCAGAGCCCGACGAAGCAAGAGATGGAAAAGGAGCCAAGGCCCAAGAGAGCTATGAAGCCCAATCGACTTGTGACCGGCCCAGAGTGGGGAATGTAAATGAGCTCCTGGTATATAAAGGAGAAGAGTGTGAGAGGAAAGGCATGGAAGGAATATCTGTAAACATTTGAATTCGCAATTACATTCCTCCTTCCTCATTATCCTTCCTATTACTGTGATCTTCCCCTTCCCCAAGTTTATCCCTAACATTTGGTATCAGAGACTTGTGATCCTGGCTACGGCGGGTTCCCATCCACACTATACCCGTTTCCAGCGAGCTTGCGGCGCCATGGATCCCAACCTCAAGCTCGTGTTGGACGAGCTGCATCGCCGCTTCGACGCCCAGGACGAGAAGTGGGATCATCGCTTTGTAGATCTCGAGCACTAGAGGGCCGAGCGCGCGGCGGCGGTGGATGCGCATCTCGCGTCCCTGGAGACCACTTGTGGGGAGCTGCAGTCCCTCCGCGTCTCCACCGACATCTCCGACTGCGACGACCGCGTCGCCGCGCTGGAGGCGACCGCTGCGGACCTCGACATGCGCGTTCAGAAGATCTCCAAGCATTGGGACCGTGCGGTGCTCGACGCTTCGTCTCACCAGCCGAGTCTCCTGTCTTCCCTAACCTCGGCGTCCGCGCGCCCACTTGCTGGTGAAAGGTCCTAGTATGGTTAGAAGGGGGGGTGAATAGCCTAAAATAAAATTCTACAAAGCACTTAAGCACAAGGTTAGAATGACAAAAGGCTAAATGTGCAAAGCTAATGCAACAACTAACCTATGCAACCCACCTACACAATTCTAGTTATATCTAAGCCCTAAGCCACACAAACTAGCTAGCCCAAGCAAGACAACAAGACAACTACACAAGACAAGCAAACTAACTACTTTGCTTAAAGTAAAGAGGAGTGCTTCGGAGGTTATACCTTTGCCTTGATATGAAGCCAATCACCGGGATAAACACAATCACTCACTCGAAGGTGAGGAAATCAATATGAACACCAAGATTTATCCCTGGGGTTCACGTGCTTGCCGGCACGCTACGTCACCGTTGTGTCGACTTCAACCGATGGTCCGGTGGCTAATCGGTATCACACACCGAGCCTACACAAGGCGCCACAAGGACCTACCACGGAGGAAGTAAATCAATGACACGAGCAGTCCACTAAGTTACCTTTGAGCACTCCGATCGGGGTAGGCACAAACCCCTCACAATCCACCAGGTGTGAGCAAGCACAATCACCAAACTTCTCCACACCTTCTCCACCTCTAAACCGGCTAGGTGATGGCAATCACCAAGAGTAACAAGAGTGACTCTGCCACCAAGCCACCAAGTGCACTAGGATGCAAGATGATGATCAATACACTTGATTCACTCTCTCTCAATCAAAATCTTGAGTTGAATCAAAGGGAGAGAGATGGAGGGAGTGTGCTGAGCTCTCAAGGGGCTTAGGAAGATCAAAATGCGCAAGAGAGATGCCCTAAGGCAGCCACACTCCTATTTAAAAGCGAGCTCAAAGATCTAGCCATTTCTCACTGAAATCGGGCACACCTGGACGCTGCTTAAGTTCACACCAGACGCGTCCGGTGGTTGTCCGGTGCACCGTTCGAGGACACTGTAATAGCCGTTTGAATTTTTATTCTGCGCGCGCTCGCATCGGACGCGGAGCTATCACACCGGACGGTCTGACGCCCGTGTCCGGTGCACCAACAGAGAGCCTCCAGAGAGCTCAAATTGGCACCGGACGCATCCGCTGTTAGGTCGGTGCACTCACCGAGTCAGATTCGCAAAGAATTCACCGGACGCTCGAAAAACATCACCGGACGCGCTGGAGTTACTGTTCCAGCATCTGGTGTTTACTCAGAGAGGTTCCAGAGAGGTCAAATGCACACCAGACGCGTCCGGTGAGCATCCACCGGACGCAGCCAGCATCCGGTGCTCCTCTGAGAGCTGTTTAGGTTAGTCATTTTAGGTTAGCATGTTTTAAGCGCATTTATAAGGCGGTGTTAGTCATTTTAGGTTAGATCAAGTGTATGCAACTAATATGCACCTAGAGCATTTGCCGACCAGGTACACGAAATAATTCTCCTCTTAATAGTCCGGCCAACTATCCTAAATGTGATCACACTCACTAAGTGCCTTGATCACCAAACCAAAGAGCCCTACTCTTTTACCTTTGCCTCTAGCTCTTTGAACCTTTGCTTTTTACCTGAAGAAGTACTACCCTAGTATCCCAGTCGGAGCTTGAGGAAGTGTTTCGGGCAGTCAGGGGTCAATAGCGATTTCATCTGAAAATCACCTTCAGAGATAAAAAAACAGAAGATGATCGTCGAGGCTGCGCAATAGCCGATTCTGAAATGAGAATCGCCTTGAGGACAAAAAGGAAAAATACCCCGCGATAGGTGGTATAGCCGATGTGAAGCACATCGCCTTTAGAGCAAAGAGGAGCACAACAATAGGTGGAATATACAGGAAGCTTTATTGACGTTTGCACCTAGTACAAACTATTGATTGTTACGAGTTTCTTCGATGATACCGCTAGCAAGGATGGTCACTGCTATTTCTTCGGCATGTTCATCGAAGGCTTCCATAAGGTCTTCGCGCTTGCTGGGTCCTCTTCCACTGGGAAACCTTGCTCGATGGCCAGCAGATGGTATCCAGTACGGAGCGCGGACGCTGTAAGGCTGGCGGCGGCACCGCAATAGATGCCACTGGTAACTGCTTCACAGTGCAGCGTTGGATGTCTTGCAGGCGGAGCGTCACCGTCCTGCCGCGTGCGCCAATGAAATCGGCGGCTTCATTGGTGACCTGGTGGACGTTTTCCAACTGCTCCATCAGGGCTACATCAAGAACACCGGAGGTCAAGATAAAATGAAGAATAGAAAAGGAGTGATGATGAGACATACCCTCTACGGTGGCATCGGCCTCGGAAAGGCGGGCTCGCGTGGCTATAAGCTCGGATTCAGCCGCATCAAGGGCGGCTGAATATGCGGTCAGGTGGCCCCGCAGGTGCTCGATTTCCTGGGATGCCTCCTGGTGCAGGCGGCGATGTTCTTCTGCTCGTCGGCGGTGACCGTCCGCCGACGAGGGGAAAGAAGACGAGTCACCCAAGGTGGGGGTTTCAGAGGCCGCTTCCGGGCGAAGAACTCGGCCATGGCTGGAAAATATGCGCAATGCAGATTCAGACGAAGGACGAAGATTTGACAAAGGCATTTGTTGAATCGAACTTACAAGCTGAAGGCACAGAGCTTCGCATGCCTCGGACGGGAGCGGCTGGCTCCTTCGTCTCCTTCGGCAGGGCCGCCGGCGGAACACTTGCCGTGATCTTCGCTACCGGCCATTGGGTTCCTTGGTGATGCAAGAAGAGGAGAGGCAGAGGAAGTGTAAAGGATTGCTGAAGTGACTGGAGGTTTGAAGGTATGTATGGTATATTGGGTTACTTTAGCAATAATTTATAGTCAGGAGCGGTTTCCTTGAGAGAGGAGACGACTCTTCGAGTATACACCCGATTGCATCAAGCAGCATAAATCCGGACGCGGCGCACGGGAGGTGAGGCGTCCACGCAGGGATACCGGCGATCGGGATGGGAAAAGGAGGTTTGCAATTTTGAGAAGAAATCAATTTCATCCCAAAATTGAGGGGCATGTGTTTACACCAGAATTTGGATGGTGCCTAGAAAATCGGTTGCGTGCAGATTAGCCCATCAGGGAGCTGGATCGAATAATATGTGCTGTGTTGCGTGCAGATTAGCCCATTAGGGAGCTGGATCGAATAATATGTGCTGAAGCGAAAATTAGATCGGAAGAGTTCTGACATCGTAAAGGTGCATTGCAACCGCATAAGTTAGCACGTACAAGCTGAAGCGTGCAGGTGCATCAACCGAGAATGGGTTCTGAAACAGCCGCAACAAAGCGATCATGGAAAGGGCCCACAAGAAAAGGCAAGGCTGGGTTTCGAGTTATCTTAGAATTAGGAAATTGTATTATTTCCCTATTTTTAGTTAGGGTTTTCATTCGGTTGAGATTTTCCTCTAGCTGCTGGGTATAAATATAAGCCCAAGCGTATTGTAATAGAACACGTCAATCAATACAACAACAGTTCTTTTTTTCCGGCCCCGGCCAAAACCCTAGAAGTAGGACTAACGTAGAACCGGTGAGTTCTTCGACAAGTTGGGTGTCATCCAGTGGACGCCAGGCTTACTGTAAGTACCGTCACGCTCATGTTTATCATGTATTGCTAGTACGATTCTGGCTCGTACCGCACTGCTAGATAGATTCGAGTAGTTATCGATCCTTGTTTGACTTGAGTCATGCTTAAGTTGAATTAAGGGTTAGTTATCGGCTCTAACTAAATTGGCATGTTAGTTAGATTCATTAAGTTACCGATGTCGCTTATGATGATTTATTGTTTATTTATTTTAAGCATCATCAATTTGCCCAATCTTGATCTGTTCCCGTCGGCTTAAATCTTTTATATCTATTTTGCTTAAATGAACATTAATTAAATATCATGTTTAGGCGAATAGATCTGTTTATCATTAGCCGGTTAGTTCAGATCTTGATTGTGTATAGGTCGCACTCAAGTAATAAAGTAAGTTGCATAGAGAGTCTTTAATTAATAGATCTAATCATTAACTTACGTCATGGGCTGTAACGATCCGGTCGATCCCCTTAACGTAAGTGACGGTTAGGTAGATTAGTCAAAGAGTCAAAGCATCGTTTACTTTATAGGCTTGTATATTGCCTATACTTCAGTTCGGTTGTTCAGCCGATTCTGCTTATGCTTGCTTGCTGCACGTTATATTTTCCCGATCTCTTTTATATACTGTTTTATGTTTCGATCATGTCAAGATTGATTCAATTGCGTTAATTAGCTGTAGAGATTGAGTCGATCCTGATTAATGGATGTGATAGATTGAGACATGATCGGTGCATAAGACAGTGTATGAATTAGATCGGTTTAATATAATTTTCTTTCATTCATGTTATCCTTGAATCGGTTAAAATGTACATCGGATGTTTTTGTTATATTCATGCTATCGATTCATGTGATCGGGTATCGGTTCTCTAGCCGATGGCCTACTAAGAAGGCCCATTGGGCCGGATATCTGGAACCACTCTGGACACACCAGTGGTTCCACATTGTGTTACTGATCAATCCTTTTTCCTTGTCAATTGCAGGTCAAATTGACTGGCATGCTTGGAGATTCATCGGTGCTCTTACATGCCGATTGTCGAAGCTAGCTGGGTATGTCTGCTCCGTGCTCCACAAGACCGTTCCGGCTTCGCTGGTGTGCTGAGCGCGGACCACATTTTGCACCAACACACTTTTTGACACGCCCGGTGGGACCACTCTGTCAAAATTATAGCTTCCGACAAAGGCAAGGCCCTCTGTGTAACCATAGGGGACCTGGCTCCATCGTCAGCCCAGATGTTGGAGGAATATGTCGCCAAGTTTCGCGAGGCCTGCCTCGAGTGCTTCGCCAAGAACAAGGATGATTTTGTGTACCAAGACAATGCGTTCCCTGAATATTCTCAACACAAGCAGTCTGATGCATCAGGAGCGGCGGGAACGTCGACTCAGCCGCAACAGCCGAAGGGGGCAACAGAAGATTCCCCTGCGACAGGTGCCAACCTGCAATCGGCTGGAAAAATGATCCCTTGGCTCTCGGAGCCGGGGCAAGGCAACAACTCAGGCCACCCAAGAGGACAAGGCTACAACCCGTACATCAACCAGCAGCTGCCAAGGAGGGATGATGACTTGTTGTGGCATATGACCAATGTGCTCAGGGAGCAATTTGGTCTAAAGCCGAAAGAGATGGCGATCTTATACAGGCATCCATACCCAGAGTGGTTAGATTGGGTAGCTTTGCCGTATCATTACCCGATCCCTGAGTTCTCCAAGTTCAGTGGGCAAGACGATGTCACCACGATGAAGCATGCCAGCCGGTATCTCACACAGTTAGGAGAAGCTTCAAGAGGGTCTGCCCACAAGGTCAGATTCTTCCCGATGTCACGGATCGGACCAGCTTTCACATGGTTCGCATCCCTAGCACCAAATTCAATCACCTGCTGGGATGATTTGGAGAAAAAATTTTCACGCCTACTTCTACACTGGGAATGAGGAAAAGGGCATCACCGACCTGGCAACTATGAAGCACAAGCCTAATGAGTCGGGTGCCGATTTCATTCGAAGGTTCAGAGATGTCAGGAGTCGATGCTATTCACTAGAATTGCCTGACAGCCAGCTTACGCAGTTGGCTATTGTGGGACTCCTGTCGGCAGTCAAAGAAAAGCTAGCTGGCGTGGAAGGCGAGAGTTTGAGCCAGCTTCTTCAGAAGGTTGCTACGATAGAAGAGCAAGTGCAGAACTACCGCTGGGAGAGCCGTTTCATGAAGAATTTCCTATTCAACAGCAAACACTCCGGTAAAGAGGAAGACTCCGATGACGAGGTAACCGCCGTTGAGTTGAAATAGGGAAGGAAAGCAATGGAGATCCCCAAGCCCAAGAGTAGTAGAAGGCAAAATGATTTTGGAGGTTACATCCTGGATCGGTTGTTTGATTTCTTAGTGGAGAAGGGGCAAATTGAGTTTCCAGCAAATTACACCATGCCAGGTGACAAACAGCCGAGAGGGAAGAAGTTCTGCAAGTTCCATGCAAGAGACTCACATGACACCAATGATTGTTGGAACTTTAGGCATCGCATCCAGAAGGCCATTCAAAGAGGGGCTTTCAAATTTGAAAACGCCAAAACTACGGGTGCCAGGAGTAGTGCTCACCCAGGCAGCCAGAACATGGTGGAGGTATCGATTCCCAAAGGCATGGTCTGGATCCTGACTTCTAAAAGGGCGAGGAAAGAGGCAGCAGTTGATCTTGAAGTTCAGATAACACTAGAAGAAGTCAGAGAGAAGAGAGAGGGTCTATGCGAGTCCGAAAGAAAGACAGGATTACAGAGTGCTGTGCAGCAGGCTATCTTCAACAGGCCAGTCGGACATCGGCACTTGAAGGCTCTATACCTCAAGGTAGACATCGAAGGGATACTAATGACCAGAATACTAGTGGATGGTGGTGCTGCTGTCAACCTGATGCCGCTCAGAGTGTTTCATGAACTCGGAAAGGTTCCAGAAGACTTAGCAAAGACTGGCGTGATGGTTAGAGACTTCGGTGGAAAGATATCCCCGACTCGGTGGGCAATTGACATTGACCTGAAGATTGGGAGCAAGACCCTGATGACTACTTTCTTCATCATTGACAGTGGGAGTACCTACAGTGTGCTCCTCAGATGCGATTGGATTCACACTGTTGACGGTGGAATTACCCTAAATTTCCACATTCAAACACCGTCAACAGGCCTTGGATTCAAGGGAAGATAAACATATCATGAGCATATTTTATCAATAACTAGTTTCACATGCACTCTTAGCTTGTGATTGCAGGGAACACCAAATCAGTGTAAAAGTGAGCAGCTAGGGGCTAAATACATGGTTCGGCCGAACCATGATATGTTGCCCCAGGCCACCACCTTTCAACACATTGCATAAAACATCAAATGAAGGAGATGAGAGCCAAGGGTGGGCCCACCCATGGGTCGGCCGAACTGTCCATGGGGCCCACCTGGCTCTGGTGACGTGGCAGGATCCGTGTGACACTCCAACCAAGTCAATTCATCCATCGGATCAACTTGTCCTTTCATTCAACGGTGGAGATTAATGGCACACGGATTGAGGCATGAAATGAAGCAACCAAGACAGGACCAACACATAGGAAGAGTCTATGACAGATGCGGGCCATTGTGGTGGGACCTACCCACCAAGGGTGGGTCGGCCGAACCACAAGATGGGGAACCAAGCCACCTACACCATCATTGACTGGTGGGGACTCCTTTTAGAAGCTCCTGGCTGGGCCCACCAGTCAGAGTGGGGTCGGCCGAACCCCCCTGGTGCCCAGCCAGGTCGATTGGCCTCCACCGACTCCAAACATGCTTCCCATGTGCTCAAATTTGCCACAGCTGTCCATCTTGAGGCGGTTACAAGGCGGTGGATCCAAGGGTGGAGAGTTGAGGAGCACACGGATCGCTGACGTGGCATCCCTCCAGTCTACACTATAAATAGAGGCTGCCCACTCCCTTTCATGAAGACACCATACACCATACAACTCAAGAAGCAAGCTAGAGTTCTACTCTTTAGTAGTAGTATTAGTCTAGTGTAGGAGTTAGAGTCGAGTCGAGCTACGCTCGGAGTCTCCGGAGTTGTCTGCTGGAGAGTCTGGTATAGCTCTTGTACCTTTCCTTCTGTAAGACTTTATCCTTTATCAATATATTATCTTTACTTTACTTCACTAAATTCTTACTTAGTCTTTACTATTCTTTATAGTATTGTTGTGTCTTGTCTTATTTCATAGTTGTCTTATACTCAACGTGTGTTAGTTCATCGCCTGTCATAGGGTGTTCTAGTTGTTGGTACACAACTAGAATAGTGAGACTTAGTGTAAGCGTGGTGCTTAGACTAGATCTTGCCTTTGATTACCGCTTGTCGCACGGATTGTTTGTGGGTGCTAGCAGGTGGTGATAGCCCTGTCTAGTCTTAGTATCCCTCCACGTGTTTTAAGTAAGTTCTTAAAAGGTGGGCTCTCATAAGAGTGTAGGCGTTCGGGTAGAGGTTTTGTCCTCTATTGTCTCGCACTACCCCCTGCACACCGGTAGTAAGGTACTATCTTAGTATAAGTCATCTATTTGATAGGATAAGTCATAAGAGTAAAGTAAGTGTCATAGGAGTCTTATACTCACCTCGTTGTCCTCCCACCTAGCTATACTCTACTAGTTATCTTTAGTTATCTTAATACTTGTTGTGTGTTGGTGTCATTACCCTTTCCTCTACCTATCGATTTACCCCCTACCACTAGCTGGTACTAAGTTGGTATAGATTTAAGGATCTCTCTTTCTTTTTATTAATTATTTCTAGCAACCGCTTTCCCTTAGGATAAAAATAAATAACGATACCTTGGAATACTCCCGCGTGAAGTGCTACAGCGGTATATTTTGTGCGCTTGCGGAATTATCCAATAGACATAAGAAATACCCTCAGGGCACTTCTGGCGCCGTTATCAGAGATAGCCTAACACCCTGTCTCTGGTGGTTGCGCTAAGAAGTGTCAACAAGCATTTCTGGCGCCGTTGCCGGGGAAAGCATCAGTCTAGGAATATTAATAAAAAAAATTTGAATCCGGAGTCTATTATCAATTTCGTTATCGATTAGTGTTAGGGGCTTACCCCTGTCTGTGTTTCTCGTTATCGTGAAGCTAGACCGTGCATGAACGGTTTCCAATTGCCGTCAAATTATATTGAAGATCCCGAGCAATTGTTGAGAAGAACTAGACGCCGTCAAGTTCCACCTCAAAGGTTCATCTCAAATTTGAATCCGTTCGAGGAAAGAGGCTCCGCATTATCAATTAAGGAAGCTATGGCCCAAAAGACCATCTCTGAGTTCTCTGCGCCGTCCGCTGACAACATTGCCACCGGACCGCAGCTCAACTTTGGAGATGCTACCTTTGAGCTCAAGCCTGCACTCATCAATATGGTGCAAGCTAATCCATTCTGTGGAAAGCCACACGAAGATGCCAATGCCCATCTCCAGCACTTTCTGGAGGTGTGTGGGACTTTTACCATCAAGAATGTCTCGGCTGACGCCATCCGCCTTCGTCTATTCCGATTCTCATTGCTTGGGAAGGCAAAGCAATGGTTCTATGCCAACAAGAGTGAAGTCACCACCTGGGAGAAGTGTGCCAATGCTTTTCTCAAGAAGTTCTTCCCAATGGGTAAAACAAGCGCTCTCCGTGACAAAATTTCAAGCTTCCAACAACAAGCTGACGAGACGATTCCCGAAGCATGGGAACGTCTCCAGGAGTACATTTGAGCCTGTCCTCATCATGGGATTAAAGAATGGCACCTAATCCAAGGTTTCTACCATGGGCTGACCGGGTTAGCTCGTAGCCACCTTGATGCTGCAGCAGGAGGAGCATTCCTGCAACACAATGTCAAGGATGCTAAGGACCTCATTGAAAATATGGTTATCAACCAAGGATGGAATGACGAACGCCTCCAACCCAAGAAAAGGGGTATGCACACCGTTCATGAGGTGGACATGCTCTCAGCAAAAATGGACCTCTTGATCAAAAAGATCGAGGAAAGTTCCAAGAAGGAACAAGAGGCCATTAGACCCACTGCCACCGCACGAGCAATCGAAGCTGATCCATGGTGCGAGGTATGTGGTGGAGAAGATCATTCGGGCAACAACTGTCCTGAGACGAAGGAGGAAGTGAGCTTCATCAACAACAGCAACAACAATGGGTATCGACCCCAGCAACAAGGAGGATGGAACTCGCGCCCCTTCTACCAAGGAAATCTAGGTAATGGTTACAAGCAATAATTTTAAAAATACTTATGGTAACCAACCTTCTCTTAAAGATCTTGTCTTAAACCAATCTAAAATCAATGATAACATAAACAAGAAAATAATGGCTAATGATAAGATTCTTGAAAATCTTAGTGAGAAAATGGATAGCTTTAACACTGCTATGAAAAATCAATTGAGGTTTAATAAAATGCTAGAAACCCAATTAGCTCAAATAGCAGCAGCTGTCCCATCATTCGAACAAGGTAAGATCCCAGAGAAACCTGAGGAACCAATTGAGGGTGTTAAGTTAATTTCCACGAGGTTTGGTAAGCCTCCGGTTAGGCAAAACCCGGGTTGTCTTCTTGATCCGCCATTCATGGCCAAGAAGAGTGACCCCGGCCATCCTACCATCACATGCGAGATCGGGCCACACACCTTCAACAACGCCTTCTGCGACCTTGGATCCGGCGTCAACATCATGTCCAAGGTAATATACGAGAACTTGCTAGGGGGACCCTTGTACCCCACTATTGTCAAATTGCAGATGGCCGATCAATCCATCCGGTTCCCCAAGGGATTGGCAAGGGACATCCTTGTCAAAGTTCGAGATGAATACATCCCCGCCGTCTTCATCATTCTTGACATGGGAGCCGATGACGAAGTCCCCGTCATCCTGGGAAGGCCGTTCCTCAACACCGTGAATGCCATCATCTATGTGGGATCCAGCCAAGTCCACTTCCAACTCCCAGGTAAGAGAATTAAATGTCCTTTCAATGGTTATAAATCAATGCAACAGGCAAGGAAGAATCTATAGAGAAACAAGCCACAATATGCACCTCGCCGAAAGAACCAACGCCAAGGTCCAAAAAAGCCGAACTGGTAAGTATGGCTGAGGTGATAAACAAGGCTGACTCCGCCGAATCACAAGCATCAACCAAGAAGGAATGGCGAGGAATGGCGGAAGAAAGAGGTGCGATCATCACGGTCTCCATCTCCAGGACCGATCGAAGCACCCGAAGAATGAACCTGAACTAGAGAGGTCCTGCTCTACGGACCTAAAACATGGAGCCCTTGCTGATAAGGTAAATCAGTATTTGTCCCATATTTAATTCTTGCATTTCAATTTTGAATTTTCTTCATTGCATTTCATGTTTAATTTTGGCAATAATTTATTTCGACAAAATAAAATAATTAGATGAATAAAACTTGATAAAGATCATGTCTGCTCATACCTGAGGTGGTGGGACCACCTAGGTGGGGTCGGCCGACCCCACCATGGGGCCCACCCACCTCTGGTGGTGTTCGCCTGGTGTCCTGATCATGCTCCTAAAATTTGAACACCAGCTCCTTTTGAATTTTGGTCGACCATTCTTTTGTCATTACCATTCTCATATGCTTCAAGGAGAATCCAACACCCACATTAATCCAAATTCTGAAAAGAGGACACTTTGGCATGCAAGAGTGCTCCCATGGTCCATGGGGATCACTTTAAACATGTCCCTACTTTTGTCATACACCTTTTACCTTCACAAAACACTAGACAATGGAATCTCTGAAAATTTAAAAACTTTTGGTCCACCACTAGTCTCTACTTTACTGGACACACTGTTTAAAGCTCAAAGGGGACAAACCCTGGTTCGGCCGAACCATGTTTTGGATCCTTTCAAGAAAGTAGAGTTTGAATTCGAATAGATTCCCTGTCCAAAGGTAAAAGCAACACTGAACCTGCCATAAATGGGTTCGGCCGACCCACTATTTGGGTCCTATCTGCAGGATTGTGTTTGAATTGAATTAGATTCCCTATCCAAAAGAAAAAAGCAAGTTTGATCCTGTAATAACTGGTTCGGTCAAACCCCATCAATAAAGCCCTGTCGGCAAATTTGAATTTGAAATAACTTAGATTCCATGTCCAAGGGAGAAAGCAACAAAAATCTTGTCAGGGGGGTCAGCCGAACTGGTCCTAGTGACCTGGCCACCAGCCCTTCTCCCCCTATAAATACCCTTCCAATGTGTGCTCAATTTCGCACCCAATCCAGCTGAATCCTCTCGAGCACACAATCTCCCTTCTTCTCTCCATTTGAGCAAGATCTTTCTCAAGTTTAATTTAAGCTTAGCCACTCAAACAAAAAACCCAAAAATAGTGTAGTAGTAGAAGCTTGTCTCACTCTCATGTTTGCTCTCAAACTCTTGTTTGTGGAGGTAGCCATACCCCGCAAGGACTACTAACAGTGGGATAGCTAACGCTAACGCTAACGCTAATCCCTGTTGTTGTAGTGCGTTCTTGTGTTAGCTCATTGTGGCAGGATGAAGAAGTTCTCCTCCGCACTCAAGAAGGCCAAGAGTGTCGTAGGGAGTTCCTCCCGATGACCCCGCCATGATGAAGATGAAGGAAGAGAAGCTCCACCATGAAGAAGCTTTGGAGTGCCTTCGAGAGGACGTTCGACCCCGAGAGCGGCCTCATGCTAAATCAAGAAGAGTACCAAAGGTACACCTCCATCTGACACCGAGGGTATGAACATACTAGCATTATCGACCCTGTCCTTTTGAACAGCACAGGTATGACCGCGGAATTCAATACTATTTTCAATACAATCGGTTGGGGAAGTTTTTGGGAAGTACAAGAACTTGGAATAGAAAAGCTCACCATTGAATTTTTATGCTCTTTACAAGCCATTGAAAATAATGTCTACTTCCGCATGTTTAACCAAGACTATAATTTAACATGGGGAGTTTTTAGCATGGCACTTGGTTTTGATAATGACTGTCATCTAGACCTTGTTAATGCAACAAGAAGATTTGATAAAGCTGAATTTTGGAAAGTTATAATAGGATCTAATGATTGCTCTGACTCTAAAACCGATGAAATTCATAATCCTACTTTGCGCTTGATCCGATATTGGATGGCTATAACTTTTCTTCCTGGCTCTAATGTGCAAGTTCTTTACAATGATGAATTAAGACTACTCTATGCCATGACAAAGAAAATAAAAGTTTCACCTGCTAAGATGTTAGTCCACTTTTGGCTTGGTATTTTCCATAGAAGCGAGCCCATATTCTTGACTTCTTTTATCACGCGAATTGCTGAAACAATGGACTTGCTAGATGGAAAAAATTACTTTGAATACATTGCCTCTCCTAAAGATATTGTAACCGAAGATTTCTTCATAAGTACTCAAGTCCTAAAAAGAGATGAAAATGGTGATATAAAAATGATTTATCCCGGCCATACAGCCAAAATCTCTCTCCCTTGTGAGAGGTGTCGGTTGTATGCGCTGCGCGCACTAACCATAAATTGGGAACGAGAGGCAATGAAGCCAAAATGTTGCAAGACCAAGAAGGGTGACAAGGAGTATGTCACAAGCCGCTCAATTTGAGCAAGGCGGCACATCACGAGCTGCAGGGAGATATGAAGAAGAAGGCGATGAGGCAAATTCCATGGACATTTCAGGGTCCACGGAACGGCCTAAACAGCACACTCTAAGAGTGCGCACTCCCCGTCCGTCCACACAGGCGAGGGGCCGTCGAAGCCAAGGATCAGAAATGGACCAACTTATCAATGACATGGGCACAATGCAAGTTGAGCAAGATGCAACTTTGAATATGGCACAACAAAATGCTCAACTACTGGAAGCTATCCAAGACGAAGAAGCACAACGCTGGGCGGGATGGTTCCAATACTACCCGCCACCACAATGAGCAAAAGGACAAGCTTGGGGGAGATCCTCTCCCCCACCAAGGTAAGTATTCTATCCTAGCTATTTACATTATTGCATATAAAAAATGCATAAGATAAAATACAAAAATGTTTTCCTTATTTCCTATATGACTCATGAATATTTATCTTCCTGATGGAAATGATGAATAGTTGCTCTGTTAATGTTTCTTTAATGCTTAGTTTACAACTTAGTACTTCTTCGAGTATGGATTTGTTGGCGCAAAAAGTGGTTCCCTAAGCCCAACACACCAGCGAAGCCGGAAACGACCCTTGAGGCAGTAAAGCTCTCGCAGATCCAGCTAGCTTCGAACCCGGTCTGAGAGTGTCAGTAACACCCAAGCGTGCCAGTCAATTTGACCTGCAATTGACAAGGAAAAAGATAGTAATCAGTAATCACAGGGCAGAACTAACCGGTGTGTCCAGGTAGTTCCAACTGTATAGCTCGAAGAGCCGATGTAATGGGAGATCGAATAGAAAGCCGATTCCGTTATGTTATGAACCGATTGTAGCGAAACATGCATTATAACTCAAGTTAACCGATTCATACATGAATTCAATGACATATACTTGCATTAGACGGAAATATGCTATAAAAGATGTAGTCACAGCAAGCTGACATGATCATAAGATGTCTCAATGTAGAACAAGATGAAATCGGCTACTTTAGCCGATTTAGTGTATATGGGCAACATACAAGCCTATAAAGTAGACAATGTTTCAACTCTCCGGCTAATAGATCTAAATCACAATCTTGCAACAGTGGAGATCGAGCGGATCGAGGCAGTCATGATGAAGTTGCAACTTAAATCCGTTAACCTTTGAATTTAGAAAATGTTTATTTTATTACTTGAGTGCGACCCGTATCTAATCTAAATCCAAAATACAACCGGCTGGTGCAAAGCATTCTATCTTATCAATATAAAACGAATGGTAAACATAATTCGTTGAACATATAGATATAAGCCGACGCATATGGATCAAGACGGGCAAATTGATGATTACTTTAAATAATAAACAGTAAACATAAGCAACATCGATAACTTAATGAATCCAGCTAAACTGCCAAATTTAACTAGAGCTGATAACTAATCCATGCATGCAAACTGTCTCAATCTATAGCCTGTCCACCGGATGACGTTAACTAATAGATTAATCAAGCAAACAAACACGAATCGATAACTAATCCGAGCGTGAAAACCGTCCTAATCTGCTTCTCATCCACCGGATGACGGTTAACACAGATTAATCGGGTAAACCAGCGTGAATCATCCTTGACTCACTATGCTTCCCGCGTCCACCAGATGACGCCAAAGAAACAGAGCTTAGCAAGGACCCTGGTCCGCCATGCTTCCACATCCACCGGATGACGCTAAATGGACATAGTTTAACAGGGGGTTGACGATACTTACAAGCAAGCCTGCGTCCACCAGATGACACCCAGCCTGGATAAAGTAACTCGCCGGACTCGACTGACTCTAGGGTTTGTTGGCCTGGAGCCGAAAGTTGTGTTGTATTGATGTTGTTGTCTGTTTTACAATGGCTGAGGGCTTATATTTATACCCTGAGCGTAGCTAGAGTCCTAATCGAATTACAACTCATTAATAGATAAGAAACCAACAAACTATCCTATATCTAAGGTAACTTGGAGTCCCAACTTCCCTTTCATAACGGACTCCGATCGTGATCGCATCTTGGCAGTGCGGACTCTGGATGACGTCACCAATACCGACGCTGCACGCCTCCTGTCACCTTCGCCCGATAACCGATTCACCGTTCAATCGGTTATTTTCCTTCCTTCCGCTGGACGGAATCTGCTTCCGAGATCGGTTATTCCTCCTCCGGTATCAGGCTATCTCCCTTTAGTATCGGCTATCGGCTCCCTTTAGTATCGGCTATCGGCTCCCAGCCCAAAATTTTGTGTATTTCTTTGCTTCTATACCATCGGCCAGCTCTTTCCCTTCTGGGGCAAATTTACCAAATTTTGGTGTAAGCACAGGCCCCCCTAGTTCGGAGTATGATTTCTTCATGCTTCGAACTATGATCCAATGGTCTTCCTTGTGCCGAGAAACTCACTAGCAGCCATAGTGCGTCTAAGTCTTCTTCCTTTAATCCTTGAAATATAAGCATGTTCTCACCATATTTCCACACCTCTGTATGCATGTCCTGTAAAACAATAATCCTCCAATACATGTGGAAATAGATTAGTAGTAAATGCATATGTGCATAAATATTATAGTTTTATCCATTCTTAGATATTGTTGATTCAGAAGATGCTACAATGTCGATTACATCTCAAGAGTATCATATTTATAACCAAGATTTCTTTTAAATTTGAATAAAATGGTACTTTACTCATCCATCTATCTCTTCAACCATGGGGCTTTTACTTTTCACTAAGTCCTCAAGCAACTGCAAAACAGAACAGCTACAGAACTGCTTATCTGTTATCCCTTGAACACTTTTCTTCCGGAGTTTTATTATTATCTTTTTATAAATTGTATCACATAATATTGCAAAGTCAAAAAACCGAACCTTAAGGAGATAAAAGTCATATACTTAGATCAAGAAGTGCAAGTGAATATTTTTTGTATTTTTATTTTTCCTGTGCATATGCCACTCTCTTTGATCATTCTAAACTATAAGGCTATTGGGCCTTTGGCCATCTTTCATTTTTATTTGGCGATCACGCGATCGTCATATTTTATTTTTCTCTTCTCAGTTCTGGCGGACACGTGTCCGTCGTTTTTATTTTTGAGTTTATAGAATAGCCTCATATCTTATCTTAATCAAAGAGAGAATGTCCATGGCTCATCAAGGAATTTTATTAATTTATAACGTGTACGTGAATCTTGATCTTAGGAGCATGACTATAATCTCACTAGTGGTCACAATAATTTGACAAGGCTCAATATGAAATCAATTAATCTTTATTAATCATTTTATAAAACTCTCCGGATTTCAAGTATATCTTAGAATAATGTCATAGCAAATTCCATTTCCATTCACATTGTACAGCCACTTTTAGACAAAGTTCAAACTTTACGCAACCCACAGGTTCTCAAGACTTCAAGACAAGTATCAGACCAAGAAACTCAAACCTTAAAGAAATCAAAATTATAAATTAGACACGGGTGAGACATGAAACAGAGCATCTATTAATCATTTCAACAATGGACAAACTAAAACATTTATATCACATATTTGTAGAGTGGAATTACCCTTAAGATTTCAAAGTTTTGCCTTTAAACATTTTCAACTATAAACTTTGAAACTGTAAGAGTAGAGTTGTGCATACCATCGTTGAAGATGTAGGAGCCAATGAAAGTCACTCGTCTTGTCCGTCTTCGTGATGGATCGCTTGATGTCGTGCAACGTGTGCATGCGGCGAGTCCAAGCCCCCAAGGCATAGCTGATGCAGGATCTTGAGACGCCGTGTGTGTCCTCCTCAAAGGTCTTATTCGCCATTATTTCTTCGCATCTGTATGTACGTCCCTTCATTCTAGGCCGATAAAGATGTTGACGACTTTTGGCTGCATGCGAATCAGCTCTCAGGCTTGTATTGTACCTTAGAATCGATTACTCAGCCTGATCCGTTCTACATACGAATCGGCTTTCGGGCCTGCTTCTTAGCATCGGCTTCGTTCTGCTTTCCCTTAGAATTAACCCCTCAGGTAGATTCACTACGAATCGGCTTGTGGGTACTCACAATAGGATCGGCTAAACAGCCTGACCCAAAAAACCGATCGGTGTGCGACCATTGATGGCTGCGCTTCGTCTCCCTCCGGGATGGCGTCAATAATCCAAACTAGACTGTATTAGGTATTTTGATGTATATGATACTTCTGAACTAGTTATGCCCGAAACAATCCAATCTGCAAGGTTGTATATTTTGTTTTTATTTTTTACTCTAAAGGCGACGCTTATCGCATCGGCTGTTACACCCCATCGAGGGTATTTCATTTTTGTGCTAAGGGCGACTCGTTACTACGATGTCGGCCATTTTTGTCCTGAAGGCGACCCGCTTGCACGACATCGGCTGTTAGAGCCAAATTCACATGAATCGGCTATCACCCCCCAACTGGGATGTTAGGGTAATATTTCTTCAGATGCTTCCCGTTGATGGCTCTGGCGAGTCTCTACCCTTCCAAGTCTTCAAGGATATAAGCATTACCCGGAGCGCATTCCACCACACGATACGGGCCTTCCCAGTTTGGTGACCATTTACCGAATCGGCTATCTTTGGTACCAATAGGCAGAATGACTTTCCATACTAGCTCTGATTCGGTGAAGCTCTTGCTCCTTACCTTGGTGTTGTAATACTTGGCCACCCATACCTTATTCTTTTCAATGTATTCCAAAGCCCTAAGCCGATGACAGTGCAAATCTTCTAAACTGTCTATCATAATGTCTTTGTATTCACCGGCTGTAAGTTTGTTTTGCAACATGACACGCCGTGTCTCAGATTGAATCTCCCATGGCAAGACAGCAGCGTATCCATAGACTAGCTCATAAGGTGAAGCCTTGATCGACCCATGCTGTGCCATGCGATATGCCCACAGTGCCTCGCTCAAATGCAAATACCATTTTCTGGGGTTCTGCTCAATCTTTTTCTTGATGACCTTGATCAAAATTTTATTGGAGGCTTCTGCTTGTCCGTTGGCTTGGGTGTAATACGGCGATGAATTATAAATCTTGATGCCCATGTCGTCAGCAAAGGTCATAAACTCCTCTGAAGTGAACATTGTCCCCTGATCGGTTGTAATCGTCTGAGGTATGCCGAACCTGTAAATAATATGCTCCTTCACAAATTCGATCACGTCAGCTGAAGTGGCGTTCCTCAAAGGAATGGCTTCTACCCACTTGGTGAAGTATTCAGTCACCACCAAGATCCATTTGTGACCCTTGCTCGATGGTGGGTAGATTTGGCCGATTAGATCAATACCACATCCCCTAAACGGCCATGGTTTAATTATAGGATTCATAGCAGAGGCTGGAGACTTTTATATATTTCCAAACTTTTGGCATTCTTGACACCCTTTATAATATTTGAAATAATCTTCCAGCATCGTAGGCCAATAGTAACCAGTCCTCCTGATGATCCACTTTATTTTGTGAGCTGATTGATGCGCACCGCAGACTCCATCATGTACTTCGCTCATCAGCTTTACTGATCCCTCTGCCCTCAGGTAGTTGAGCAGCACTCCTTCAACATTCTTGTAATACAATTGACCATCCAACAACACGTACTTGGTGGCTTTGTACCTTAGCTTTCTGCTGACCCGTTGTGAAGGATTTGCCAGGTAACCTGCTATCTCGCCCCTCCAGTCATCAGCTGATTGCTCGCTGTAACAAATCTCCTGCATCAGCCGATAACCCGACGCGTTCTGCGCCAGCCGATTAGCTTCCTGGTTCTGGGCCCTGGGGATGTGACAGAGAGATACCATCATGAACTTCTTGATGAAAGCCTGGCACTGATCATAGTATCCTCTGAGTATCTCGTCTTTACGTTCATACAAGCCGATCAATTGGTTGATGACTAGTTGTGAATCGCCAAATACTTCAACTGCATCGGCTTTTGCTTCATGCAGAAGCTGAAAACCTTTCCACGCGGCTTCATATTCAGCCTGATTGTTTGTGACAATCGGCCCTATCTGGAAAGCATACTCAAAACACACACCCCGCGGTGAGATGAGCACTACTCCGGCGCCACCACCTTGCTTGCACGAAGAACCGTCGAAAAACATAGTCCATGGCGCTATATCCGCTACATTAACCGATCCTCCGTGATGCTGTGTAATGAAATCGGCTATCGCCTGACCTTTGACCGCCTTAGCCGATTCGAACCTCAAGTCAAATTCTAAAAGCGGCAGGATCCATTTGCCTATCCGACCATTTAAAATAGGCATCGAAAGCATGTGCTTGATGACATCCTCCTTGGACACCACCACACATTCTGAGGCAAGCAAGTAGTGCCTCAACTTGGTGCATGAGTAGAATAGGCACAAGCACAACTTCTCGGTCGGTGTGTATCTTGTCTCAGGGTCAAGGAGCCGCCTGCTCAGGTAGAAGACTGCTCTCTCTTTCCCTTCAAACTCTTGAAAAAGGGCCGATCCAATGGTATGGCTTTCGGCCGTCACGTACAACTTAAAAGGCTTCCCTGTCCGTGGCAGTACTAAGACAGGGGGAGTCTTCATGTATTCTCTGATTTCGTCAAAAGCCTTCTATTGCACGTCACCCCATTTGAACTCTTGATCATTCTTGAGCTTCAACAATGGTGAGAACGGTAGCACCTTCTCTGATAAGTTGGCAATGAACCTTCTGATAAAGCTAACCTTACCAAGTAAAGACTGCAATTCCTTCTTGTTGGTTGGAGGTACGAGTTCATCGATCGCCTTCCTACTCTTGCTGCCGATCTCTATCCGTTTGCGGTGGACCATGAATCCCAGAAATTCGCTAGCTGACACGCCAAACGCACACTTGTTAGGACTCATCTTCAGACCATGTCGCCCTGTGCACTCCAAAGTGGTCCTCAAATCGGCCAGGTGATCTTTTTTGCTCTTGGATTTCACCACCACATCATCTATATAAATTTCAACGACTTAGCCGATCAACTTGTGAAATATATAATTCATAGCTCTCTGATAGGTTGCACCGGCATTCTTCAAACCAAACGTCATGACCACCCATTCAAACAAACCAAGAGCACCAGGGCACCTGAAGGCGGTCTTCGGGATGTCTTCATCAGCCATAAAAATTTGATTATAACCAGCATTGCCATCCATGAAGCTAATAACTTGGTGCCCAGCAGCCGAGTCTACCAACATATCGGCCACTGGCATAGGGTAGCCATCCATCGGTGTAGCTCTATTTAAATCCCTGAAGTCAATACAAACTCGCAATTTACCATTTTTCTTATACACGGGGACGATGTTCGATATCCACTCGGCATATCGGCAAGCTCGAATGAACTTGGCTTCTAACAGCCTCGTGATTTCGACCTTAATGTCGGGTAGAGCATCCTCTCTAAAACGACGTGGAGGCTGCTTGTGTGGCCGAAACCCTAGCTTGATAGGTAGCCTATGCTCAACAATAGATTTGTCCAATCCAGGCATCTCATAATATTCCCAGGCGAAACAATCTTTGTACTCCTTCAACAGTTGAATCAGCTCCTGCCTGAACTCCGGGTCTAAATTGGCGGCAATAAACGTCGGCCTTGGTCTGTCGCCGGGTCCAACATCCACTTCTTCGAGCTTGTCGGCCTACGTGAATCCTTGCCCCAACTTACCCTCTGTGCCGTCGATCGGATTCTCCATTAATAAAAAGACTCAGAGCCGATTGCCCTGATCGGCTGTTGACTCTCATTGCTGAGCTTGATGGAGCCTGCTTCCCAAGCCTTGCCAGAGAAACAGTCATGATCCCCAGCTTCGCAGTATGTGGCATCCGCCGTCGCCACGCTGACCGAGTCATCGGCCGGGACCACTTCGACCTCATCGCCATGCCACTGAATGAGGCACTGATGCATGGTCGATGGTACGCAGCAGTTGGCATGAATCCAGTCGCGTCCGAGTAGCAAGCTGTAAGCACCTTTACTGTCGATCACGAAAAAGGTGGTAAGCAGTGTCTTCTTCCCCACTGTTAGCTCGACGTTGATTGCCCCCCGTGTGTTGGAAGAATTGCCCCCGAAATCCTTGAGCATCAGATCAGTTTCTATTAGATCATCGGGACCCTTGCCTAGCATGCAGAATGTAGTGTAGGGCATGAGATTGACAGTGGCACCACCGTCCACCAACATCTTCGTCATGGGCATGCCGTCGACATAACCTTTGAGATAGAGGGCCTTCAGATGTCGATTCCTGGCTGGCTTATCAAAAGTAGCTTGCTGTGCGAGCACTAACTTGGCCACTCCGTCTTCTGATCCCGAATCGTCTGAGTCGGACTCGGTATCATACTTCTTGGCTCTGAACTCTGCAGGCAGCACGAACACCATCTGTGCATCGGCTACAGCCTTTCCATTATTTTGTGGAGGCTTCTCGCGCCACACCTGTTTGGCACGCCCCTCAGCTTGGAGCTCTCTGTTTCTGAGCCGCTGCACCCGGCGCCTTTGGCTCCTAGTTAGATCCCCTGGGCACCACTGATTCTCTTGCCAAACCAGCTGTCGGCGTTCAACTACCGCTTCATCAAGCCGATCGCGCGAATCCCTTTTTTCACGCCGATCCCGCGGGCTGTGGGGGCTCCCCAGCCTCTGATGCACAGACCGGCGGTTGACCTGGGACTGCCTGTACTCTCGGTACTGATCGCTGCATTCTGGGCAGTTGCACAGTGTTGGCAGTCTCAAGCCTTCATTCCAGCAGTGTCGGAAGAATGGGCAATGCCAATGATCCTCCTCACCTCCCCGGTGGCGGGCCATTTCTTTGTGATAGCGCGCCTCTTCTTCTTCGCGGAGCCACCTACGGTACTCCTCTTCTTCGCGCTGCAGCCGCCTCTGATGATCTTTCTCTTTCTATCGCCGCCACTTATTCAGAAGGTGCTGGTGCGTGGGCCTCCTGCTCTTGGTGCCGCTGGATTCTCCTTGCTCCGGCTGCCTCTGATTCTGCTCCCTCCTTCCTTTGATCAGTGCCAACTCCTCAGCTGTGATTTGTGCATCGGTATCAACTGAGGAGTTCTTCTTGGCCCGTTTGGAGGTTAATACCTTTACTTTAGTCAGAGGATTCGCGATCTGGACCATGTTCTGCCCTTTCGGGAATGGAATTTGTCGATCTTCATCTTCCCCTTGGGAGGAGCCTCAAATTTCAACAAACCGCGCCTAATAGCATTGTGGTTTGCTGCTTTGAAATTGCGGCAGTTGTTTGTAGAGTGTGAGGTGAGGCCGTGGTACTGGCAGAATGGTTTTCCCTGCAAATCTTCAGGAGATGGCTTGACGTAATCAGCTGGGAAGGTGATGTGGCCTGCACTGACTAACAGGTCGAAGAGCTTGTCCAGCTTGCGCGTGTCAAAGTCGTATTGATCTTCCGCGCTCCAACCATTCGGTACGGCCATGGGCTTTGTCCCCCATTTGAGCTCAACAGTAGCCACTTCTTCATTCTCTCCATCCTCTGAGTCGGAATCGCAGACGTAGGCCTGCTTGTATTTTGATTCCTTCTTGAAACTCTGGGCCTGCTGTTCTAATGCGGCCACCCTCTGCATCACTTCGCTGATGCTGTTGAAGTTGGTGCCCACAAGCTTCTCTTGGACGTGTGGGAGCAACCCATTGACCACTATCTTGGTGAGCTGCTTGTCATTCAGGTTCAAAGAGTAACACATGTTCCTGGTCTCCCTGAACCGCTTGATGAAAGCCGATCCAAGTTCATTCGGCTTTTGGCGCATGTTGGTGAGATCTGTGATGTCTTTCTCCCCAGTGCCAGAGAAGAAGTAATTATGGAATTTAGTCTCCAGATCTTCCCAGCCTTGAATCGAGCCAGGCTCCATAGATGCAAACCAGCTAAACGCCGGCCCTGTCAGTGATAGCGGAAAGAGCCGGACCCTGTGAGCTACCTCATACGAAGCTTGGCCGAGCTGAGTCAGGTAACGGCTGATGTGTTCCATGGTGGTGATGTCGTCCTGCCCACTGAACTTGGAGAAGTCGGGCAAACGATACCTGGGCGGCAATGTCCCTCGGTCGTACCACTCGGGGTAAGGACGCCTGTACTTGATTCCAGTCCCGGTCTTTGGCTGTAAACCAAACGTATCACGGAGCATGGCACTCATCTGCTCCAGCAGCTGATTGTTGGGTATCTGGGCGTACCCCGGATGCGGCACTGCCTGAAGGTCTTGATATGTGATCCCCTCATGGTATCCAGGAGTTGGGTTGGCCACGTCTACCGCCGGCGTATTTCCAGCTGTCAGGTTCACCGCTGATGAGTTCATCGAGTTCACCGACTGTCCAGTGGCCTGCATGAAAGCGGCGAGCTCCTCCGGAGTATGATCTTTGTATAATCTGGGAGAAGCTGCTATTTTTTGAGCCGAACCGGCCGTAGTGGCACCCTGCACTGGCGTTTTCGGCTGGCTCAGCTATTGCGGTGAGGAATTGGAGGTCCTTGCCGCTGCTTTTGGATCTGCATCCTCTGCGGGTATGTTGAAGTAAACCGGACCCAGAGACTCCCAATCCTGCCGTTTGAGAACAGTCTTCATGATGTTATAGAATGTATGCAGGAAAGATTTATGGTGATGGCCGACTGCTGAATAGGCGGCCTCCCAGGTCGCTTCTTCCAGCATCTGCTTGAGGTCGGCCTTGCACTCCTCTTCAGATTTATCAGAATGGCCGTCCATGATCCATCTCGGGAATGCATTCTTCTTCACTATAGAGCCATCACGCTGCTTACTGAATGAAAGCAGGCAGGCATCAGCGAATTCCTCAACAATCTTGTTCAGCACTGCCGCGTCCTCCTCACTGAGATCTTCGACCCTGACCCTGAGGACACCGTCATCCCTGGAGGGGCCGTCCGCCGCAGCCTTCCCTTTTGCCATGGTCTTCAGTGAATAGTCCCACCGAGCGTGCCAAAAAGTGTGTTGGCACAAAAAGTGGTTCCCTAAGCCCAACACACCAGCGAAGCCGGAAACGACCCTTGAGGCAGTAAAGCTCTCGCAGATCCAGCTAGCTTCGGACCCGGTCTGAGAGTGTCAGTAATACCCAAGCGTGCCAGTCAATTTGACCTGCAATTGACAAGGAAAAAGATAGTAATCAGTAATCACAGGGCGGAACTAACAGGTGTGTCCAGGTAGTTCCAACTGTATAGCTCGAAGAGCCGATGTAATGGGAGATCGATTAGAAAGCCGATTCCGTTATGTTATGAACCGATTGTAGCGAAACATGCATTATAACTCAAGTTAACTGATTCAGACATGAATTCAATGACATATACTTGCATTAGACGGAAATATTCTATAAAAGATGTAGTCACAGCAAGTTATCATAATCATAAGATGTCTCAATGTAAAACAAGAAGAAATCGGCTACTTCAGCCGATTTAGTGTATACGGGCAACATACAAGCCTATAAAGTAGACAATGTTTCAACTCTCCGGCTAATAGATCTAAATCACAATCTTACAACAGTGGAGATCGAGCGGATTGAGGCAGTCATGATGAAGTTGCAACTTAGATCCGTTAAGCTTTGAATCTAGACAAAGTTTATTTTATTACTTGAGTGCGACCCGTATCTAATCTAGATCCAAAATACAACCGGCTGGTGCAAAGCATTCTATCTTATCAATATAAAACAGATGGCAAGCATAATTCGTTGAACATATAGATCTATTAGATATAAGCCGACGCATATGGATCAAGACGGGCAAATTGATGATTGCTTTAAATAATAAACAATAAACATAAGCAACATCGGTAACTTAATGAATCCAGCTAAACTGCCAAATTTAACTAGAGCCGATAACTAATCCATGCATGTAAACTGTCTCAATCTATAGCCTGTCCACCGGATGACGTTAACTAATAGATTAATCAAGCAAACAAACACGAATCGATAACTAATCCGCACGTGAAAACCGTCCTAATCTGCATCTCGTCCACCGGATGACGGTTAACACAGATTGATCGGGTAAACCAGCGTGAATCATCCTTGACTCACTATGCTTCCCGCGTCCACCGGATGACGCCAAAGAAACAGAGCTTAGCAAGGACCCTGGTCCGCCATGCTTCCACGTCCACCGGATGACGCTAAAAAGATATAGTTTAACAGGGGATTGATGATACTTACAAGCAAGCCTGCGTCCACCGGATGACACCCAGCCTGGATGAAGTAACTCGCCGGACTCGACTGACTCTAGGGTTTGTTGGCCGGAGCCGAAAGTTGTGTTGTATTGATGTTGTTGTTTGTTTTACAATGGCTGAGGGCTTATATTTGTACCATGAGCGTAGCTAGAGTCCTAATCGAATTACAACTCATTAATAGATAAGGAAACCAACAAACTATACTATATCTAAGATAACTTGGAGTCCCAACTTCCCTTTCATAATGGACTCCGATCGTGATCGCATCTTGGCAGTGCGGACTCTGGATGACGTCACCAATACCGACGCTGCGCGCCTCCCGTCACCTTGGCCCGATAACCGATTCACCGTGCAATCGGCTATTTCTTTCCTTTCGCTGGACGGAGTCTGCTTCCGAAATCGGCTATCTTCCTCTGGTATCGGCTATCTCCCTTTAGTATCGGCTATCGGCTCCCAGCCCAAAATTTTGTGTATTTCTTTGCTTCTATACCATCGGCCAGCTCTTTCCTTTCTGGGGCAAATTTACCAAATTTTGGTGTAAACACAAAGTAAGTATGCTATATTCTTTCATTCCTACCTTCAGCTCCACATAAGCCATTTTTACAAGTAAGATGATAAATAAAAGGCAACATTTACTTTATGCCTTGGTAAGGAATCACACACCATTCGAGCGACATGAGAGAACCATATGGGGAACATTAAGTTTTCTTTTGCAAAACATTGTTAAAACCTCCAGTATGAAACTTGCAAAGAATGAGAAAAGTAGTGCTCAAGTTAAACTGTTCTATCTCTCAACCACCTAAGGCAAAAGGGAAAGTCATAAGCCCCATAAAGGACTAAGGTAAAATGGGTGAATTTCTATAGCCAATTTTTCCATTCAAAAGAGAAGTATTTAGTTGTACACATGGTATTATTGAAATATGAACATAGTAGCAACTCCTGATCCACCGAGGCTAAGTTTAATTATTTGCTCGGGACGAGCAAAGGTTAAGCCTTGGGGGATCTTGTTGACGGTGGAATTACCCTAAATTTCCACATTCGAACACCGTCAACAGGCATCGGATTCAAGGGAAGATAAACATATCATGAGCATATTTTATCAATAACTAGTCCCACATGTACTCTTAGCTTGTGATTGCAGGGAACACCAAATCAGTGTAAAAGTGAGCAGTTAGGGGCTAAATACATGGTTCGGCTGAATCCACGATATGTTGCCTCAGGCCACCACCTTTCAACACATTGCATAAAACATCAAATGAAGGAGATGAGAGCCAAGGGTGGGCCCACCCATGGGTCGGCCGAAGCTGTCCATGGGGCCCACCTGGCTCTGGTGACGTGGCAGGATCCGTGTGACACTTCAACCAAGTCAATTCATCCATCGGATCAACTTGTCCTTTCATTCAACGGTGGAGATCAAAGGCACACGGATTGAGGCATGAAACGAAGCAACCAAGACAGGACCAACACATGGGAAGAGTCTATGATAGATAGGGGCCACTATGGTGGGACCCAAACACTAGGGGTGGGTCGGACCGAACCACAAGATGGGGAACCAAGCCACCTACACCATCACTGACTGGTGGGGACTCCTTCTAGAAGCTCCTGGCTGGGCCCACCAGTCAAAGTGGGGTCGGCCGAACCCCCTGGTGCCCAGCCAGGTCGGTTGGCCTCCACCGACTCCAAACATGCTTCCCATGTGCTCAAATTGCCACAGCCGTCCATCTTGAGGCGGTTACAAGGCGGTGGATCCAATGGGTGGAGAGTTGAGGAGCACACGGATCGCTGACATGGCATCCCTCCACTCTCCACTATAAATAGAGGCTGCCCACTCCCTTTCAAGAAGACACCATACACCATACAACTCAAGAAGCAAACTAGAGTTCTACTCTTTAGTAGTAGTATGAGTCTAGTGTGGGAGTTAGAGTCGAGTCGAGCTGCGCTCGGAGTCTCCAGAGTTGTCTGCTGGAGAGTCCGGTATAGCTCTTGTACCTTTCCTTCTGTAAGACTTTATCCTTTATCAATATATTATCTTTACTTTACTTCACTAAATTCTTACTTAGTCTTTACTATTCTTTATAGTATTGTTGTGTCTTGTCTTATTTCATAGTTGTCTTATACTTGATAGTGATCTTGTCCCAACTCAACGTGTGTTAGTTCATCGCCTGTCATAGGGTGTTCTAGTTGTTGGTACACAACTAGAATAGTGAGACTTAATGCAAGCGTGGTGCTTAGACTAGATCTTGCCTTTGATTACCGCTTGTCACACGGATTGTTTGTGGGTGCTAGCAGGTGGTGACAGCCCTGTCTAGTCTTAGTATCCCTCCTCGTGTTTTAGGCAAATTCTTAAAAGGTAGGCTCCCATAAGAGTGTAGGCGCTTCGGGTAGAGGTTTTGTCCTCTATTGTCTCGCACTACCCCCTGCACACCGGTAGTAAGGTACTATCTTAGTATAAGTCATCTATTTGATAGAATAAGTCATAAGAGTAAAGTAAGTGTCATAGGAGTCTTATACTCCCTCGTTGTCCTCTCACCTAGCTATACTCTACTAGTTATCTTTTAGTTATCTTAATACTTGTTGTGTGTTGGTGTCATTACCCTTTCCTCTACCTATCGATTTACCCCCCTACCACTAGCTGGTTACTAAGTTGGTATAGACTTAAAGATCTCTCTTTCTTTTTATTAATTATTCCTAGCAACCGCTTTCCCTTGGGATAAAAATAAATAACGATACCTTGGAATACTCCGGGTGAAGTGCTACAGCGGTATATTCTGTGCGCTTGCGGAATTATCCAATAGACATAAGAAATACCCTCAGGGCACTTCTGGCGCCGTTATCAGAGTAGCCTAACACCCTGTCTCTGGTGGTTGCGCTAAGAAGTGTCAACACACGCCAATTGCTGCGTCCCGTCTACGATGCATCAATGTGTGATCCAATGGCTCGGAGATCACGTGGAGGTGGTCAAGGCGGATGATTCCGAGGTTGAGGCAATCACCAGTGGCATGTACAAGGAAATAGAAAGGTTTGAATGCTTCTCGGGGAAGACCAATACTGAAGGCATCGCTGAAACCAGTGGCGAGTGTCAACAAGCCGATACGAGCAATTGACTCAAAAAATTCTGTTTGATGGATAACCCGATAGATGGAACTGATGGGAAATTGGGACAACGTTTCACGTCGGGGGATGTACTAGAGCAGGTAGACATCGGGCCTGGGGATAGGCCCTGGGTTCAAGGAGGAATTGATCAACTTGCTGAAAGAGTACAAAGATTGCTTCGCGTGGGAGTATTATGAGATGCCAGGATTGGATAAATCCATTGTCGAGCACCGACTGCCGATAAAGGATGGGTATCGCCCTTTCAAGCAAGCCCCTAGAAGGTTGGGATCGGAAGTATATGAAGACGTCAAGAAAGAAGTGGAAAGGCTGTTAGAAGCTAAATTCATACGACCGTGCCGGTACGTAGAGTGGATATCGAACATTGTCCCTGTATACAAAAAGAATGATAAGATGAGAGTATGCATTGATTTTCGAATCTGAACAAAGCAACCCCAATGTATGGATATCCGATGCCAATAGCCAACATGTTAGTCAATGCTGCAGCGGGGCATCGGGTCATCAGCTTTATGGATGGCAATGCTAGGTTATAACCAAATTTTCATGGCCAATGAGGACATTCCTAAAACGGCCTTCAGGTGCCCAAGAGCCCTCGCGTTATACGAACGGGTAGTCATGATGTTTGGCTTGAAGAATGCCGGTGCTGACATATCAGAGGGCAATGAATTACATCTTCCATCGGCTAATTGGCAAGCTTGTCGAAATATACATCGATGACGTAGTGGTAAAGTCAAAAAGCTACAAAGACCATTTAGCCGATCTGCGGGAAACTTTGGAGTGTACCCGGAAGCACGGGTTGAAAATGAATCCCAACAAGTGTGCATTTAGGGTATCAATTGGTCAGTTTCTGGGGTTCATGGTACACCAAAGTGGCATTGAGATTGGCGAGAAGAGCAGAAAGGCAATCGATGATGCGGTGCCTCCGACGAACAAGAAGGAATTACAACCATTGCTGGGGAAGATCAATTTCATAAGGAGATTCATATCCAACTTGTTAGAGAAGGTATTGCCATTCTCACCATTGTTGAAATTGAAGAATGATTAGGAATTCAGATGGGGCGACATGCAGCAGAAGGCATTTGAAAGTATAAACGGAGTACATGAAGTATCCTCCTAGGGATAATTCCTCCACAAGCATGGAAGCCTTTTAAGCTGTATGTGACGGCCGAAAGCCATACAATTGGTTCGGCTCTTATGCAAGAATTCGAAGGTAAAGAGAGGGTGGTCTTCTATTTGAGTCGAAGATTGCTAGACCCAGAGAAAAGATACACTCCTACCGAGAAGTTGTGTTTGTGCTTGTACTATTCGTGCACCATGTTGAGGCACTACCTGCTGACGGCAGAATGCGTGGTGGTGTCCAAATCGGATGTGATTAAGCACATGTTGTCTATGCCGATTCTGAACGGAAGGATCGACAAATGGATTCTCGCATTATCAGAGTTTGATTTGAGGTTCGAATCAGCCAAAGCAGTCAAGGGCTATTCTGAAGAAATGCCGTGGACTATGTTTTTCGATGGATCCTCATGCAAGCAAGGCGGAGGTATTGGCATTGTTTTGATTTCGCCTCAAGGGTGGTATTTTGAGTTTGCTTATCAAATTGGCCCAGTGGTGCACTAATAATCAAGCGGAATACGAAGCTATGCTGAAGGGGCTTCAGCTTCTGCAGGAGGCAAAGGCCGTAGTAATTGAAGTGTTCGGAGACTCACAATTGGTGATTAACCAATTGCTCGGCCAATATGAATGTAAGGATGATGTGCCCAGGGGGTATTATGATCAGTGCAAGGAGTTATTGGATGATTTCTTGGCATTTTCCTTAGTTCATATCCCTAGGGGGCAAAATGAAGAAGCTAATCGGCTAGCACAAGATGCGTCCGGGTATCGTACAATTCAAGAGGTGTTCAATACAGAGCAGACAGAAGGAGACTGGATGACTGAAATAGCCGATTACCTCAGGGATCCTTCACGGAAGGTGAGCAGGAATCTTAGATATAAGTCCATCAAATATGTGCTACTCGATGGACAGTTATATTACAAAACGGTTGAAGGTGTACTGCTCAAGTGTCTAGGAAAGAAAGAATCAGAAAGATTGATGAGCGAAGTGCACGAAGGGATATGTGGAGCTCATCAATCTGCTCATAAAATAAAATGGATTATCAGAAGAACCGGATACGTTTGGCCAACTATGTTGGAGGATTGTTTCAGGTATTACAGAGGGTGCCAGAATTGTCAGAAATTCGGCAATATTTAGGAATCACCGGCTTCTGCTATGAATCCTATAATCAAACCATGGTCGTTCAGAGGTTGGAAAATTGACTTGATCGGCTAAATATATCCTCCATCGAGTAAAGGGCATAAATTTATACTGGTCACAACAGATTACTTCACCAAATGGGTTGAAGCAGTTCCTCTGTAGACTGTCACGTCCAAGAACATGGTCGAGTTTGTCAAAGAACATATTATCTATCGGTTTGGTATTCCCCAGACTATAACGACCGATCAAGGCACCATGTTCACTTCGGAAGAATTCAGGGAGTTTGCAGATGGCATGGGGATCAACTTGTACAATTCTTCTCCTTATTATGCGTAAGCAAATGGCCAGGCAGAGGCATCAAATCAAATTTTAATTAAAGTTATAAAGAAGAAGATTGAGTAATATCCGAGGAAATGGTATTTGACCTTAAATGAAGCATTATGGGCTTATCGGATTTCTCAGCATGGTTTGACTAAGGCCACTCCTTATGAGTTGGTATATGGGCATGCTGCTGTGTTATCATGGGAGATGCAATCTGGGTCACGACGAGTCACGTTGCAGAATCAGCTCACAGCCGATGAATATAAAGATATCATGATGGACAGTTTAGAAGATCTATATTGTCATCGGCTGAAAGCCTTAGAAAACATTGAGGCAAACAAACAGAGGGTGGCTAAATACTACAACAAGAAGGTGAAGCACAAGCAGTTTGCTGAATCAGAACTAGTCTGGAAAGTGGTATTGCCCGTTGGAACCAAAAATGGCCGATTCGGTAAATGGTCACCTAATTGGGAGGAGCCCGTTTTGGGTTACGCTGATGTGCGCCTGGTAACGCATACATCCTACATGATCTGAAAGGGAATGAGTTTGCCAGAGCTATCAATGGCAAATACCTGAAGAAGTACTACCCTAGTATCCCAGTCGAAGCCTGAGGAAGTGTCTCGGGCAGTCAGGGGTCAATAGCCGATTTCATCTGGAAATCGCCTTCAGAGATAAAAAAACAGAAGATGATCGTCGAGGCTGCGCAATAGCCGATTCTGAAAATGAGAATCGCCTTGAGGACAAAAAGGAAAAATACCTCGCGATAGGTGGTACAGCCGATGTGAAGCACATCGCCTTTAGAGCAAAAATGAGGAGCACAACAATAGGTGGAATATACAGGAAGCTTTATTGACGTTTGCACCTAGTACAAACTACTAATTGTTATGAGTTTTCTTCGATGATACCGCTAGCAAGGATGGTCACTGCTATTTCTTCGACATGTTCATCGAAGGCTTCCATAAGGTCTTCGCGCTCGCTGGGTCCCCTTCCACCGGGAAACCAGGCTCGATGGCCAGCAGACGGTATCCAGTACGGAGCGTGGTGGCTGTAAGGCTGGCGGCGGCACCGCGATAGATGCCGCTGGTAACTGCTTCACAATGCAGCGTTGGATGTCTTGCAGGCGGAGCTGTCACCGTCCTGCCGCGTGCGCCGATGAAATCGGCGGCTTCATTGGCGACCTGGTGGACGTTTTCCAACTGCGCCGTCAGGGCTACATCAAGAACACCGGAGGTCAAGATAAAACGAAGCATGACAAAGGAGTGATGATGAGACATACCCTCTACGGCGGCATCGGCCTCGAAAAGGCGGGCTCGCGTGGCTATAAGCTCGGATTCAGCCGCATCAAGGGCGGCTGAATATGCGGTTAGGTGGCCTCGCAGGTGCTCGATTTCCCTAAGATGCCTTCCTGGTGCAGGCGGCGATGTTCTTTTGCTTGTCGGCGGTGACCGTTTGCCGATGAGGGGGAAGAAGACGAGGCCCCCGAGGTGGGAGTTTCAGAGGCGGCTTCCGTGCGAAGAACTCGGCCATGGCTGGAATATGTGCACAATGCAGATTCAGATGAAGGACGAAGATTTGACAAAGGCCTTTGATGCTGAAGGCACGGAGGTTCGCATGCCTCGGACGGGGGTGGCTGGCTCCTTCGTCTCCTTCGGCAGGGCCACCGGCGGAATGCTTGCCGTGATCTTCGCTGCCGGCCATTGGATTCCTTGTTGATGCAAGAAGAGGAGATGCAGAGAAAGTGTAAAGGATTGCTGAAGTGACTGGAGGTTTGAAGGTATGCGTGGTATATTAGATTACTTGAGCATTGATTTATAGTCAGGAGCGGTTTCCTCGGGAGGCGAGACGACGCTTCGAGTATAAACCCGATTGAATCAAGCAGCACAAATCTGGACGCGGCGCACAGGAGGTGAGGCATCCACGTAGGGATACCGGTGATCGGGATGAGAAGAGGAGGTTTGAAATTTTGAGAAGAAATCAATTTCATCCCAAAATTGAGGGGCATGTGTTTACACCAGAATTTGGATGGTGCCCAGAAAATCGGTTGCGTGCAGATTAGCCCATCAGGGAGCTGGATCGAATAATATGTGCTGAAGCGAAAATTAGATCCGAAGAGTGCTGACGTCGTAAAGGTGCATTGCAGCCGCACAAGTTGGCACGTACAAGCTGAAGCGTGCAGGTGCATCAACCGAGAATGGGATCTGCAACAGCCGCAACAAAGCGATCATGGAAAGGGCCCACAAGAAAAGGCAAGGCTGGGTTCCAAGTTATCTTAGAATTAGAAAATTGTATTATTTCCCTATTTTTAGCTAGAGTTTTCATTCGGTTGAGATTTCCCTCTAGCTGCTGGGTATAAATATAAGCCCAAGCTTATTGAAATATAACACGTCAATCAATACAACAACAGTTCCTTTTTTCTGGCCCCGGCCAAAACCCTTGGAGTAAGAGTAACGTAGAACCGGTGAGTTCTTCGACAAGTTGGATGTTATCCAGTGGACGCCAGGCTTGCTGTAAGTACCGTCACGCTCGTGTTTATCATGTATTGCTAGTACGATTCTGGCTCATACCGCAGTGCTAGATAGATTCAAGTAGTTATCGATCCTTGTTTGACTTGAGTCATGCTTAAGTTGAATTAAGGGTTAGTTATCTGCTCTAACTAAATTGGCATGTTAGTTATATTCATTAAGTTACCTGATGTCGCTTATGATGATTTATTGTTTATTTATTTTAAGCATCATCAATTTGCCCAATCTTGATCTATTCCTGTCGGCTTAAATCTTTTATATCTATTTTGCTTAAATGAACATTAATTAAATATCATGTTTAGGTGAATAGATCTGTTTGTCATTAGCCGGTTAGTTCAGATCTTGATTGTATACAGATCGCACTCAAGTAATAAAGTAAGTTGCGTAGAGAGTCTTTAATTAATAGATCTAATCATTAACTTATGTCATGGGCTGTAACGATCCGGTCGATCCCCTTAATGTAAGTGACGGGTTAGGTAGATTAGTCAAAGAGTCAAAGCATTGTTTACTTTATAGGCTTGTATGTTGTCCTATACTTCAGTTCGGTTGTTCAGCCGATTCTGCTTATGCTTGCTTGCTGCACGTTATATTTTCCCGATCTCTTTTATATACTGTTTTATGTTTCGGTGATGTCAAGATTGATTCAATTGCGTTAATTAGCTGTAGAGATTGAGTCGATCCTGATTAATGCATGTGATAGATTAGATCTGTTTAATATAATTTTCTTTCATTCATGTTATCCTTGAATCGGTTAAAATGTACATCGGATGTTTCTGTTATATTCATGCTATCGATTCATGTGATCGGGTATCGGTTCTCTAGCCGATGGCCTACTAAGAAGGCCCATTGGGCCGGATATCTAGAACCACTCGGGACACACCAGTGGTTTCACATTGTGTTACTGATCAATCCTTTTTTCTTGTCAATTGCAGGTCAAATTGACTGGCACGCTTGGACACGCTTGGAGATTCAGCGGTGCTCTTACACGCCGATTGTCGAAGGTAGCTGGGTCTGTCTGCTCCGTGCTCCACAAGACCGTTCCAGCTTCGCTGGTGTGATGAGCGCGGACCAGATTTCGCGCCAACATCAACAATTTCTCAAAAAAGGTTAAGTTTATTGGAGAGAGTTAGTCAAGTCCATTTGATTTGGAAAGAGAGATTATAGTTCACATTGGCTCAATCTAGTGCACTTGCCTAGGATATATAACTAAGTTTGATCTAAGGACAAGCATCTTCATGCCACTAGGGGTTATCTTGCCCATGTTAAGTTATACATCTATAGCTCATGAAATAGATTGAATACTTGGGGATCAAGCACATACACATGGCATATGTTACCACTAGTTCATACAAGCAAGAAAAGCAATAGTGGTAGCATATATCCATCAAAACCATTTTATTTCCATGAATGATCCTAAGTTGAGAGTATGTCTATATGCTCTAAACATGTCCTAGTAAGTATGAATGCCATGTCAAACAATTTTACCTTACTTTGTTGGAGTAGAGGCACGTCATATATGTGGGGATGATCGCAACTCATATTGGAGAAATCAAGAATATTCAACTCATTCCTCAACTTGCAAAACCTCTTCTCATCTAGTAGCTTGGTGAGTATGTCGGCCAATTGATCATCGGTTCCAACGCTTTGAATGTCAATGTCACCCTTTTGTTGATGATCCCAAATAAAGTGGTGTCTCACATCAATATGCTTGGTTCGTTGATGTTGAACCGGGTTTTGAGTTAGCTTGACGGCGCTCTCATTGTCACATAGCAATGGCACTTTCTTGAAGTTGATTCCATAATCTCTCAAAGTTGCCTTCATCCACAAGATTTGAGCACAACAACCCTCTGCACTAATGTATTCGGCTTCGGCGGTGGAGAGCGAAATGCTATTTTGCTTCTTAGATGACCATGAGACAAGAGATTTCCCAAGAGTTGACATGTGCCCGATCTACTATTTCTATTGATCTTGCAACCGGCATAGTCCGCACCGGCATAGCCAATCAACTCAAACTTTGCACCCTTGGGATACCACAATCCAACATCTTGAGTGTGCTTCAAATATCTCAATATTCTCTTTGCGGCCTTCATATGACTCTCTCTAGGAGATGCTTGATATCTAGCACACATGCATACACTAAACATGACATCCGGTTTTGATGTGGTGACATAGAGTAGACTTCCAATTAGAGATCGATATGCCTTTTGATCAACCATATTGCCACTTTTGTCTTCATCCAAGTTTCCACTAGTGCCCATAGGAGTGCTAATTGATTTGGCATCTTGCATTCGAAACTTCCTGATGATGTCCCTTGTGTACTTCCCTTGACTAATGAATGTGCCATTCTTCATTTGCTTGATTTGAAGTCCAAGGAAGTATGTGAGTTCACCCATTATAGACATATCAAATTCTTTAGCCATCATCCCTTCAAACTCCGTACACAAAGCTTGACTTGTTGATCCAAAGATAATATCATCCACATAGATTTGCATGATCATCAAGTCACCATCAACCATCTTGGTGAATTGTCACACCCAATTTTAAGGATAAAATGAGATGCATAATCTTATGTGCGCCCAGAGATCAGTCACACACATAAGCCAACAAATTGCATAAATTGTATCATAACCAATGTTTAATACATAGCGAATAATATCAAAGTCATTACACAGCGGAAAAATAAAGATAACTCTCGCGGTAGCTCCATAGCACAGGGACGTCGACTGGTGAAGCACAAGTCTAGTAGTCCTCTGGGTAGTCCTCATCACTATCACCATCTGTTACCCATCCGGGATTTTTAACCAAATAATGAAAAATAAACAAGCGTAAGTACATGTCGTACTCAACAAGACTAGCATGGGTTCATGAGGCTCAAAAGGTTGACACGGTTTAACAGCAGGTTGCTTTTAATTAATCATATTTTATGCAGTTGGATAGCAACAAGTTAATATGCCCATTCTCATGATCACAGTAAACACAATTAATGAGTAGCAATAAATAGATAAGCAACAAGTAAACATCACCCTGAAAGATAACTACTCCGTGAGTTTTCTGGGCCACTCGTGACCGTGAGCGCGGCTAGTATACCAGTTTTACACTCTGCAGAGGTTGTGCACTTTCACTATGAGCCGTGATTCCCATTTGCTCGGGTTAATTACTCCCATAACACTACCAAGGTTAGAGAGCAGGGTTTCACTATGAAGCCTTTCAAAGGTTCGTCTAACATGTTAGGGCCGCGAGGTTTCCTCGGCAAGCAGATGTAGAGCCCCCCTTCCATATGGCACAAGGTCACGCAGGTTATACACATATGGACAGAGGCCACACTATACCCGAGTCGTCAAAGCCCCTCTTGCGCCTTTCGGTAACCTCTAACAAGCTAGAAAAGGTCCTCATACTGAGCTAAAACCAGAGCCATATAGCCCTCATAGTTGCACTGTAAGTCCCAGCTGTTGCTGACAGATCGTTACCAAGGGGGAAGGATATGGTGCATCACAAAACTATGCCCCAATCCCCTAGTTCCATGTTGCTAAAAAGGCATCTTTTAATCCTTATTGCATATTCAATTAATCAGTTTACATGATCATGATATCAATAACGCACTAGCATCAATTACCACATGCATAAACCCATAGGTTGCAAGGAACAGGATAACAAAACTAAGAAGTAACTATGGTTACAAGGAAGACACATGCAAATGCAATTATTTATTTAGTGAATAGGACAATAAAGATGATCCATGATAATACTTGCCTTGATCAGCAAACTCCTGGTGATCCGGGTTGTCACAGTACTGATCTTGATCACCCACGTATGGCTCACCGTCTATACTCGATCCATCATAACAACACACACGCATACAGGGGCAATCATGCATACAATAAGAGTTTTCATTAGAACAGTACACCAATAGAGAGAAAATAAATTAAAAAGGTTATAAAACAAATCTACGCGTTGCTACGATCACATTGATATAAAGTTTGCGCAAATCGGATTTAAAACGAGGAAAATATGAATCTTACAAGATTTATAATAGAATAATAATAGATTAAATATAATCTCGAATTTTAAGAGTGGAAAATATATGAAACAGTGGTACCATCAGATAGATTATGAAATTATGAATCTAACGCAATTTGAATCGTTCAAATCGGAGCTAAAACGTGGAAATTATAAATGAAACAATTTTGGATTCAAATCTGAAAACACATTTTCATATATACTGAAAATAAATACGCCTTCAAACGTAATCTACTGAATATGCTAAGGGCTGCGGGCTAAGCATTAAAAACCGCAGGGGGTTATTCGCAAAAACGCCGGCCGAATCGGTATGGGCTGCTCTTCGGCCGTCCGATTCAAAATCGGCGGAACAGATTAAAAGAGGGGAGGGGTGGCGGTGCTCTCGGTCGGAAAACAGAGCCGACCGCGACGGCGCCATGGCCGGAGGGCCGCCGGAGAAGGCGAACTCAGCCTTCGGTGCATGAAATAGGTCGGGAAGGGTACCCATAGATCGGGAAGAGCATCGCAAGCTCACCTAGGGTGATGGGAAGGTCGGAAATCGACTCGGAGATAGCTCGCGGCGTGATCCGGCGGACGGTGGATCTCTGCAACGGCGGCGGAGGCGTGTCAGTGCACAAATCGAAGGGGGAAGGTGCTCGGGAACTTCACAAGATCACAGCGAAGCTCCTCAAAGGCTTACCGAGAGGAAATTGGTGGCGAATCGAGCCAATTGCTCGCGGCGGCGGCTGCTCGGTTCTCGCGGGAGCTCGGCAATGGCGGCGAGAAGAGGCGGCTAGGGTTAGGTGACGGCTACGGGGGCGTGTGGCGCTGCTTAAATACTGCCGAGGTGTGACGACAATCTCGGAGATTGAAACAAACTCGGCGAGCGGAGAAATCGGCTTCGGCCGTTTCTTCTCTGCTTCGGACTCTCGGCGCGGCGACGAACTCGGCTTCGGCCGTTTTCTTTCTTGCCCGCGTCGGACTCTCGGCGAGCAGCAGAGGGAAACAGGGGAGGGGCTGTCCTGGGGGTCCCACTGGTCGGTAGCACCGAGCGCTGGGGTCGGCCGGCAGTCACGGCAGAGGGACGGTTCGCGCGCGCGTGCTCGGCCGCGGCGGATGAACACGGCAGCGGCGTCTCTGTTCGCGCGGCGAGAGAGGTGGAGAAGGAAGGGGCTGACCCGTGGGTCCCGCTCGACAGTCAGAGGGGGTAAGGAGAAGGGAGGGAACAGGTCGGCCAAGCTGGCCTCGGGCCATCCGACCTGGGCCGGCTGAGGCCAGGGAGTGGAAAACAGGCCAAGCTGCTGCTCGGGCCAGAAAGGAGAGGGGAAGGGCTCTGTTCTAATTCCTTTTTCCATTTTCCAAAGGATTTTCAAATTGGGTTTTGAAATATTTGAGAAATTCAAATAAGCTACAACAGTACAAAGAAGAAATGCTCCAGCATGAATGCATCACACATGTGTATGACCTAGGTTTGATTTTATATATGAGAAAAATTATTATTTCCCTATATTGGAATGATCAATTAATTGCACAATTAAATAAATTTCTACTATTTAAAAGAATGCAATTTTTCGGGTGTTACATGAATAGAGTAGTGTCAACTTTGCCCATCTTGAACCCTTTAGAGAGAAGAAAATCCCTTAGCCTCTCATACCATGCTCTTGGTGCTTGTTTCAATCCATAGAGTGCCTTCCTTCGCTTGTATACATGGTTGGGTTTCTTCTCATCTTTAAAACCGGGTGGTTGTTCAACATATACTAGCTCATTGATGAAACCATTGAGAAAAGCACTTTTCACATCCATTCGTAGAGCTTGATGTTGTGTGCATAAGCATATGTTAGAAGAATCCTTATTGCTTTCAATCTTTTGCAACCGGAGCATAAGTTTCACCAAAGTTCAATCCTTCCACTTGAGTGTATCCTTGTGCCACTAATCTTACCTTATTCCTTACTACAACACCATCTTGGTCTTGCTTATTTCTAAACACCCATTTGGTTCCAATGATATTGTAGTTTCTTGGTCTTTCTACTAATTCCCAAACTTCATTTCTTTGAAAGTTGTTGAGCTCTTCATGCATAGAATTCACCCAATCACTATCTTGCAATGCCTTCTCAACATTTTCTGACTCTTCAAATGACACATATGAATAGTGAGCACAAAATGACGCTAGTCTTGATCTTGTTTGCACACCCTTTAGAATATCACCAATAATTTGATCTAAAGGATGATCTCTTGCAACATTTGCGGGTTGGAGCACTTGAGGTTGATTGATTGAGCTTGGTTAAGCATTAGGTTGATTTGATTGAGAAGAACTAGCTTGATCTTGATATTGCACTTGAGAGCCACTAGCTTGATCATTGGATGGAACTTGCACTTGATCTTTGTCATCTTCTATGTCAACCACTTGAGTTGGCCTAATGTCACCAATGTCCATCTCTTGCATAGCCTTTGCCAATTGAGGTCCACTCGCATCATCTAGATTCTCATCTTGATCTTGTGACCCATTGGTTTCATCAAATTCAACATCATGGACTTCCTCAAGTTGACCACTTCCCAAATTCCAAACTCTATAAGCTTTGCTAGTGGTGGAATATCCAAGTAAGAACCCCTCATCACATTTATTCTTAAACTTGCTCAATCTTGCACCCTTCTTCAATATGTAGCACTTGTAACCAAAGACAAAAAAATGCAATATTTGGCTTTCTTCCATTCAAGATCTCATATGGAGTCATTTCCAACATAGGATGGCATTTGAGTCTATTTGAGTAGTAGCATGCCGTGTTGATTACTTCGGCCCAAAAAGATTGACTCACATTATACTCACTAAGCATAGATTTTGCCATATCAATGAGAGTTCTATTCTTCCTTTCAACTAGCCCATTGTACTGAGATGTGTACTTGGCCGAGAATTGATGTTTGATTCCATATTCATCACATAGCTCATCAACTCTTATCTTCTTGAACTCACTACCATTGTCACTTCTAACTCTTTTGATGGTGGTTTCAAATTCATTGCAACTTCTCTTGACAAAAGATTTGAAGATAGCATGCACATCACTCTTGTCAATCATAAAGAAAACCCATGTGTATCTAGAGAAGTCATCCACAATCACCAAACCATACTTGTTGCCTCCAATGCTTGTGTATGTGGTTGGACCAAATAAATCCATGTGTGATAACTCAAAAGGTTTGCATGTGCTCATCATACTCTTCTTGGGATGAGTATTGCCAACTTGTTTTCCGGTTTGACATGCACTACATAACTTATCCTTTTCAAACTCAACATCTTTAAGGCCTCTAACCAAGTTATGCTTCACAAGTTTGTTCAAGTGGTTCATTCCAACAAGACCAAGCCTTCTATACCATAACCAACCCATACTTGACTTAGAGAGTAAGCATGTTCACAATTGTGACTCTCTTGCACCAAAGTCCACTAGATAGAGATTCTCATATCTAAATCCCTTAAATATCAAATTTGAACCATCCACACTTATGATTTCCACATCATCAACACTAATTATGCATTTGAAATCAAGATCACAAAGTTGAGCCACCGATAATATATTGAAGTTCAAACTCTCTACCAATATCACATTGGAAATGCTCAAGTCATTGGATATTGCAATCTTACCAAGTGTTGACACTTCATAGCGCAATCACCAGAGACAGGGAGTTAGGCTATCTCTGATAACTGCGCCAGAAGTGCCTGGGGGTATTTCTTATGTCTGTTAGATAATTCCGTAAGCGCACAGAATATACCGCTGTAGCACTTCACCCGGGAGTATTCCAAGGTATCGTTATTTATTTTATCCCAAGGGAAAGCGGTACTAGGATTGTTAATAAAAGAGAGATCCTTAAGTCAATTGCAAATTAGCAACCAACTAGTGATAGGGGGTAAATCGATATAGAGGAAAGATAATGACACAGAGACAAGACAAGGTTTAGTATAACTAAGGATAACTAGTAGTTAGAGGAAAGATAATGACACAGAGACAGGACAAGGTTTAGGATAACTAAGGATAACTAGTACAGTATAGCTAGGTGGGAGGACAACGAGTGAGTTTAGGACTCCTATGACTCTTACTTTACTCCTGTGAACTTAACCTTAACGGATAGATGAATTAACCAGATTGATACCTTACTTCTTGAGTGCCAGGGATAGTCCAAGACAATAGAGGATATAACATCTACCCGAAGCGGCTATACTCTTATGGGAGCCTACCTTTTAAGAACTTGCCTAAAACACGTGGTGCGATACTAAGACTAGATAGGGCTGTCACCACCTGCTAGCACCCACAAACAATCCGTGCGACAAGTGGCAATCAAAGGCAAGATTTAGTATAAGCACCACGCTTACACTAACTCTCACTACTCTAGTTGTGTACAAAGCAACTAAAGCACCCTATTACAGGCGATGAACAACACACAATAGCTGTTTACAGGATCACAATCTAGTATAAGTCAACTATAAGCTAAGATAGGACACAACAATACTATAATGAATAGTAAAGTACTAAGTAAAGACTCAGTAAAGTAAAGTAAAGATAATATATTGATAAAGGTAAAGTCTTACAGAAGGAAAGATACAAGAGGTATACCAGACTCTCCAGCAGATGACTCCGAAGACCCCGAGCTTAGCTCGACTCGACTCTAACTCCCACACTAGATTAATACTACTACTAAGAAGTGGAACTTGACTCTTCCTTACTTCTTGTGTCTCTTGTGTGTCTTGAAAGGGTGGAGGCAGCCTCTATTTATAGGGGGAAGTGGAGAGGTGCCACGTCATCGATCCGCGTGCTCCTCCATTCTCCTCCCTTGGATCAACCGCATCAAAACCGCCTCAAGATGGACTGCAGTGGTGAAACCAGCACGTGGGAAGCATGCAGAAGGTCGGTGGATCGAGGCGATGGCCTAGACCCACCAAGGGGGTCAGCCAATCCCCCTATGGTGGGCCCACCACCAGGGTCCCCACCTATCATAGAGCATGGCTATGTACTTGGTTTGCTTGGTTCTTGTCAGTTTACGCCTTGATCCATGTGCTTTGCTTCTTCACCGTTGAATAGAACACAACTCTGATCCGAAGGTGAAAACGAGTTGAGTGGAGTGTCACGAGGATCGTGCCACGTCACCAAGGCTCAGTGGGCCCCATACATGGGTCGGTCGACCCATGCATGGGCCCACCTGGACCTTGGCTCTCTTCCATTTGATGTTGTATCCATTGTGTTGAAGTGTGGGGGCCTGGGGTCATCCTGTGTGGGTCGGCCGACCCACACAAGTGGCCCCCAGCTGCTCACTTTTGTCCTGTTTTGATTTTCTTTGCATTCACAAGCTAAGAGTACAAGTGGAACTAGTTATTGGATAAAATATGTTCATGTTATGTTGTTCTTCCATCAGAAACTGAGGATGTTGATGGTGTTAGTGTGTGGATTTTTATTGCTTTATCCACCGTCAACACCAAGCCCGTTGACCTTCCCTTTGCTATTGTCCCCAAATGTGATACTATCATACTCATTGCCACTAAAATTGATTTGGTTGAACATTCTTGCATCACCGGTCATGTGTTGAGAACACCCACTATCAAGAACCCAATGCCTCCCTCCGGCTTTGTAATTCACCTTGGTGGACTTTGCCATGAAGCATGATGAACCAAATGATGAAGGCCTTTTGTTGATAGCAATAGAAGCCATATCCTTCTTCTTGGATGTCTTCCTCTCATCATCATCACTAGAGTCATCATCATCGGAGGAAGCATCACTATCCCATGTCACCACATAGGATCCACCCTTCTTCTTAGAGAAGTTGAACTTCTTCTTGTCCTTCTTTTCCACCTTGTGTTTCTTGTCCTTCTTGCCTCTCTTCTTGTGATCATCTTCATCATCACTAGCATTGGGACAATCCGCCACAAGATGGTCCGTGCTCTTGCAATTGTAGCATTTTCTCACAACATCTTTGCCCTTGAAGTTATCTCTTCTCTTCCTATCACCATAGCCCTTCTTCTTCATGAATCTTCCAAACTTGCGCACAAAGAGAGGTAGTGCCTCATCATCACTATGAAGGCTAGATGCATCATCATTATCATTAGATTGCACTTTCTTGCCCTTGCCCTTGCACTTGGAAGAAGAGGTGGTGGATTTGAATGCCACGGTCTTCTTGCTCTTGTCATCATCCTTCTTCACTTCTTCACAATCACTCTTCTCATTGTATTGATTCTCGGTCATCACGTCACCAAGAAATCATTTGGAGTGACACCCTTCAAGCCACCCCGGAAGATGATAGTCCTTAAGGTCTTGAACCTCTTAGGCAAGCACATGAAAAACTTATGAGAGAAGTTCTCATCACTTGTCTTTTCTCCCAAAGCCATGAGATCATTGATGATCACTTAGAGCCTATAGAATATTTCCGGAATGCTCTCTCCATCATCCATCTTGAAGTTTGAGAGCTTGTCCTTGAGCATGTACAATTTGGTACTCTTTACCGTTGAAGTGCCCTCATATGTTTGCTCTAGTCTTGTCCACACTTCACTTGCTCTATCTAAATCCTTGATTTGCTCAAACACTTTTGAATCGATGCCATTGTAAATGGTGTTGAGAGCCATTGTGTTGCATTGTTTGTTCTCTTGTTCTCTAGGTGTGGGGCTTGTGGGATCAAGCACAATATATTTCTTCTCGGTGACCTCCCACACCTTCTCATGAATTGAGCCAAGATACATCCTCATCTTCCTCTTCCAAAAATCAAATGAGCTTGTGCCATCAAAGTGAGGTGGTTTGCCCCCAATATGATTGAACATGATATGAGCCCATGCACCGAAGGATGTTAAGCCTTGATTAAATGGTGACCACGGCTCCGATACCACTTGAAAGGTCCTAGCATGGCTAGAGGGGGTGAATAACTTAAAATAAAATTCTACAAAGCCCTTAAGCGCAAGGTTAGAATGACAAAAGGCTAAATGTGCAAAGCTAATGCAACAACTAACCTATGCAAGACACCTACATAATTCTAGTTATATCTAAGCCCTAAGCCACACAAGCTAGCTAGCTCAAGCAAGACAACAAGACAACTACACAAGGCAAGCAAACTAACTACTTTGCTCAAAGTAAAGAGAAGTGCTCCGGAGGTTATACCTTTGCCTTGATATGAAGCCAATCACTGGGATAAACACAATCACTCAATTGAAGGTGAGGAAATCAATATGAACACCAAGATTTATCCCCGGAGTTCACGTGCTTACCGGCACGCTACGTCCCTGTTGTGTCGACTTCAACCGGTGGTCCGGTGGCTAATCGGTATCACACACCGAGCCTACACAAGGCGCCACAAGAACCACCATGGAGGAAGCAACTCCATGACAAGAGCAATCCACTAAGTTACATTTGAGCACTCCGCTCGGGGTAGGCACAAACCCCTCACAATCCACCGGTGTGAGCAAGCACAATCACCAAGCTTCTCCACACCTTCTCCACCTCCAAACCGGTTAGGTGACGGCAATCATCAAGAGTAACAAGAATTACTCTGCCACCAAGCCACTAAATGCACTAGAATGCAAGATGATGATCACTATACTTGATTCACTCTCTCTCAATCAAAATCTTGAGTTGAATCAAAGGGAGAGAGATGGAGGGAGTGTGCTGACCTCTCAAGGGGCTTAGGAAGATCAAAATGCGCAAGAGAGATGCCCCAAGGCAGCCACACTCCTATTCAAAAGCGAGCTCCAAGATCTAGCCGTTTCTCACTGAAATCGGGCACACCGGACGCTGTTTAAGTTCACACCGGACGCGTCCGGTGGTTGTCCGATGCACCGCCCGACGACACGTGTACTAGTCGTTTGAATTTTTATTCTGCACGCGCTCGCACCGGACACGGAGCTATCACACAGAATGCTCCGACGCCCGTGTCCGGTGCACCAACAGAGAGCTTCCAGAGAGCTCAAATTGGCACCGGACGCGTCCGCTGTTAGGTCGCCGGATGCTCCTAGCGTCCGGTGCACTCGCCGAGTCAAATTCTCAAAGAATTCACCGGACGCTCGAAAAACATCACCGGATGCGCTGGAGTTACTGTTTCAGCGTCTGGTGGTTACTCAGAGAGGTTCCAGAGAGGTCAAATGCACACCGGACGGGTCCGGTGAGCACCCACCCGACGCAGCCAGCATCCGGTGCTCCTCTGAGAGCTGTTTTCACTCTCTCTTCAACTACCTTGCTTCTAGATGCTAACAACTAAGTGTTTCACACTTTTAGGCACGTATGTTAGCAAGTTTTAAGCGTATTTGCAAGGCAGGTGTCAGTCATTCTAGGTTAGATCAAGTGTATGCAACTAATATGCACCTAGAGCACTTACCGACCGGGTACACAAAATAATTCTCCTCTTAATAGTCCGGCCAACTATCCTAAATGTGATCGCACTCACTAAGTGTCTTGATCACCAAACCAAAAAGAGCCCTACTCTTTTACCTTTGCCTCTAGCTGTTTGAACTTTTGCTTTTTACCAATTCATCACTTGATCTCCACTTGGGCATTATGTCATCTCCCACTAACCTCTCTTGCTACACACACTTTAGAACTTAGGTTAGTCGATAGGTTTCATCAATTGCCAAAACCAAACTAGGGACTTTCAGCCGGATCCAACGCCGAACTGCTCGACGGGCACTGCGTCGAATCGATTACACGGGATTCTAGGGTCTAGCGTCGTCACGACGTGGACCCAAATCCCAGCCAAGGGTACGTTGCCTTCCCCTCCTTCTTCGTTCGAGTTTTTCGCTCCTCCTCCTCCTCCTCCTCCTCCTCCTCGTCCTTCCATAGTCATGTCGTCGCCATTGTTCGTCCCTCCACAGTTTCCACCTCCTCCACGTCCTCCACCTCCGTATACCTTGCCTTATCCTTCCCCACCGTTCGTTCCTCACCCTTCCCATCACCCACCAATTCACCGTCCGTTCCACAACCCGTCTGGTCCTCGCCTTCCCGACCCACATCACTACCACACCCACTCAGGTCGAGTTCCCATGTTCCTATTCCCCTGTTTTGATGGTGAAAATCCTCGTCTCTAGTGCAAACGCTGCGAAAAGGACTTCTCGATGTACCAAGTTGAGGAACCACTTTGGCTCAGCTTCGCAGAAATGGCGCTGGAAGGCCCCGCTGCTCGGTGGCTCCAATCTATTAGCGAGCAATTACAATCTGCTTCCTGGTCCACATTTTGTCAGTTGCTCCACGATAGATTCGACCATGATCAGCACGAACTTCTGATTCGTCAGTTGTTCAATGTTCGTCAGACTTCCTCTGTCTCCGATTATGCCAAACGTTTTTCTGAATTGGTGGATCAGCTCAAGTCTTATTCTCCTATGACCGACCCACTGTTTTTTCACCATGCGCTTCATTGATGGTCTTCGTTATGATATCAAGTCTATTGTGCTAGTCCAGCGACCAAAAACATTTGATATTGCTTGCACTCTGGCTTTACTGCAGGAAGAAGTCGGTGATTCCCGCCCCTCGAAGCCACAGCGATCTGGTGATTGGTCTACACCATTCAAGCAGCTGTCGCCCCCGAAGCCTCTCCTTTCGCTACCGGCACCTCCTCCTCGCAATGATTGGCCAGTTGAGGCGCGGCCAGCTGCACCCACCGTCGTTCCCTTGGCTTGTGCTACAAATGCAATGCCAAATGGAGCCGCGGTCATCAGTGCACGCCTGATGTGCTTATGGCAGTGGGGATGTGGATTCTGTCTCGGATGCCAGATTTGAGCATTCTGATGAATAGCTGATGTTGGCAGTCTCCAAGGCTGCTATCACAGGGAGTGCTGCGGTTCGTGCCATTTAGTTTGTGGGATCGTTAATGGTTGTCCAGTTCGGCTGTTATTGGACTCCAGCAACACTCCATCATTCATCATTGAGTCACTATTGTCCAGGCTTCCCAATGTTTCTGTGGAGCCTATTGATTGTGCTGTGCAAGTCGCTGGTGGAGGAATTCTTCACAGTCTGATTGTTGTTCAGCAATTGCATTGGTCTATTCTGCCTTGTCATTTTCAGTCTGACTTCAAGGTGTTGTCCCTCTCTTCTTATGATTTGGTGGTTGGAATGGATTGGTTGGAGCAGTACAGTCCCATGTCTGTTCACTGGAAGGATAAATGGATTTCCATCCCGTATCTCGGCGCTCCTATTGTCCTGCATGGTATGTTGTCCGAAGGCCCACAACAGTTCTTGCTTCGGGTCAATCTCCTTCAGGATTCGCCAGCTCCTTCTGTGCAGACTGTGGATGCTCTTGAACCGATTCAAGGGGTTTTGCAGGAATTCTCGGACTTGTTTGATCCTCCATCCGGTTTGCCTCCAAACAGGGAGTATAATCACGCCATTCCATTACTGTCGGGTGCTTCCCCAGTGGCTATCAGGCTTTACCGTTACCCACCAGCATTGAAGATTGAAATCGAACACCAAGTGCAAGACATGCTTTTTCAGGGCATTATTCAGCCTAGCACGAGCAGTTTTTCTTTCCTAGTGCTATTGGTCAAGAAAAAGGACGGGTCCTTCCGCTTCTGTGTGGACTTTTCTCCGCTTGAATTCTAGCATGTCCAAATTTCCTGTTCCGGTTATTGACCAGTTAATCGATAAGCTCAGCAATGCTAGTTGGTTCTCCAAACTTGATCTGCGGGTAGGCTTTCATCAGATCTTGTTGCAGCAAGGAGAGGAACACAAAACGGCATTCGAAACCCATCTCTGCCAATATGAGTTTAAGGTCATGGCCTTTGGATTAACTGGCGCACCGGGTACATTCCAACATGCTATGAATGTTACATTGGCTCCAGGTTTGCGCCGGTTCGTGGCGGTCTTCTTCGATGATATTCTTGTATACAGTCAGACAATTGCTGATCATGTTGACCATCTTCGCTTAGTCTTCTAGTGGCTTGCGCGCGATAGTTGGAAGCTGAAGCTCTCTAAATGTGTTTTTGCTCAACGATCGGTGGCATATTTGGGACATGTTATCAGTGAGGCTGGGGTTGCCACCGATCCAACCAAAGTGGCTGCTGTCCAAGAATGGCCTGCTCCGACTAATTTGAAAGAACTACGCGGATTTCTTGGCCTGGCTGGTTATTACAGGAAGTTTGTCCGACATTTTGGGATCATTTCCAAGCCACTCTCTAACTTGTGCAAAGACACGCTGTTTGTCTGGTCCCATGAACAGGAACAAGCATTCCAGGCTCTTAAGTCTGCATTGATTTCAGCCCCGGTACTGGCATTACTAGATTTCTCCATTCCATTTCATATTGAGACTGATGCTTGTGCAGTCGGAATTGGAGCGGTCTTACAACAGAATGGTCATCCAGTTGCCTTTATCAGTAAAGCCCTGTCTCCTCGCAACCAAGGTCTCTCGACGGATGAGAAGGAGTATTTGGCTATCTTGTTGGCTGTCGAGCAATGGCGTCATTACTTGCTTCAAGGAGAATTTTTCATTCATACAGATCATCACAGTCTTGTCCACCTCAATGAACAACGACTCAATACCCCTTGGCAGCAACGAGTCTTTTCCAAATTACTTGGCCTCCAGTACAAGATAGTTTATTGTAAGGGCACTGAGAACTCGGCTGCTGACTCTGTCTCGCCGCGCCCACAAAGAGCACCTGATGACTGCATCGATGTTGCAACACGACTGGATTTCTGACATTATGGCGGGTTACACTTCTGATTCTTCCGCCAAGGCTCTCTTGTCTCAGTTGGCAGTGGCCCTAGACAGCCGCCCCTCATATTCTCTTTCCAACGGCATCATTCGTTATAAGGGACATATTTGGCTGGGTGATAACACCATGATGCAGTAGCGTATTCTGGCCGCCTTCCATGCCAGTCCGATGGGCGGCCACTTTGGCACACATGCAACATATCAGCACATCACACATTGCTTCTTTTGGCCTGGTATGAAGAATCACATTTGGTCATTTGTTCAGAACTGCACAGTTTGCATTCAGTCCAAACCAGATTGTTCCAGTTACCCGGGTCTCCTTCAGCCACTTCCTGTTCCTTCAGCAGCATGGGAAGTTATCATTATAGATTTCATCGAGGGATTACCACTCTCTAACTCTGTGAATTCCATTTTGGTGGTTATGGATGTATGCTCACTTCCTGGCTTTGAAGCATCCTTATACTGCCCTGAGTGTGGCTCATGTCTTTTTGGACAATGTCTACAAGCTGCATGGTTTGCCCAAAGTGATCGTCACTGATCGTGACCGGATCTTCACCATTCAACTCTGGAAGCTCTTGTTTAAGTTGGCTAGCACTGATTTGCACATGAGTTCCGCTTATCATCCCGAATCCGACGGTCAAACCGAACGGGTCAACCAGTGTTTAGAGACATTTCTTCGCTGCTTTGTCCATGGCTGTCCGTCTCGGTGGGCGAATTGGCTTCCACTAGCTAAGTATTGGTACAACACAAGTACTCACTCGGCATTGGGTCGCTCTCCTTTTGAGGTGCCGTATGGATTTCCGCCCCGGCATTTGGGTCTTCAGCCAGAGTCTGCATCCCTAGTTCCCGATCTCCAGTCCTGGATGGAAGAACGGGCGGTCATGCATGATTTGATCCGCATGCATCTCAATCGTGCACAGCAAAAGATGTAGCACCAGGCTAACAACGGTCGCACCGATCGTTCTTTTCAGGAAGGTGATCTGGTGTATCTTAAGCTTCAGCCTTATATCCAGTCCTCGGTTCATCGCCGCTCTTGCCAGAAGCTCTCTTTCAAGTTCTTTGGCCCGTTCAAGGTGCTTTCTCGCATTGGCAATGTGGCTTACAAGCTGGAGCTTCCCCCTGATTCCCAGATTCATCCAGTGTTCCACGTTTCTCAACTAAAGAGCTCAGTGGGTAATCATCCTGTGTCGGCTTTGCCAAATGCTCAACTCGCTCCGTTTCAGATTCCGGAGCAAATCCTGCAGCGTCGCTGGACGCCTGGTGAGTCTTCAGTGGAACAGGGCTTGATTAAGTGGTCTCAAATGCCTATGTCTTTGGCCACTTGGGAGAATTTGGAGACCCTTCGGCAACGCTTTCCGCGTGCACCGGCCTGGGGGTATGCCGGTTTTAAAGAGGGGGTATTGTTAGCACCTTGCTACCACCAGGAGATGATCAAGCACCAGCAGAGCCCGACGAAGCAAGAGATGAAAAAGTAGCCAAGGCCCAAGAGAGGTATGAAGCCCAATCGACTTGTGACCAGCCCAGAGTGGGGAATGTAAGTGAGCTCCTGGTATATAAAGGAGAAGAGTGTGAGAGGGAATCCTTCCTATTACTGTGATCTTCCCCTTCCCCAAGTTTATCCCTAACAGATGATCGTCTTGACCATACGACTATCGCTGTAGTATGTATATCATCAGTAGTAGTATGTGTGGCCACGCCCACGCTAATAAAAGAGCCCATCACGTGCTATTACTTCGTAAGCTTGCATCCAACGGAAACAACACACGTGCGCACGTCCAACAGACCAACACCCAGTTCTTCAGAGGTGATTAGATTTTTGGATTTTTCATGCACGTGTCGGATAGGCAGCTGGTTCAGGTCAGGTCAGGTCAACTGGACTTGGGAGCAATCGTGGCGAACGCCCTTTACAATTTCATGTCCAGCCACGGCCACGCGGCGGCCCATCGGTCGCGCCTAATGCAGGCCACTGAACCTGCAATCGTACACCGCGATACGGCGGCTGCCTGTTGGAGTATTTCACAAAAAGAGTATCATTCTTTTTGAGTTGAAAATAGTATGATTAAAATATCTCTAATAATAAAATAAGTTATAATAAAATAAATAATATTTATTAATTTTTTGAATAAGACGAATAGTTAAACACCATGTTCTGAAATCCTAAAATAATATATTTTTTTTAAGTAGAGGGACATAGGGAGTACTTTACTAAGCATGTGCGAGTACAGAGTGCTAGATGGTCGGGGCGGGCTTTTATACAAGACTCACGCAAGAGGCTGTTTGCTCACAACAAATCAGTGTTATCTAAAATTAAAGTTTATTTTCAGCTCCCAACTGTAATGGTTATGCAGAGATCCAGAGGGGAGCGTCAGCTTCAGACAAGCAGCGAGCGCCGTCCCTGATGGATCAACAACAAGCCACACGGTCCGACCGTAGTGGTCTTCGTGTGGGCCAGCGGCCGTCCAGCCGCAGCCGCAGCAGGTCCGGCCCACCTATCTGAATCCTCTGTGTCTGTCTGCCGATGCATGGGCCGGTCGGTGGGCCGTCTTATCGTCATGTCGTGTCGGCCGGCCCACAGGCCGCGTACAAGAGTTGTTCCACACTGCTCATGATCTGGGTGAGATACGATACACCAAACACCACTAGTAGCTTTCTAATGACATCGAAATATTGCTCTAAGCAAGCAAGTAAAACAACAAAAAATATGAGTGGGAGGTGAAGGACATATTTATTCTACACCCGCATCAAATAGCCTCACACAGGGGAGACAAGATCAAACTGTTTTCACTGTCTCCCTTTAAAGACTTAGGGAAATCACAGGCTTCACACCGCAGAGTGACAGTGACCATAGCAAGGTCTTACGCAGTCCGTCCAAATAGGTTACTAATAAGTTCATCTTCTTTTGGTTACAAAAAGTTAGCAGTCTGTCAGCATCTTTACGGAAGCTAACTTTGAATTGTAACAAGCAATTTTCACCATCAAGGTCACATTTTTTGCGTGACTTAACATTTGTAGGTATGCAACTTAAACATTTCCTTGATCCACCAAAAAATGAAGAAAAACACATAAGATGCGTTTCATAACTTCGTTCAGAAGTGAAGATGTAACCTTCTTGACCTAAAAGACAATTGGTTTCACTACAAGCTTATGAAAGAGAAATTTTGAATGCGTAAATAGTTAACTAACAACCAGCTGAGAACAAATAAAGAAGAAAATCATGATATGGGGAGGGGAATTGAAACATCAAACATGATGCCATGAATATTCAAAACCTCAAAGCTCTAAGTCTCTAACCACCTTAGTGTGCTTTTAGTTCACTGATGATGAAAGGTCAGACAAACAAACACACAAAATGGGGCCCTGATGTGCTTACCTTCTACTAGTGCCAGATTGCTAGGAAAACAGCAATAGCGAAAAGTATCATCAGAGCAGCATTTCCGCCAGGTAAAATATCTTCACATGAATCAGGAGATCTAAAGGATGAAACAGATAATCAAAACTGTGTTCAATGTTCATAAAAACTTAAGTGACATGAAAAGTGAACATCATCTATCTACAAAGTTATAGACCATAAGCTCAACCTACCGGATTAGGTTTATATCAGCTTTTACACAGTAAGATATTTTTGCTATTAAAAACATGACTGCTAGGCCCTACCAGATAGATCAAATAATTTTATTCATACTAGTAAAGACAAAAGAGGCTATCATTTAACCTGAATGCAAGTGGTACAGTGAACTTTTGTATGCCAAGTGACACAACATTGATGATTGGTTAACTGAAAATGATGAAGAAAGAACACTTGTTGTGAAACTAAACCTCTCGATAGCAGTGGTCAAACAATGATAGGTTCAGAGCCAGAAAGAGTGAAAGATGGTACAAGTCAGGGCCAGAAATGATATGGACAATACTTTCCTGAGGCTAATTTACTAGTCAGACAAAAAATGAACTAAGTGCCTTCTTGAAGCTGACCTCTGATTTAGTGTCTTGTCTGAAATAAAGGGGGCACGTAATTTTAGGTACTTATTACTTACCGAGCACCGATTCTGATAGACAGATTAACGTATGCAAACGCAACTATTCCACTTGCCACTATTTCAGAAATTCACAATGCTCTACATCTATATTAACTAATAACTACTCTGCGGTGCGCTTGATGTATGCAAATCTTTCGTTTGATTTTTTTACAGTTATACTACTAATGTTGACAGCTATAAATTGTATGTCATAGCTTACCTCTTTTTCACCTGTGACCTATGGATCCAGGCCATAACAGGAGGCAGAATCCCAAATAGGAAGCAGTTTGCATAAACCCCAGCAAAATCCAGTGCCTTGGAGAAGGCTGCTGAGAAGAACGACGCAATAAAGATAGGAATGATCAGCACCGTCCATGTTAGAATCGCCCCATTTCTGCCACTGGTAGCATTAGGTTCGTGCACACTTCCTTGCTTCTGAGAAAACCTCTGAAGAATCAACTCCACTGTGTCCGCCAACTGCTTCGGAAAGCTCACCGCGTAACCTATCAGGCTCGTCGCCAGTGCAGCAAAAGCGAAGCCTCGAACAGCAGGCAGAGCAGCTGGATTCACTGAGAGAAGGAGCTTGATAGGGTCATTCAAACCCAGCAGTACTGCCACCAGCACTAGCCAGCCCGAGAATGACGGCATTCCATGACAGCACCATGGCCAGTGGCACAGCGCCCCCAATTAGTATCGCCTTCCGAGCATCATACACCGAGTCCCCCACAATCTTGCAGATGAACGGTGTGATGACGTGAAACCCGAGCGTGAGCACGGTCACCGGTATGGCTGGCAAGATCGCGCCCGGGCTCCAGCAAGCGTGCCCGAGAGATCTCAGCAAGCTGGTCCGGCCAACGGACACGCCAGTCACCACGAGCGCGGTGATCGAAACTAGCATCAGGCCACAGAGGGCTCGGTTGGCGCCGTCAACGGCCTTGAATGGGAAGAAGGCGATGAGGGCGCCGGCGAAGCAGGGGAACATGGCGTTGGCCAGGACCGGGTTTACCCCGGGGAACAGCTGCGAGACGAGCGAGCCGATGCCGGCGACGCATGCGACGAGCAGGGAGAAGCTGAGCGCGGCGTACACGACAGCGACGACCGCGCCGGGGCCCGCCCCCAGGGTGCTCGACGCAAGTCCCGTGAAGCTGACCTCGTCGACGCCGTCGCGCGCCATGGCGGCGAAGCTGAGCTCGGCGACGAGGACGATGGAGGACACGACGTAGGCCCAGGAGACCAGGATGGCCGCCGCCGAGGGCGCCTGGCCGGAGCGGATAGGTGGCAGGACGGCAGGCCCAGCATGCCCGGCCCGACCGCCGTGCCGATGATGAGGCTCACCGCTGCCCAGAAGCTCTTCTTCCCCGCGACGGCGGCGTTGCCATCGGCTTCCACCGGAGGAGGAAGGTCTTGGACAACGTCGCCGGCGCCGAGGCCGTTGCTGCTGTGCCGCCACCGCCATGGACGCCTTGGCGACGGGAATTGGGAAGCTAGTCGCGATGCCGGCGGCGGAGGGTTCGTGGATGCAAGGGTTGGGGGCCGAAGTGGCCGGAGACGGCGAAGATGGGGGGAGCAGAAGGAGGCCGGCGGTGTGGAAGGGGTGAATTTGTGGTGGCAGTGGTGGCGGCTGGAGAGTAACATAGCTGTACTGTACAAGCGCGGAACCGGCTCCTCTAACTTTGGCCCCTTCTTGGGACGTAGAATGCCCGATGCCGTCCATCCCTGATCCAGCGACACAAGGTAAACAACGCAGGAAACCGGAAGTAGTATGGAGAAGCAGCGCTGTTATGTTAAAAAGAGGGGTTTATTGATACACACCACTGCAATTTTCACGGTTTTGAAAGACACCACTACTATTCGCCTAACTGGGCTGACACCATTATAATTTTACAGATATTTGAAATACACCACTGTCCCCACTTGCAGGCGTATACAGCTGGTCATTAGTTTCATATGGACCCTTTTGCCCCCATCTTCTCTATACATGGGCACATTTGACGGGATCTAGGCAGCCCGTCTATTCTCTGTACATGCACACATGAATAAATGAATAAAATTTTACACTAAATTAACACATTAATAAAGGAAAAAGGTAGATGTTTATGTTTCCAGTAGCAACTGGCCAAGCAAACATGAATAGAGGAGAGTCGGAACTGGAACGAAGAAGGACGAGAAGCTTATTCGCTAGAGGATAAAATTGTCAATACAGAAATACGCCTCCCTTCTGTACGCCTGCAAGTGGGCCAGAGATCTTGGAAAACGTAGACAGTGGTGTATTTCAAAGATCTATAAAATTGTAACAGTGTCAGCCCAGTTAGGTGAATAGTAGTGGTGTCTTTCAAAATTATGAAAATTACAGTGGTGTGTATCCAATTAACCCTAAAAAGAGAGGGAACCACTGCTGTTCGAGGGAAAAACAAAATTAACTCTACGTGGTAAAACGTTACACAAACGTTTGGAGGCATTCCTATATATCCATGCGATATATATGCATGTAAGATCTAATTGATTGATATTTAATTCAAAAAATTGATTGATATTTTGCTTAATATGTTTTTTTTGCCTATTTCACAATGTTGTCTCCTAGATAACATATGGTTATAGACATCAACCGTCCACAATTATTCAAGATTAAGGAAAATCCTAATATTGGTATTTCTCATTTAAAAGATTTAAAAGAACCAAACTTTATATAATTCTGATCAAACTTGAGATGCTTGAATTTTTCAAGAAACTTGGGGTGAGTTCGCTACTGATTCAGCCTCCACTCTCGTTGCTTCGTCCCATCCGAAGACCTGTCGTGTCGCACTCCGTGGTCACATCATGGATTATTTAAACTTAATAGGTTCGTGTCGTAAATTAGCCTCCATCTGTGTACACTACTACATTATTTTTTAACGTGGCAGACACAAAAACAAAAAAATCCTGGACAGGCCCGACAAGCCCATCCACGGGCCCGCTGAGCCCATCCCCCCGCCGCCGTTGCCGAATCTCGTCGCCGAAGCCGCGCCGCTGGCTCTGCTCGCCGGATCCGGAGGAGCTGCTGCCGTCGCGCGAGGAGAACGCCGCCGCCGCCGCCCGGACACGCCACTGGTGCTCGGAGTCGCGGGCTTGTGCTCGCTGCGCCGCAGCGTACGGGCTGGTTTGGGCTTTTTCACTGCTAGTGGGTTCGACCATGATTAACCGAGGTGGTTGGTTTTTGACTGCCTTGGTTAATCTACTTTCCCAGGCGGTTGTTTCATGGCCGCCTCCGTAAATAAAATAACCGTCTCGGTTAATCTATTTTCTGTGGAATCGAGGTGGTTATTCTTCCTGTCCGCCTCGAAAAAGAAAAGCCAAATGGCTCGCAAAAGATTTTATGTAGTAGTAGTAATTGATTTATAATGAGTCTATATTTAATACTCTTAATTAGTGTCAAACATTCAAGCAACTGAGACTAGGAACCAAACGGGGCCTAAACACTACCAAAATGGTGGACTTCTCATATTATTTTTATTTTATAGTAAAACTACTACTAGTTATGGTACATGAGAATATCAGTAGAAGACGTTTAGGATATGTTTAAATGTTGGACAGTTAGTCTAAGCATTCAATGTGATGCAATGTAACGAAAAAGTTAGAATTTTGAATGGGAATTAAACAAGGTCTTAGTAGAGAAAATTTATACTAATTTTGAATAGCAAACACTAGAAGAATCCCACTTTACTAGGAGAAGTCTAAAATTCTAATATAAAAATAGTGAAAAAGAATGTATTAAAAAATATCAATCCATTAGATCTTACCTGCATAAATAACGCATGCATATATACGGGTGCTTCTAAACGTGTTGTGTAACATTTTGCTATGTAAATTATTTTTATTTTTCTTTCAACAGCTGTGCTTCTCGGTGCTACTTGGCCACGTCTTCGGATGGTTCCCTGTGCTGTTTGCCTACTACCGCTGGATCAATAAGGAACATCATCGAGCTTTCTATGTCCCTGGACGTAGAAGTGGCAAAGTTAGAGGAGCCGGTTCCAGTACAAGCCGCTTCTGCCGTTAAAATGGAAATTCATTCTAAATGACAATTGACATGGCTGTAAAATGTATGTCAGATATGACAGGGGAGTACTTCCCCGGCCCTAAATATCTATCTTTTCGTTTATTGATAAAATAATTTTGAGTAAATATATATTAAAAGATATTTTTAGTACATAATTAGTATCAATGAAAAAATTAAATATAATTTTTAAATAATTTTATTTTAAGATGCAAATGTTGTACATAATTAAACTTTGGCACATACACCAACAATGATAGTTATTTTTTAGGAGTGGACGGTGCAGTGATTTTATAGAATAACTTGCAGAATAAAAGGATAGGGAGCACGGTGAAGCGCGCATTGTAGTCATGTTATATATGGTGGCTTTGCCACTGGCTTTGGCACTTCGAATCGCTATCAGCTAGCTTTCGCATTCCCGAAGCGGAATGCTAGTCTTTAGTTTTTCGCATGAGACAAGTCACCAAGACTACCGAAATACTAACAAGAAGTTTTAGTTGCTTGATCAAAGACAGGTTTCACTTAGCCAAAGTGGCCAGTCCAGAATAATCAATGGTAATTAAGCACCTTTGACATCTTTACAATTGCTACAGATGCAGCTCGAGCAAGTGAAAATCAAATAGGGTTTTTGGCTCTTGATTGTTCTGTTTAGACACCCTTTACCATTGTGCTTCCGTTGTAGAATTTTTTGCAACTTGAAGCCATAGGGCTCTTTTGGTATCATTGTGTACTTACAGATCGAAAAGAATGTATGCGGCAATCTGTAGCTGCTGCGTAGTTTGTCTCATTGAAAATGTTTTTGCCGATATCGGGGGCCTTACGGTGCTTAGGAACGCCTTTTGGCTTGTAGAAGTGTTCATGCGGTCGATGTTTGGACAAATTTCATGGCGCATACCAAGGATACATTCACATAAAAAAGTGAGAAAGCACTTTTATTGAGAGTTACCTTGGTGTGTCTTTGGATTTTTGAAGTCTTTAAGGCCTTGTTTTTTTTTTTTATTTGGCATCCTCGTATATTTTTGAAGGGTCGAAGTTTTGAGCTTTGGGCTTTTTATTTACCTTTTTCCTTCTATCTTTTTGGAAGGTCGAAGTCTCGAGCCTTTATGCTTTTTTCATTTAGCTTCATCTCGTGCGTTTTTGAGGGTTGAAGACTTACCTTAGCCTTTTCATTTAGCTTCATCATTGCATATTTTTACAGGGTCAAAGTCTTGAGCCCTTAGAATTTTTGTTAAGCTTTGCCGTCACATATTTTTTTGAGGGTCGAAATCTTAAGCCCTTAGGCTTTTTTGTTTAGCTTCTTCCTTGTGTATTTTTGAAGGTCGAAGTCTCAGGCCTTTAGCATTTTTATTAGCGTCATCCTCATGTATTTTTGAAGAGTCAAAGTCTTGGACCTTTAGATTTTACATTAAAATTTATCCTTACCTATTTTTGGAGGGTCTAAGTTTTCGGTCCTTAGACTTTTCATTTAGATCCAGCAGAAATGAGGCCATAAAGTCGGACGGGCGCTGCATGTTGGCTTGCCATGCCCAAACCCGCCTCAGGGAACATGACAGCTCGGATAGCTCGAATCGGAGGTCCAGGCGTTGGGCCCATATATGGACCAAACAAGGACAGATTTACCAGAAAGAAATGCATACGCCTAGGCCTGCAAGGACTCCTGGCATCTATGCACACTTGCCCATTGACCGCTCTCATCCTCTCACTCCTCTCAGGACTGAGCCTGACCAAACAAATTAGGCATAAATGGTTTTCCACGTGGTATTTATTATTTCATAAATAATAGTGCATGAAGAGCTTTGGCGTCGTTCTTGATTCTGTCTATGAATAATGTGAATTTATTTACTCCCATGGGACCAGCATGAATAAAATGATTTTCAGCTAAATAAGAGTGAGAACTCCTAGATCACTTCATATGTATTTAATCCCTTTCGAATTAATATTTTAAAGGCAACGCACATGAAAAATTAATTAATAACATGTCACTCCATGTGGTGCACAAGAAAAAGAAACTATGATACGATTTCAAGCACCATGACCGCCCTATATATGTAAGCACCACCACAGGCTACCAAATGAATAAACACCTTTATATATACACCCGTATGTGTACCGACCATTGAACAAAGAGATGAGGAACAGAAAAGATAGTGCAAGGTACTTATATCTCCCTCTAGTGAAAATGGAAGGCATTAGGAAAGAAGCTACTACTCCATTTGGCTATCTTGCTCACTACCATGCAACCACTTCTGATATCGTATGTGTTAAGTTGCTGCACGGCATTGCTCATTAGCTGCGCGATCTGATCCTGCTGCCACTCAGAGGGATAGTGCAATTCGAGCGTTAGAAGCCGTGGCTTTGGATTTCTTTGATTCTAGATGACCTTTTAATATTAGGGATTATTTTTAAGTTGGATCTAGTTTCCATTTGTTATGTCAAATGTTTGTAATAATTGGTCTGGTTCTTTTGCTTGCAACAGATGAAGCTCAGATTTTATCCATTATTTAAAAAGACAAGTAGCCAATGCATTACCCAGTTATTGTACACCAGTGTGATATACAAGTAGCTAATGCATTCTATAATCTCTGTGTACCTTCATTACTAATGCCTTCAAATGGTAGTACTATTATTTGGTACGTTAAAACGACGACCATGGACCACTACTCCATGTGAGGATCAGAACTGTTCAACATCATCCTGTAATTTTCTTTGTTAAATATTCCTATTTAGAATTAGGGATTTAGCTATGAAACTAAATTTGAGTGATAACAACTGAAAGATTGACAATGGGGAGGACAAATGCTAATTAGTGGTGGTTAACCTATATATGCTAATTTGTGGTCAATTTTCTTTGTCTACCTTTTGAAAACAACTAAGCATTTCTTCCTAAATCTTCCTTTTATTATTTATGATTTCTTATTGCTATTTTCTGTTCTTGGCTTTTTGTTGTTATAAGATTTATTTTTGCACCAAGTCAAAATTATTTTTATGATCGTACAACTATTTCTATTGACTCAACATCTTTATTATGATTGATCAACTGTGTTACAAGAAATGTTAATTTAAAATTTGATGACGATTAAACTATTTCTAGAAATATCAAACCAATATTTTTCTTTATTAATTTAACATTTTCTATGTCCACCTCCGATACTAGCTTGAAGTAAAGGTCTAAATTTGCCTTGAACTTCGCTCAACAGGCTTCGGGTGAGTGAAGATGAAGGTCCAGAAAGTAAGCCCCAAGATGCCTATGAACATATCTAAAATATGAAAGATTGCAAGGCTTATTTAAATTGTGAACCGAAAGGTGTTGATTCAAAGGCCCAATCCCCAACAATATGGAAAATCTTGAATCAAATAAGATTAGTAAATGATACTGGCATCATAAGTGCACAACAACCAGCTAGCCTGACTTTGATAAAATCCACATTTATGCACAATGCAGGAGGGTGATCATTAACGTAATAATGGATTTTTGGACAACGTTGCCAAAGAAAGGACTATTACTTTGAAAATTGCTGTGACCCACTCTGACCAACTTTAGGCAATTTGAATGATATACTTAGCTACCAAGCAAGCAATGAGCCAATGAATGTAATTGGTTTTATTGAAATAGACAATAAAAAACTTAACCTAAGCCCGACTAGTTCCACTTGTTTTTTTATCACTATTCTTGTTGGTAGCTTAATTACACTAACATATGGATTATTGCATCCTTGAAAGGCCTGCACCTCATTCCACAGTGGTTTAACCAACTCCTGTACCTCACTGCGTTCACTCGAGTAAACAAATGCTTCATGCCTATATATAGCTAAACCCTTCCCCACAGCAAGCTAAGACACTTCTCTCATGAAAAGGAAACCATCCGGAGCAGTGAAAAAGTACTATGAGATTGAAAACAAAAGGGAGAGACAAACAGATGAAAGTAGTGGGGAATGGGATACATTGGGAATGATAGTCTTTCCTTCACTTAGCAACAAGCCTTATCACTCTGAAGGATTAGATCAAGGAAATCAATTAGTGCATGATGGATTTCTTGTATAGATATTGAGTGTCATGGACCTCATGGGCTGGACCGGCTAATGGACTGCAGCGTTGGACTTGTGTCAGCATCCAGCCCCCCGGTCTGCCCCAGCATGTCGAAGACGACGGAACGGCCCAGTCCAAGACAGGATGGCCCAGGAAGGCAAATACTCGCTACGTCAGAGATCAGTGGGTTTGATGCTTGCTAGCGTGCAAGAGGCAACGCCTCTGTAATCGTTTAAAAGGAAAGGCTAGAGAGCAGGAGAGGCATGCCAATTGTAATGACCAACTCCTTACTTGCTAAGCACTCATCTGAGATTCCTATCTCTTCTTCTTCCTTTCCACATCTTCTCCTATCTCCATTCTCCCCGATCCTTCCCTCTTACTGATATCTCTCACAAGTGGTATGTTGACGGTGGATAAGCCATAAAAATTCACACTCTAACACCATCAACATCCTCGGTTTTGATGGAAGAACAACATAACAAGAACATATTTTATCCCATAACTAGTTCCATTTGTACTCTTAGCTTGTGAATGCAGAGAAGATCAAAACAGGACAAAAGTGAGCAGCTAGGGGTCCACTTGTGTGGGTCGGCCGACCCACACATGGTGACCCCAGACCACCACACTTCAACACAAGGTGTCCAACATCAAATGGAAGAGAGCCAAGGTCCAGGTGGGCCCATGAATGGGTCAGCCGACCCATGTATGGGGCCCATTGAGCCCTGGTGACGTGGCATGATCCTTGTGACACTCCACTCAGCTCATTTCCACCTTCGGATCAGAGTGTGTTTCCATTCAACAGGTGGAGAAGCAAAGCACAAGGATCAAGGCGTGAACCGACACGATCAAGACCAAGCCAGCACAGGGACATGCTTTATGACAGGTGGGGACCATGGTGGTGGGCCCACCCTATCATAGGGGGGTCGGCCGACCCACCCCTGGTGGGTCCAGGCCACCGCCATGGTCCATCGACCTCCTGCATGTTTCCCACGTAATGGTTTGTCCACTGCCGTCCATCTTGAGGCGGTTTTGAGGCGGTTTATCCAAGGGTAGAGAGGCAGGGAGCACATGGATCGCTGACGTGGCACCTCTCCAGTCCCCCTATAAATAGAGGCTTCCACCATCCTTTCAAGACACACAAGAAGTAAGGAAGAGTTAAGTTCCACTCCTTAGTAGTAGTATTAGTCAAGTGTGGGAGTTAGAGTTGAGTCGAGCTAAGCTCGGGGTCTCCGGAGTTGTTTGCTGGAGAGTCTGGTATAACTTTTGTACCTTTCCTTCTGTAAGACTTTACTTTTATCAATATATTATCTTTACTATACTTTACCGAGTCTTACTTAGTACTTTACTATTTATTATAGTATTGTTGTGTCTTATCTTACCATTATAGTTGTCTTATACTAGATTGTGATCCTGTAAACAGCTATTGTGTGCTGTTCATCGCCTGTCATAGAGTGTGTTGACACTTCTTAGCGCAATCACCAGAGACAGGGTGTTAGGCTATCTCTGATAACAGGCAGCCAGAAGTGCCTAAGGGTATTTCTTATGTCTATTGGATAATTCCGCAAGCGCACAGAATATACAGTTGTAGCACTTCACCTAGGAATATTTCAAAGTATCAGTTATTTATTTTAACCCAAGGGAAAGCGGTGCTACGAATGTTAATAAAAGAGAGATCCTTAGATCTATAGCAAATTAGCAATCAACTAATGATAGGGGGGTAAATCGATATATAGAGGAAAGGGTAATGACACAGAGACAAGACAAGGTTTAAGATAACTAGTAGAGTATAGCTAGGTGGGAGGACAACGAGTGAGTATAAGACTCCTTTGACTCCTACTTTACTCCTGTGAACTTAACTTAACAGATAGATGACTTAACCAGATCGTACCTTACTTATTGTGTGAAGGGGATAGTCCGAGACAATAGAGGATATAACCTCTACCCGAAGCGGCTATGCTCTTATGGGAGCCTACCTTTTAAGAACTTGCCTAAAACACGTGGAGGGATACTAAGACTAGACAGGGCTGTCACCACCTACTAGTACCCACTAACAATCCGTGCGACAAGCGGCAATCAAAGGCAAGACTTAGTATAAGCACCACTCTTACACTAATTCTCACTACTTTAGTTGTGTACAAAGCAACTAAAGCACCCTATGACAGGCGATGAACAGCACACAACAACTGTTTACAGGATCACAATCTAGAATAAGACTACTATAATGCTAAGATAAGACACAACAATACTATAGTAAATATTAAAGTACTAAGTAAAGACTCAGTAAAATAAAGTAAAGATAATATATTGATAAAGGTAAAGTTTTACAGAAGGAAAGGTACAAGAGCTATACCACACTCTTCAGCAGACGACTCCGGACCCGAGCGTAGCTCTACTCGACTCTAACTCCCATACTAGACTGTTACTACTACTAAGGAGTGGAACTTGACTCTTCCTTTATTCTTGTGTCTCTTGTGTGTCCTGAAGAGGGTGATGGCTACCTCTATTTATAGGGGAGAGTGGAGAGGCGCCACGTCAGCGATCCGTGTGCTCCTTGCCTCTCCACATTCGGATGAACCGCCTTAGAATGGACGGCCGTGGAGAAACCAGCATGTGGGAAGTATGCTCAAGTCGGTTGGGAAGTAACCGACCTGGCTGGGCACCAGGGGGGTCAGCCGACCCCCCTATGGCAGGTGGGCCCAGCCAGGGGCTTCTAGAAGGTGTCCCCACATGTCACAGGTAGTGGCTTCCTGTTTGCTGAGTGTTTGTCACGTTGGTTCACTCCTTGATCCATGTGCTTTACTTTTCCACCGTTGAATGAAAACACACTTTGATCCAAAGGTGGAGATGAGCTGAGTGGAGTGTCACGAGGATTGTTCCATTGCTCCAGAGCCCTGTGGGCCCCACATGTGGGTCGGCCGACCTGCATGTGGACCCTCCTGGTGCTCCACTCTCTTCTAAGTGATGTTGTACACCGTATCTTGAAGTTTCATGGCCTGTTTGGTCTTTTCTACATTCACAAGCTAAGAGTATAAGTGGAACTAGTTATTGATAAAATATGTTCGTGATATGCTTATTCTTCCTTGAATCCGAGGCATGTTGATGGTGTTAGAGTGTAGAATTTAGGGGCTTATACACCGTCAACAAGATCCCCCAAGCTTATGCTCGTCCCGAGCAAATAATTAAACTTAGCCTCGATGGATCAGGAGTTGCTACAATGTTCATATTTCAATTATCCCATGTGCACAACAAAATACTTCTCTTTTGAATGAAAAATTGGCTCTAAAACACATCCAGTTTTACCTTAGTCCTTTATGGGGCTAATGACTTTTCCTTTGCCTTAGGTGGTTGAGAGACAGAACAGTTTGACTAGAGCACTAACTTTCTCATTCTTTGCAAGTTTCATACTAGAGGTTTTAGCAATATTTTTCTAAAGAAAACTTAATGTTCCTCATATGGTTCTCTCATGTTGCTCAAATGGTGTATGATTCCTTAACAAGGCACAAAGTAAATGTTGCCTTCTCTTTGTCATCCTACTTCTAAAAAAATGGCTTATATGGAATTCAAGGTACAAATAAAAGAATCTAGCATACTTACTTTACATATATTGTAGAGTCAAAGCTTGCATCCAAAGAGAGAAGTGTCATGCCCTTAGATCAAGATGCGCAAGTGTGTGGAAAGAGTGGACTATAATGCTCCTCTATTTGGAATTGTATCTCTCTCTAATAATTTTTTGGGACATGGCTATCATTTTTCCTCTCTTTTTATTCATGAGCCTAGATTTGCTCATATTTTGTTTTCTTCTCTATGGACTTTCTTGTGTCCATCTTTCTTTCTTTTTTTCATTTTGCGTAGCCTTTTGTCTCTTCTACCAAATTAACTAAGAGAGATATTTTATGTCTTTAACACATGGAGCATTTATTTGGTGGAAATGAAAGGCATGTTGTTACGTACTTCCAGTGTAGAAGCAGCATATATGAGTGGTATGTACGTGATCTTGATCTTGGGAGCATGATAAGTCTCTCAATAAGGGTCAATAAGACTTGACAACACTCAATACAAAGCAAATAGCTTAAGTGGAAGGGTTATAAACATGCGTAGCATATATGGCTTGTAGTAGGAATTTATCACCATTGAGGAACAATAAGGTTTTGATTGTTTTTAAGAAATAATTCTCCAATAATCATGCATACTTAGAATAATATTATAGTAGCTCTTATCTCACTATATCATATCTCACAACAACTTATACTTAGTTCTAGCATTTGCAACCCACAAAGTTTTCTGGTTCATGATGATTTTAAATGAGCAAAGTGATCCATACTCAAAGAAATACTAAGTTATAAACTAGGCATTAGAGAAATATTAACAGAGCAACTATTCATCATTTCCATGAGGAAGATAAACATTCATGAAGCATATGGGAATAAGGAAAATATTTTTGGTATTTTTATTTATGCATTTTTTTAAATGCAATAAATTAAAGTAATGTAAATAGCTAGGATAGAATACTTACCTTGGTGAGGGAGAGGATCTCCCCCAAGCTTGGCTTTTGCTCACTGTGGCGGTGGATAGTATTGGAACCATCCCGCCCAATGCTGTGCTTTGTCATCTTGTATGGTTTGCAAAAGTTGGACATTTTGTTGTGCCACGTTCAGAGTTGCGTCTTGCTCAACTTGAATTGCGCCCGTGTCGTCGATGAGTTGATATACTTCCGTCCTTTGATTCTGACGTCCTCTCGCCTGTGTGGACGGACGGGGAGTGCGCACTCTTGGAGTGGGCTATGGGGGCCTTTCCATGGACCCTGAAATGTCCATGGAACTTGCCTCATCGCCTTGTTCTTCATTTCCCCCTGCAGCGTGTAAGGTACCGCCTTGCTCAAATCGAGTGGCCTATGACCTGCTTCTAGTCATTCTGCTTGTACCTACAACATGTTGGCTTCTTGCCTCTCGGTCCAGTTTAATGGTTAGTGTGCGAAGCGCATACAACCGACGTCTCTCAAATGGGAGAGGGACCTCGGCTATATGGCCACGATAAATCATTTTAAGGCTACCATTTGGACCTTTCTTTAAGACTTGAGCATTTATGAAGAAATCTTGAGTTATAGTATCTCGAGAAGAGGCAATATATTCAAAGTAATGTGTTCCATTTAATAGATCCATTGTTTCAGCAATGCGAGTGATAAAAGAGGTAAAGAATATAGGTTCTTCTCTATAGAACACACCAAGCCAAAAGCGGGCTAAAATCTTAGCAGGTGAAACTTTTATCTTATGGTTATGGCATACAACAATCTTAGCTCATCATTGTATAAAACTTGCACATTATAGCCAGGAAAAAGAGTTATAAGCCATCCAATAGTGAGGAAAGCGCTGGGTAGGATTATGAATTTCATCAGGATTAGGATCAGAACAATCATCAAATGCAGATATGGCTTTCCAAAAATCAGCTTTATCAAATTTTCTTGTGGCACTAACTGAAATCTAGCTGACAGGTGTTATCAAAACCAAGAGCCACACTAAAAACTCCCCAAGTCAAATTATAATCTTGATTGAACATGCAAAATTGAACATTATCATCGGTGACTTGTAAAGAGCATAGAAATTCTATGGTGAGCTTTTTAATACCAAGTTCAGGAACTTTCTAAAAGCTTCCCCAACCAATTTTATTAAACACCATATGAAATTCTGCGGTCATACCTGTGCTGTCCAAAAGGACAGGGTCGATGATGCTGGTATGTTCAAACCCGCGGTGTCGGATGGAGAGATACCTTTGGTACTCTTCTTGGTTCATCATGAGACCGCTCTCAGGATCGAATGTTCTCTCGGGTGGCACGTCAAGCACTTCTCTTGGTGGAGCTTCTCTTCCTTCATCTTCGTCATGGCGGGGTCGTCGGGAGGAACTCCCTACAACACCCTTGGCCTTCTTGAACGCGGAGGAGAACTTCTTCATCTTCCTGCAGCAATGAGGCAACACAAGAATACACTAGGACAACAAGGATTACCGTTAGCGTTAGCGTTAGCTGTCCCAATGTTAGTAGTTCCTTATGGGGTATGGTGTAACAACCCTAAGAATCCCACACCGAAAATCCCAACCAATTAAAATTTTGGTTTTATTTATTTATTCTTGTGCATGCATGTAGATTTAATTATGCAAATAATAATTAGATGTTTGTCACTTACACTTCACTTCTTTTCAAGTTAATAGAACATACAGCATATTTGGATTTCATTTGGATTTGATGTTTGCAAATACCTATAATTAGAAATTGTGAATGAAAAGAAAAGAAGAAAAAGAGAACAAAAGAGAAAAGAGGAGAGGAAGCTAGCCTACCCGCTCAGCCTGCTAGTCAGCCCAACCAGCCCAACCCTTTTCCCCCGCACCCTCATGCCCACGCCGTCCGTAGCTGGGCCGGCCCACTTACACGCGCACGCCGCCTTCCACCAAGCCGCTGCCGCTGACAACCTGGCCCCGCCCGTCCAACCTCGCCCCCCACTGTTCTTCTCCCTCATGGAGTCGGGAGGGGTGAACACGCGATTTGCGTGACCCCGGTCCCACAGCCGGCAACGCCACGCCCCTGGCAGCTTTGTCCCCCGCTTGTCCCCTTTCCTTGGTCGCCAAGGGAACCCACGCTCGCTTGGAACCCTAGTGGAGCTCGCGCCACAGCCCTCCGATCCTGCCCGGGAGAATCAGAGCCGCCCGCCATGGGAGCTGCTGAGATCCATTATAAATTGGAGGCCTCTGCATTACCCTAGACCCACTCCCACTCGCCGCCACCGCGCTGCGGCACGAAACACCAACTCCACACCGAGTGAGAGAGGGAGAAGGAAGAAGGGCGGAACAGAGGAGGCGGAGCTTGCCGGAGCGCCGCCGCCGCGGAGCATGCCGGAACCGGACGCGGAGGACAAACTAGAGCTGCGGACGAGGAGCGGCACGGCACTGCGATCACTCTGCACGGTGTCACCTCGTCACTGCACCGCCATCCATACTTCACCAGCACCACGGTGAGCCACCGAGCACCTCATCCAACCTCGACCATGCTTTCGGCCATGGCGTCTCACCTCCGAGACGCGCAGGATCGAGCCACTGCCGGCCCAGCAACACGATGGCACGCACGCACATGACCTAGCCTGGCCAGACCGTTGAACCGAGTAAGAACAGAGCGACGGGCACCGCCGTCACGAACTGAGCTCCTAGGAGCGCCGCCGTTCTGCCGGCGTTCCCTCGCGTAGGGGACCAATTTCGTCGAACCACTTGGACTGGGAGGAACACCGTAGCACTGCAAGGCTGGACCATCTGTCAAAGAAACGCCCGACCCATACCCACCATGTTTCACCTGAGCATCGAAGTCCGCCGGAGCGCCGCCGTGTTGCGCGCGTTCCGAGCAACCCCGACCAACTCCAGGTAGGATAGATAGTCGTGGGCAACGCCACGGCCTCCTTGTGTCTAGCAGCAAGCCGCAAGCGTTAGTGGGAGACCCGCTTGCCATCAACCGCACGCGCCGTGACCTCGCCGGTGCGTCGCCATGAGCCGTGACCAAATGGAAGCCATGCCGTGACGCTAGGTGACCGCTCAGAAAGCCAAAGGCCTTTCTGACTACGTGAATCGGAAGAAGCCGAGCCCTGGTATGCCAAGCCGTGAGCGCTACCGCCTCGCCGTTGTCCGCCATCGCCGGAGCAGCACCGCCGCGGCAATCGGGCACCACCGAGACCCTCAACCGAAGCCGTAAGGTTGTAGGCCTCTCTGACGAAGCCAATCGAGGATTTCTGCACCTGAATTGCACGAAAATGCGGCCGCCACCACCTCGTCGTCGACCGCCGCCGCTAGCTCCCAACAACCGATGGAACGAGCTCACCAGGCTGCCCTACCTAACGAAACTGTGATCTAACCAGAGCCTAGCCCGCCCTGCCGGAGGTTATCGACCCTTGGGGGAAGACTCGTAGACCACCACAGCACCAATTCCGTGCGAGCTCGCCGACGGTGGAGCGCTCCGCCATGTCGGGTTCGAATAGAGACGGGGAAAGGAAGGAGGAAGATGAGGTAGACCAGGTCCACAAGGACCGTGTCCCTAGTGCGAAGTCCCGCACCCGCGGACCCACCGTGCACCGCGCCTACGGGCTAATGAGCCACGCAGCGGATAGAGGATAGGCTCGGTCCACTGTAGACCACAGAAAAGAGGGGAGGGGTGCACCCGGTTCACCATGAGCCAAGTGTGTGGTCTATAGACCAGCACACACGCGGTTCACCGTACATCGACCTCCTGTGGACCAAGGCCGAAGCGCTCCAGCGCTGCCACGTGGCGTGCCCTGGCGCTGCCACGTGTCATGCCAGTGACGTCATGATGATGTCACTATGACGTCACCCGACCCCACCAGTCAGAGGAAGCGTTGACTCGGTCAACGCTGATGTCAGCAGGCCATTGCCGCCGAAACCATTGACTCGGTCAACATGAACAGTACCCTGGCCAATCATAGCCTGCCACGTGTCACCCCTGAGTAATTAGCCTTTTTCTATCTTCAGAAAATAGGGATGAACTTCGGAAATTCATAACTTATTCATACGATGTCCAAAAATTACACACCATATATCAAAATTCTCAGGAAAATGAGCTCTACAACCTGAACCTATGTTTGAGTGCATTTGGATCTTTATTTTTATTGGATTTTTCTGAATGATCTATAGGAGTCGCTAACGCGACTATTTCGATTTCATTTTCAGAGCCGGAGGAGAATCTGACTGAGGAGGACGACCACGAGTACCTTCAGGAGCTAGGAGACGACTACGAAGGTGCCACATCCCACCAAATCCTTAGCACCTACTACGCATTGCTAAATATCGTGCATGCCATTGCTTTATGATCATATGATATGAACTGTTTAGGTTGCATGATAGAATGATTGATTATCCTGCCTTGTTTAAACTATCACCCTGCCATCCGCTGATAGGATAGATGCTCGCTGTTATATGCTTGTTTGCTCTTCTACTACTTAACGATTATTACACATATGAGGGGAATCGGAAACGGTTTGGCATATGTGAACTAAACATAATTATACGAGGGAGCGTGCTGCGTGAGTCTTGGGTGCGTGGTGAGGGTCAAGTCGACCAAGTGGGCTATGAGACGAGCCAGAAGGGCAAGTCGTGCTGGGGGTGCAACCTAGGCATCCCTACGAGAGATACCTGTGGCGGGTAATGGATTACGAGGTGGTTCCGGGTTGGACGGCCTGTGTGGTTTGAAGCCCGTGAACGGAGGTGCTGTGATGGCACGGGGGAGAGTATCCCCTAAGAGGAGATGCCTGCTTGGTCAAACCTAGGACGGACTAGTTTCAGGTTCATGGGAACCCTTTACTGCTCACTCGTTTTCGATGGACGGGGAACGGCTGGACTACTTGGTAGGACGGTGCCACTACTACTAGGTTGAGAGGCGATAAGGGTGGGCGGAGACGGTCGATGGGTTCCCATTCCGCTCTAGATGCGCAGTACCACTGGATGGGCCCGGTACTGCGTCTCCCAGTCTCAGCATAACGGTGTTGGATCCGGAATACCCCAGGGCTGAGTGGTAGGGTGGCATCGACCTAGGCAAGCAAGCACCCGGAATTCAGCCTAGGTGTTTGTGCAACACCTATGATGGCTAATCTTGTGAGTAGTGAAACCTCTACAGAGTGTGTCGTTGATTGATCGATACATATGCCGACTCGTTGGCTATGGACCTTTCCTGTGAAGCTTCTACTAGTGTAGTGAGTGTTCTCTTCTCCCCCTAGAAGATATTTTTCCGGCAGTGTGCCCGATGCGGCAGTGTGCCGCTGAGACAGGCCCGAGAGGGAGTTGGGCCTATCGAATGAGAGCAAGGTGTGCGAGAGGTGGTGTATGGGATGGGATTGGAATGGGTTGGGTGAAATGGTTGGAGTTGGATGGGATATAAACTTGACTATTAAAATATTGATTACACTTGCATAGGAAACCCCAGCCTATAGGTCTGTTTGATCAGCCTTGCATCCACTTTCCACAAAGCAATTGCTATCATAGGTGGGCTCCGTGGCCAGTACAAATTATACTGATAAATTTGCTGTCAGGTGACGAGAAAGAGTACGACTTCGATGGAGACGATTGGGAAGAGTAGGGTCGCGTGCTACACTCAAGTTGGCCGTGAAGGATGAATCGCTTCCGCATCTTATCAGCTTCTCTGAATTGTTGAATCCCGCCAGTGTGGCGATGTAATAATTTATGTAAGACTCTGTTATGAACTCGTTGTATGGATCCTGGTATCAACTGAGATTTGGGTAATTTTATGGATTGTTCGATACAATCTATTTAATTACAATGCGTGCCTGTGGATTTCCCTTCATGGAAATCGAGGTCGTTTCAGTTGGTCACCTCCACAAAACCGTTCTTGTGGGTAGGAATACTCCACAAATGTGTTTTTGAGAGCAAATACAAGCTTCTACTGCTACAGAATATTTTTGGTTCTGTTTTGAGTGGCTGACTACAACTAAAGTTGAGAAAGAACTTGCTCAACTAGAGAAGAGAAGTGAGATTGCGTGCTCGAGATGATTCAGCTGGTTTGGGTGTGGGAATGAGCACACAATGCAAGGGTATTTATAGGGGAGAATGCCTGGTGCTGGGCCCAACAGGGCCAGGTCGGCCGACCCCCCTATGAGGGTTGCAGAGTTGCTTTCACCTTTGGACAATGAATCTATTTGAATTTAAACACAACTTTCTTGGGGGGCACCGGATCATGGGTTGGCCGACCCATGTTTGTTCCCTCTAGCAGCTTTGAACAGTGTGTTCCACTTTGTTCAACAAAGTAAAGGCTAGTGGTGGACCACAAGTGGTGAAATTTTTAGAGATTCCCTTGTCTAGTGTTTGGTGAAAGTGAAAGGTGTATGACAAAAGTGGAGACATGTTTTAAAATGATTCCCATGGACTATGGGAGCACTAATGCATGCCTTGATGACCACTTTACAGAATTTGGATGGTAGTGAGTGTTAGATTTTCCTAGAACCATGTGAAAGTGATCATGACCAAAGGTGGTCGACCAAATTCAAAAGGAGATGGTGTTCAAAATTCAGGATATGAATCAACATACCAGGCTAACACCACTAGAGGTGGGTGGGCCCCATGGTGGGGTCAGCCGACCCCACCTTGGGTGGTCCCACCACCTCTGGTACGAGCACTAAAGTTCTACTCAAGTTTTACTTATCTATGATCAATTATTTTGTCAAAATAAATTATGCAAAAATCTAAATATGAAAATGCAATGCAAAAATGCAGGAATTAAAATGCAAGAATTAAATATGAGATAAATACTGATTTACCTTACCAGCAAGGGCTCCATGTTTCAAGTCTGTAGAACAGGACTTCTCCTTTTCGGGTTCATTCTTCGGGTGCTTCGATTGGTTCCAGTGATGGGGACCATGTTGATTGCACCTCTTTCTTCCACCATTCCTTTTTGGTTGATGCTTGCGACTTAGTGGAGTCCTCCTTCTTTACCACTTCGGCTTTACTTACCAGTTCAGCCGTTTTAGCCTTTGGCGATTGATTTTTCCGGCGGGGTGCATATTGAGGCTTGTTTTTCCGCAGGTTCTTCCTTGCCTGTTGCATAGATTTATAACCATTGAAAGGGCATTTAATTCTCTTACCTGGGAGTTGGAAGTGGATTTGGCCAGATCCCACGTAGATGATAGCGTTAACGGTGTTGAGGAACAGCCTTCCCAGGATGACGGGGACTTCGTCATCGGCTCCTATGTCGAGAATGATGAAGTCGGCAGGAATGTACTCGTCTTGAACTTTGACAAGGACGTCCCTTGCCAATACCTCGGGGCACCGGATGGATTGATCGGCCATCTGCAATTTAACAAATGTGGGGTGCAAAGGTCCCCCTAGCAGATTTTCATACATTACCTTGGACATGATGTTGACTCCAGATCCAAGGTCACAGAAGGCATTGTTGAAGGTGTGTGGCCCGATCTCGCAGGTGATGGTTGGATGGCCGGGGTCACTCTTCTTGGCCATGAACGGTGGATCAAGAAGATAACCCGGATTTGACTTGAGCGAAGGTTTACCAAACCTCGTAGAGATTAATTTGACACCCTCAACTGGTTCCTCAGGTTTCCCTAGGATCTTACCTTGTTCGAAGGATGGGACAACTGCTGCTATTTGAGCTAATTGTGTTTCTAGCATTTTATTGAAGCTTAATTGATTTTTCATAGCAGTGGCAAAGCTATCCATTTTCTCATTAAGATTTTCAAGAATCTTGTCATTAGCCATCATTTTCTTATTGATGCTATCATTAATTTTAGATTGGCCTAAGACAAGATCTTTCAAAGAAGGTTGGTTACCATAAGAATTTTTGAAATTATTGTTGTAACCATTACCTTGATTACCTTGATAGAAGGGACGCGAGTTCCATCCTCCTTGTTGGTGGGGTCGATAACCATTGTTGTTGTTGTTGTTGTTGTTGATGAAGCTCACTTCCTCCTTCGCTTCGGGACAGTTGTTGCCCGAATGATCTTCTCCTCCACATACTTCGCACCATGGATCAGCTTAAATGGCTCGTGCGGTGGCATGGGGTCGAATGGCCTCTTGTTCCTTCTTAGAACCTTCCTCTATCTTTTTCATCAAGAGGTCCATTTTTGTTGAGAGCATGTCCACCTCATGAACGGTGTGCATAACCCTTTTCTTAGGCTAGAGGCGGTCCTCATTCCATCCTTGGTTGATAACCATCTTTTCAATGAGGTCCTTAACATCCTTGACATTGTGTTGCAGGAATGCTCCTCCGGCGGCAGCATCAAGGTGACCACAGGCTAATCCAGTCAGCCCATGGTAGAAACCTTGGATTAGGAGCCATTCTTCGATTCCATGATGAGGACAAGCATGAATGTACTCCTGGAGACATTCCCATGGTTCGGGAATCGTCTCATTAGCTTGCTGTTGGAAACTTGAGATCTTTCCGCGACGAGCGCTGGTCTTGCTCATCGGGAAGAACTTCTTGAGGAATGTATTTGCACACTTCTCCCAAGTGGTAGCTTCATTCTTGTTGGCATAAAACCATTGCTTCGCCTTCCCAAGCAGTGAGAATGGGAACAGGTGAAGACGGATGGCGTCTGCCGAGAGATTCTTAATAGTGAAGGTACCACATACTTCCAAGAAGTGCTAAAGATGGGCATTAGCGTCTTCATACGGCTTTCCACAGAATGGGTTGGCTTGCACCATATTGATAAGCGCTGGCTTCAGCTCAAAAGTGGCATCCCCCAAGTTGAGCTACGGACCGGTGGTGATGTTATCAGCTGATGGTGCAGAGAACTCAGAGATGGTCTTTTGGGCCATGGCTTCCTTGATTGATTGTGCGGAGCCTCTTTCCTCAAACGGATTCAGGTTTGAGGTGAACCTTTGAGGGGAAACTTGACGGCGTCTATTCCTCCTCAACAATTGCTTAGGATCTTCGATAAAGTTTGACGGCAATTGGAAACCGCTCATGCACTGTCTAGCTTCACGATAATGAGAAACATAGACAGGGGTAAGCCCCTAACACTAATTGATAACTAATTTGATAATAGACTCCGGATTCAATTTTATTAATATTCCTAGGCTGATGCTTTCCCCGGCAACGGCACCAGAAATGCTTGTTGACACTTCTTAGCGCAATCACCAGAGACAGGGTGTTAGGCTATCTCTGATAATGGTGCCAGAAGTGCCTAAGGGTATGTCTTATGTCTATTGGATAATTCTGCAAACGCACAAAATATACCGCTGTAGCACTTCACCCGGTAGTATTCCAAGGTATCGTTATTTATTTTATCCCAAGGGAAAGCGGTGCTAGGAATGTTAATAAAAGAGAGATCCTTAGATCTATAGCAAATTAGCAATCAACTAATGATAGGGGGGTAAATCGATATATAGAGGAAAGGGTAATGACACAGAGACAAGACAAGGTTTAAGATAACTAAAGATAACTAGTAGATTATAGCTAGGTCGGAGGACAACGAGTGAGTATAAGACTCCTATGACTCCTACTTTACTCCTGTGAACTAAACTTAATAGATAGATGACCTAACTAGATCGCTACCTTAGTTATTGTGTGAAGGGGATAGTCCGAGACAATAGAGGATATAACCTCTACCCGAAGCGTCTATGCTCTTATGGGAGTCCACCTTTTAAGAACTTGTCTAAAACACGTGGAGGGATGCTAAGACTTGACAGGGCTGTCAACACATGCTAGTACCCACTAACAATCCATGCGACAAGCGGCAATCAAAGGCAAGACTTAGTATAAGCACCACGCTTAGTAATTCTCACTACTCTAGTTGTGTACAAAGCAACTAAAGCACCCTATGACAGGCGATGAACAGCACACAACAGCTGTTTACAGGATCACAATCTAGAATAAGATTACTATAATGCTAAGATAAGACACAACAATACTATAGTAAATAGTAAAGTACTAAGTAAAGACTCAGTAAAGTAAAGTAAAGATAATATATTGATAAAGGAAAAGTCTTACAGAAGGAAAGGTACAAGAGCTATACTAGACTCTCCAGCAGATGACTCCGGAGACCCGAACGTAGCTCAACTCGACTCTAACTCCCACACTAGACTGTTACTACTACTAAGGAGTGGAACTTGACTCTTCCTTTATTCTTGTGTCTCTTGTGTGTCTTGAAGAGGGTGATGGCTGCCTCTATTTATAGGTGAGAGTGGAGAGGCGCCACGTCAGCGATCCGTGTGCTCCTTGCCTCTCCACCTTTGGATGAACCGCCTTAGAATGGACGGCCGTGGAGAAACCAGCACGTGGGAAGTGTGCTCAAGTTGGTGGGGAAGTAACCGACCTGGCTCGGCACCAAGGTGTCGGCCGACCCACCTATGGCAGGTGGGCCCAGCGAGGGGCTTCTAGAAGGTGTCCCCACCTGTCACAGGTAGTGACTTCCCGTTTGCTGAGTGTTTGTCACGTTGGTTCTTGTTGACGGTATTTATACCATGTTTTCTACCATCATAACCGTCAACAAAACACTCTTTTCAGGGAAGAAAGAAGCAAACAAATAGTGACTTAGGTACAAATAACTTGGTTCCACATGTACATGTTAGTATTTGTTTGTAGGTGCTCAAACTAGGTGTTTTCAGAGTAGAGAAGCACCAAGAAGAGAGTGGAGCACCTGGAGGGCCCACATGTAGGTCGGCCGACCCACATGTGAGGCCCACTAGGGCTCCGCTGACATGGCACGATCCATGTGACATCCCACTCAGCTCAATTCCACCATCAGATCAAAGTTGTGTTTCCAATCAACGGTGAAAGATCAAAACATATGGATCCAGGCGTGAACCGACAAGACCAAGGCAAAACAAGTACATAACCACACTCTATGTCAAGTGGGGACCATAGTGGTGGGCCCACCTTGCCATAGGTGGGTCGGCCGACCCACTCATGGTGGGCCCAGGCCACCGCCATGCTCCACCGCCTTCCTGCATGTTTCACACATGCTGGTTTGATCATCGCCGTTCATCTAAGGCGGTTTTGAGGACGGTTTATCCAAGGGCCAAGGAGGAGAGGCACATGGATAGATGACATGGCACTCCTCTTCTTCCCCCTATAAATACCCCCAAGTCCTTCACTCTAGACATCAAGTATCAAGTGTATCATAGGAAGATAGACTACTCTAGTAGCTTTAGTGTTAGAATAAGAGGGAAGAGAGAGGGAAGTCTTCAGGAGAAAGCTCCGGGCCTGTCGAGAGTCTTCTCCAAGGTGTACCTCAGCGGATGCAAGCTTTTAGTAATTTTTCCATCTGAGTCCTTTCTAGTATTTGATATTCTGGTTCTAATATTTTAAGTATATACTTGCTTTACTTACACATTGCTTTACTTAGTGAAGTGCTCTAGTCTCTAACTAAGATTAGAGTAGTAAGTATAGTGTAGACGTGGTGTCTTGGCTATATCTTATCAGTCTGGGCCGCTTGTCGCACAGATTGTTTGTGGGTGCCAGCAAGTGGTGACAGCCTTGTCTGGTCTTAGTATCCCACCACATTTGTAAGACAAGTTATTAAAACGACAGGACATCAATACAATAGCATAACCGCCTCGGGAGGAGTTATATCTCCTCCTGTTTCGTCTATCGCCTCTTGTAAAGGGAGGAGGTGTATACCTCTTTATACTTAGAAACCCAAGACCAGATATCTTTTACTACATAGAACCTCTCTATACCTATATCCTAACTCCCTTTGATCACCAAACTCTTTGATCACTATCTGACGACCTAGAACCTAGTTAGTTCACTTCACGTTCCCCGTGGAAAATACAATACATGGAATACTCCCGGTGAAGGCTACATTGACTACCTTACGCTTACGGTATATCCGTTTGCCACTTCTGGTGTCAACAAGCTTTCTGGCGCCGTTGCCGGGGAACGGTAGCTGTCTTAACTAGAGTCAAGTCATCTTAGTTATTCTTATTTGATCAATACTATCCTTTCAGATCACACATGGATCAAACACCTATCTTTGAGTATGCTGCTCCATCGGACGCTAGTATGGAGCCGCCTAGTTCATCACATGCCATTTTGGCCGTTCGTTATGAGCTACGCCCGAGTCTCATAGCGATGGTTCAGGAGAAGCTTTTTTCTAGGGATGAAGATGAGAACCCCTATACACACCTATGAGATTTCGAACAATTCTGCTCTTGCATACACATCCAAGGAATGAGGCAACATACCCTTAAGTGGAAGTTATTTCCGTTCTCTTTGACGAGAATAGCCAAACGATGGTATACTTGCCACGTAGGTAGTGTGGATGGAGAATGGGAGAAGCTACAGTCTAAGTTTTGTATCACCTTCTTCCCCATTCCCCGAGTTGCTCATCTTTGTGTAGAGATCCTAAACTTTAGACAAAAGAAAAAGGAACCTCTAGGTGCGGCATGGGCCCGTTTCACAGACTTAGTATCTTCTGGCCCTGATTTAGCTTTAATCGAGCCAGGACTCTTACAACATTTCTACCTCTGTCTTAGCCAAAATTCTGCACAAATTCTTGATTTAGCCTCCAAGGGAGCATTCTTGCATCTCTCTATTAGTGAAGGTAAGGAAGTTCTTGCAAAAATTCTCGAGAACACCCCCTACACTAATGTCTATGATGAAGCCCCCGAGGAAGATCAAACCCCGAAGGACGAACCTACGATAGCCGGAACCTCACCACTCACATCACAAGCTGTCGAACCTGAACCAAAACAACCAAATTTCCTCTTGATATCGAGGCTGATCTGATCTCCGATTTTGGAAATGCCTCGAATCAACCTGTGCAAAAAAAGTCTGCAACACATAGAGCTCCAAATGATCACATCCCACATCGCCTTGAGACCCGCTATCTCAAGGAGACTGTCCAAGAGCTCACGTCCATTACGAGTGATGAATGGCTGAAGGAGGCCGAAGCCTCACCTGAAGTTATTAGGACCCTGTCTTGCTTCACAACCATTCCTTGCGTCATAAATAGGACTATCATAGACTCTCTTTATGACCCCGCCATAGGAGTGAGCATTATGTCTAAGTCATTAGCAAATGCACTCCTAGGAGAGGAACCTCTAGCCCCGACCAACAAATTTTTTAAATTACCCTCTGAGAAATTGGTCGAGATCTGTGGGATTGTACAGACCATTTTTGTCACAATTAACAAGGTCCATATCCTCCTACACTTCTTTAATTTTGATATAGAGGAGTTTGACTTGTTGATTGGACACCCGCTCATGAGACTCCTTAATGGATTCCATGGAGGGAACCTTGAAGGTCATCTCGGGAAGAACCCTTGTCTTTCGATTCCACTAGCAAATTCTGCCAACTCAAAGGTAGAAATGCATCCTGAGTCTGACTCGATAGAGGAAGTAATGGCTGCATATTTTCTAAAACCTTCTCATCCTGATCTAGAAGAGGAGGATAAGGATTTCTTCCAGGAATAAGCCAAACTAGAAGAACCTTTAGACTTGGATAAATCTGAACCTCCATCAAAACCCTCTATAGAACTTAGAGAAAATTATTTTCTCGGCCCTGAAAAAAGTTTGACTTAGTTTCTTGGCCCTGTTTTCATCAAACTTTGTTATTTGGCCCTAAAACGAAATTTGCTTATTTTCTTGGCCCTTCCGTCCACTTTGAAAGATCATAACTCTGCGATACGACATCGGGTGAAGATGATTTTTATATGAAAGTTGTAGGTCTCAACGAGATCTACAACTTTATAGTTTTAAGTTTTTTCATTTGATGAAGTTCGGATGCCTAAAAACATTAATTTTTTATATTCATGTTTTTCGGCATCTGAACTTTCTCAAATGAAAAAACTCAAAACTATAAAGTTGTAGATCTCGTCGAGACCTATAATTTTCATGTAAAAATCAGCTTCATCCGATATCGTATCGAAGAGTTATGATCTTTCAAAGTGGACGGAAGGGCTAAGAAAATAAGCAAATTTTGTTTTAGGGCCAAATAACAAAGTTCGATGAAAATAGGGCCAAAAAACTAAGCCGAACTTTTTTCAGGGCCGAGGAAATAATTTCCCCTAGAACTTAAGCCCCTTCCTTCTGGACTTAAGTATGCCTTCTTTAATGGTGATAGGGAGACTCCCGTAATCATTAGTGACCAACTTTCTAAGGAGGAAACCTCCAAACTCATCACCATTGTAGAGAAACACCGTTCTATCTTAGGCTATTCTCTTCAAGATCTTGAGGGAATTAGTCCCACTCTTTGCACCCATCCCATCCCTATTGAGCAAGATGCTACACCTTCTAGGGAGCCTCAGCGGAGGCTAAATAATGTGATGAGAGAAGTAGTAAAGAAAGAGGTCTTAAAACTCTTGCATGCAGGCATAATCTACCCTATTCCTAACAGCGAGTGGGTTAGCCCCGTCCAAGTAGTGCCTAAGAAAGGAGGGATGACAGTCGTTAAAAATGAGAAAAATGAACTAATCCCACAACGAACCGTCACGGGTTGGAGAATGTGTATAGACTACCGAAAACTTAATAAGGCCACAAAGAAAGATCACTTTCCATTGCCATTCATCGATGAGATGTTGGAACGGCTTGCAAAACATTCTTTCTTCTGTTTCGTTGATGGGTATTCGGGTTATCATCAAATTCTCATCCATCTCGACGATCAAAGTAAGACAACCTTCACATGCCCCTATGGAACATATGCATACAGGCGCATGTCTTTTGGCCTATGCAATGCCCCTGCCTCTTTCCAAAGGTGCATGATGTCCATCTTCTCCGATGTGATCGAAGAAATCATGGAGGTGCTCATGGATGACTTCTCGGTCTATGGCAAAACCTTCGACCACTGCTTAGAGAATTTGGACCGTGTCTTACAAAGGTGTGAAGAAAAGCACTTAGTCTTGAACTGGGAGAAATGCCACTTCATGGTTCGAGAAGAAATAGTGCTAGGACATAGAGTGTACGAGCGTGGGATAGAGGTGGATAGAGCTAAGATAGAGGTCATAGAACAGCTCCCACTGCCCACGAATGTTAAGGGTGTTCGCAGTTTTCTCGGTCATGCTGGGTTTTAGAAGGTTTATAAAAGATTTCTCTTAAATTGCTAGACCTTTAACAAACCTGCTTGCTAAAGATGCACCTTTTAACTTTGACGATGAGTGCTTAGAATCCTTTTATTATCTCAAGAAAGCACTAGTCTCTGCGCCAATCATATAATCCCCTGATTGGACGCTTCCTTTTGAGATAATGTGTGATACTAGTGATTATCCTGTAGGTGCTGTCTTAGGACAGACCAAAGATAAGAAACATCATGCAATCTCATATGCTAGCAAAACCTTAATTGGGCCACAATTAAATTATACAACAACTGAAAAAGAGCCGTTGGCCGTGGTTTTTGCTATAGACAAGTTTAGATCTTACTTAGTTGGGGCTAAAGTAATCATCTACACTGATCATGCCGCCTTAAAATACTTGCTCACTAAGAAAGATGCCAAACCAAGATTAATAAGATGGATCTTGCTGCTCCAAGAATTTGATTTTGAAATTAAAGATAAAAAGGGAGTAGAAAACTCTGTAGCCGATCATTTGTCTAGGAATGCAATTCAAAGACAAACAGGATCTGCCCATCGACGACTTCCTACGAGACGACACACTCCTCAGGGTCATGGACTCCCACCCCTGGTATGCAAATATTGTCAACTTCATGGTCACAGGATATGTGCCACCTAGAGCAGACAAGAAGAAGCTCATCCAAGACAGCAAAGTGCACCTATGGGATGAGCCATACTTGTACAGAGTCTGCAATGATGGAGTATTAAGGAGATGCGTGCCCATGAATGAAGCAATCAAGATAATTGAGAAATGCCATGGAGCAGAATATGGGGGCCATTATGGGGTATTCAGAACCCACGCAAAGATATGGCAAAGTGGATTTTTTTGGCCCACCATGTACAAAGATGCACAAGAGTATGTGAAGAGGTGTGCAAGATGTCAGAAACATGGAAATATCAACACCTGAGATGCAATGCCACTTACAAACAACCTTCAAGTGGAGTTATTTGATGCATGGGGAATTGACTACATGGGTCCATTCTCCAAGTCTCAAGGTTGTGAGTATATCCTGGTGGCAGTGGATTATGTGTCCAAATGGGTGGAAGCTATGCCTTGCACAACTGCAGATGCTTCACATTCAAAAAGGATGTTCAAAGAAGTCATATTCCCAAGATTCGGCACTCCAAGACTAGTCATAAGTGATGGAGGATCTCACTTCATAGAGAAAAGCTTCCGACATTTCTTGACTGACATGGGGATAAAGCATAATGTTGCAACCCCATACCATCCTCAGAAAAGTGGCCAAGCTGAGACGTCCATTAAGCAAATCAAGAACATCTTGCAAAAGATAGTCAATGAAATGTGAACAGCTTGGAAGAGCAAACTATCGGATGCACTATGGGCATACAGGACCGCATACAAGACCCCAATTGGTATGTCAGCATACCAACTTGTATATGGGAAGACATGCCATTTGCCGGTAGAGCTAGAGCACAGAGCACATTGGGCAATTAAACAATGGAATATGGACCTGCCCTCTGCTAGAAGGAATAGAAAGATGCAGATCTCAGAGCTTGAGGAATGGAGAGAAAAAGCCTATCACAATGCCAGAATCTATAAAGAAAGAACTAAGAGATGGCATGACAAGAGGATCAAACCCAAGGAATTCCACCCTGGAGGCAAGGTCCTCATGTTCAACTCACGGGTCAAGCTATTTGGACTATGGAAAGCTAAGAAACAAATGGGAAGGACCATACCTGGTAATCCATGCAGCAATGCATGGAGCCATCATGCTTCAAGACGATGACGACAACATCTTTAAGGTAAATGGTCATCATCTTTAAGTTTTTCATGAACATGCACCACTAGAAGAAGAAATTGACATGATAGAATTTATCCCTGATAATGAATTTACATAACTAAAATCTACATGTCTCACTTCCTTTTTCAATTGCTTGTATAGCTAGATCACTAGATAGGTTTCAAATAATTAGAAATTCTTCTTTTTGGATCCCCAAAACCCCCATGTAGGAGTGGGTAACCGAAATTCGGTGACCACTTGGGACCAAAACTAATCCAAGTCATATAACTTTCAGAAATGCATCATCTGATCGCACTGGGCTATTCAAACCTAGGTTAGGCGACCCACACTTGGCACAATTCAAAATTTTGGAAAATGGGACAGTGATCAGGAGCACTTGTAGGTGACGTGATAGAAATTTGGGGCAAATTTATGGGTCGGCCGACCCATATTATCCACCCCATCAATCTTTCGCATATAGGGAAGCACTTAGGGAGCATGTTTGGGATGTTGCCCCGGCCATATAACCCATATATGGGGTCGGCCGAACCAACCAGGGCAACCTAGTGCCACCCATCGGCTCCAAAACGTTGTGCCAATGTTCCCCCGACGTTTTCTCGCGATTTCGAAAAGGAGAACGTTGGCACTCGTCTTCTTAACCTCTTCCTCTCCTTCTTCTTCCTTCCACCTGCATCTTTCACCATTCCAGTACCCATCTTCGACCTTGAGACATCAGAGAGATCCACCATGGCCCCCACTAGTAAGAATGCCATCATCCCCACTGGAGAAAGAACTTCCAAGCCCCAAAGGTCACTTAACCGAAAGCCTAGAGAGAGCTTTGGCCGTCAACGTGCTGGAGGTGGGGCCCCTGAACTTGCTGCCACTGACTGGATGTCGCTGGGGGCCAGGGCAGGGTGGCCCGACCCTAGGAGGGTTTGGCCAACCACCCCACGGCCGTCCCCTCGGTCCACTTCTTCGCCAAGGTCTCTCTCGCCGCGACGGAATCTCCGGAAGCCCCCTGTTAGGTCCACCACGCCAACCAGGCCTACCACAGGCCAATTGGCGCTGAAGGGGAAGGCTCCGGTGGTGCCGGAATAGCGCCCCAACTCCTTCCACTCGGATTCGTCAAAGAGCATCAGCTCCTACACCCCTTCCACGCCCACCATGTTGAAGGGCCGCAAAATCATTGGTGGTGGGCTGGGTGTGGGAAAGGTGTTTGTCCCTCCTCTCACTTCGGATGAGAAGAAGCAGTTGAGGGAGTCCCTTGACTCCAACTCCAACTCTCCTTCCCACATCCGGCGGAAGATGGATTCACCACCGATCAATGGCCCGCTAGGCCAATTTGAAGATGATTGGGAAGAGAAAAGTGACATGGAGAAGATGCTCAAGATTGTAACTAATCTTAGGAAAAGGAATAATGAATTAGAGGAGACTGTGTCGGAGTTAAGGATGGCGCATTTAGACATAGAAGATAAATTTCGCGCGATTCGCATTAGCACTAATGCGAAGCTCAAGCGCATGGCCACCGCCAAGTGGCCAAGAGGACCTCCTAGATCCGCCTTCTCCTTAGATTAGAATTGATTTAGAATAAAGTAGGCACCAGTTAGATTTCCCTTTCAAAGTTATGATTTTCACAATTGTAATCATGCCTACATCAATATTAAAGAGTTGAATAAAATGCTTTTGAGTTCTGCTGGTGTGTTGCCACCAGCAGAATACCTGCACTTGATGTTGTTCTCTATTTCTGTGTCACCAGATGAAAAGGACCAAGTGTGGGGGGGGGTCGAACGACCCCCTCAACAGCTCTCATGGTGATTTCAAACATGTCAAGGTGCACAACACATCTGGTGGATCAAACAGGACGTGAAAGCTCACAAAACTTGGGTCGAACGACCCACAAAATGATGCTCAACGGGAAAACAGTGTGCAGGATTATGTTTTGAGACGAGGAGATTCAAATGGAGGGGACAACGACCCTTTGGTGGGGTCGGCCGACCCTACCATTGGGGCCTGGACCCACCAGCCAGACTCCCTGCAGTGAGAGTATACTTCCTGACTGGTTTGCACCCTTCCTCCCTCTCGAATCGTATATTTATTCAATTTATTCCTTTGTTCTTCAATAAAAATGAAAATAAAAACTTAAACTCTTGCATCCCAAAATAAATTAAATAAAATTTATGACATTTGAAGAGTAGAAGTGACACAAAGTTTAATTTACGCATATGCCTATACTTGTGGGTAAATATCTTGATAGGAAATCATATTGACTAAGATGTTGATAAATGTGAGATAACTCTTAGCTCATAAAACCATAATGTCACTTACTCCTCAATAGTAAGAAAATTCCTACCAAAGCCATATATGATCATCATGGTTGAAACCCCTTCTAATCATGCTGCGTGCAATTGCTTTGAGTTTGATCAAACCTTGTTGACCCTTGTTGAGAAGTATGTCATAGTCCAAAGATCAAGATCACATACACACCACACATATATGCTGCTTCTACACTAGAAGTATGCAACAACATGCCATTCGTTTCCATTAAATAAATGCTCCATGTTTTAAAGGTCAAAGAATATCTCTCTTAGTTGATTTGATAAAAGGGACAATGGCTATGCAAAATGAAAGACAAAGAAAGATGGACAGGTGAAAGTCCTAGAAAAAAATATATATCTGAGCAAGTCTAGGACTCATAAATAAAAGAAAAGAAAAATGATAGCCATATCCCAAAATAAAGTAGAGAGAGATCATCTCAAATAAAGGAGCATTATAGTTCACCACTTTCCACACACTTGCACATCTTGATCTAGGTCTATGACATTTTCTCCTTGGATCCTTGTTTTGATTTTACAATCTATGGAATGTAAGTATGCCTACCATGTTTATCCCTGCTTGAACTACACATAAGCTTGATAGATGTAGGATAAAACAAAGAAGGCATCTTTAAGATATGCCTTGGTAAGGAACCAAACACAACTGAGTGACTTAAGAGTACTATTTGAGGAGTAAGAATAAACTAGGTGCTTTCTTTTTGAAACTAATATCAAAAATTCTAAGTACTGAGAAGGTAAAAAGTAAGATGACTTTGCCTTGAGAAATTATTCTAGTTCTCAACATCCCAAGGACTATATGCTAGATAATGCCACATAACCCACTGGTATAAGCTATGTGTTAAATGAAAACCTTGTTCACCACTATCTTGGATATGTCTTAATCTTTTCAACCTTTCTTTCTAACCTTTACTCGAGGACGAGCAAAGACTTAAGTGTGGGGGGTCTTGTTGACGGTATTTATACCATGTTTTCTACCATCATAACCATCAACAAAACACTCTTTTCAGGGAAAAAACAAGCAAACACATAGTGACTTAGGTACAAATAACTTGGTTCCACATGTACATGTTAGTATTTATTTGCAGGATGCTCAAACAAGGTGTTTTCAGAGTAGAAAAGCACCAAGAAGAGAGTGGAGCACCTGGAGGGCCCACATGTAGGTCGGCTGACCCACATATGGGGCCCACTAGAGCTCTGCTGACATGGCACGATCTATGTGACATCCCACTCAGCTCAATTCCACCATCAGATCAAAGTTGTGTTTACAATCAACGGTGGAAGATCAAAGCACATGGATCCATGCGTGAACTGACAAGACCAAGGCAAAACAAGTACATAGCCACACTCTATGACAAGTGGGGACCACAGTGGTGGGCCCACCTTGCCACAGGTGGGTCGATCGACCCACTCATGGTGGGCCCAGGCCACCGCCATGCTCCACCGCCTTCCTGCATGTTTTCACACGTGCTGCTTTGATCATCGTCGTTCATCTAAGGCGGTTTCAAGGACAGGTTTATCCAAGGGCCAAGGAGAAGAGGCACATGGATAGATGACATGGAACTCCTCTTCTTCCCCCTATAAATACCCCCGTAGTCCGTCACTCTAGACATCAAGTATCAAGTGTATCATAGGAAGAAAGACTACTCTAGTAGCTTTAGTGTTAGAATAAGAGGGAAGAGAGTGAGGAAAGTCTTCAGGAGAAAGCCCCAGGCCTATCAGGAGTCTTCTCCAAGGTGTACCTCAGTGGATGCAAGCTTCTAGTAAGTTTTCCATCTGAGTCCTTCTACTATTTGATATTCTGGTTCTGATACTTTAAGTATATACTTGCTTTACTTGCACATTGCTTTACTTAGTGAAGTGCTCTAGTCTCTAGCTAATATTAGAGTTGTAAGTATAGTGTAGACGTGGTGTCTAGGCTATATCTTATCAGTGTGGGCCGCTTGTCGCACGGATTGTTTGTGGGCTGCCAGCAAGTGGTGACAGCCTTGTCTGGTCTTAGTATCCTGCCACGTGTGTAAGACAAGTTATTATAAACGGCAGGGCATCAATACAATAGCATAGCCGCCTCGGGAGGAGTTGTATCTCCTCCTGTTTCGCCTATCGCCTCTTGTAAAGGGAGGAGGTGTATACCTCTTTATACTTAGAAAGCCAAGACCAGATATCTTTTGCTACATAGAACCTCTCTATACCTATATCCTAACTCCCTTTGATCACCAAACTCTTTGATCACTATCTGATGGCCTAGAACCTAGTTAGTTCACTTCACGTTCCCCGTGGAAAATACGATACTTGGAATACTCCCGGTGAAGCCTACATTGACTACCGTACGCTTGCAGTATATCCGTTTGCCACTTCTGGTAGTCAACAGTTCGCTCCTTGATCCATGTTCTTTGCATTTTCCACCATTGAATGGAAACACACTTTGATCCAAAGGTGGAGACGAGCTGAGTGGAGTGTCACGAGGATTGTGCCATGTCACCAGAGCCCTGTGGGCCCCACATGTGGGTTGACTGACCTGCATGTGGGCCTCCAGGTGCTCCACTCTCTTCTAAGTGATGTTGTACACCGTATCTTGAAGTTTCATGGCCTGTTTGGTCTTTTCTGCATTCACAAGCTAAGAGTACAAGTGGAACTAGTTATTGATAAAATATGTTCATGATATGCTTATTCTTCCTTGAATCCGAGGCATGTTGACGGTGTTAGAGTGTGGAATTTAGGGGCCTATCCACCGTCAATAGGATGTTTTAGTTGCTTTGTACACAACTAGAGTAGTGAGAGTTAGTGTAAGCATGGTGCTTATACTAAGTCTTGCCATTGATTGCCGCTTGTCGCACGGATTGTTTGTGGGTGCTAGCAGGTGGTGACAGCCCTGTTTAGTCTTAGTACCCCACAACGTGTTTTAGGCAAGTTCTTAAAAGGTAGGCTCCCATAAGAGTATAGCCGCTTCGGGTAGAGGTTATATCCTCTATTGTCTCGGACTATCCCTAGCAGTCAAGAAGTAAGGTATCAATCTAGTTAATTCATCTATTTGTTAATGTCAAATTCACAGGAGTAAAGTAAGAGTCATAGGAGTCCTAAACTCACTCGTTGTTCTCCCACCTAGCTATACTCTACTAGTTATCTTTAGTTATCCTAAACCTTGTCTTGTCTCTGTGTCACTATCTTTCCTCTATATTGACTTACCCCCTATCACTAGTCGGTTGCTAATTTGCAATTGACTTAAGGATCTCTCTTTTATTAATATTCCTAGCACCGCTTTCCCTTGTGATAAAATAAATAACGATATCTTGGAATACTCCTGGGTGAAGTGCTGCAGCGGTATATTCTGTGCCCTTGCGGAATTATCCAATAGACATAAGAATACCCCCATGCACTTCTGGCGCCGTTATCAGAGATAGCCTAACACCCTGTCTCTGGTGATTGCTCTAAGAAGTGTCAACATGGTATCAGAGTCACTGGTCTGCGGATTCCGTCTGCTCAGCTCTCCTATCCCGTCGATCGCTAGAACGCCACTGGATTTGGTTGGTCTAACTTCGAAACGCGGTTGTGATACCCAGCGCAATTTGAGGATTTCGTAATTCCGATCCCAGCGTGGCGATTTGCGGTGCGGGCCGACGTTCTGGATCCCCCACTCGCTGCTGATCACGATCACTACACTCGCCTTCAGTGCGACGAGTGTGATGGACCCCGCTCAGCTGCTACTCCTGGATGCGTTGGATTAGTGTTGGCATTTCTAACATCATCACCAAAAGTAGAGTTAGACTCTATCCCCGGCAACGACCCCAAAAATGCTTGTATTAATTAAGTGTCACTTGGTAAATTACTTAGCCACCTTTCTTGAACCCATATCTCTTACAATAACTAGGTTGTCATCCCTAGTATGAATATAAAAGACATGTATAGAAACTAACCAGAATAATACTAAGCAGTTATTATGAATGCAAGTGACTAAAGAGGATAAGAAACATTAAGGTATCAGCAAGCGCACAGATTAATTATACCATTGCAGCATTTTACCCAGGAGTATTCCGGGTTGTCATTTATATTTTACCACTGAGAAGGGTTGGCAATAAATGGGATGCAGGTAGATAGATGTCATATGCATATGCAAATATGGAGACAACCATGCATAACCTATTTACTTCAAACAGGGGTTATGTCACAATAAAAATGATATGTATGATAAACATAATGATCAATCAACTAATCAATCAACAAAATAATGATCACTTAGAGAACTTCCTATGTAGGCACTAGCATGGATTAGATTGAAGCATAAGGATAACCTAAGTCATTCTAACTATACTATCAAACACATATTAGATTGGTGCAATTATACTAGCAATCATGGCGAAGATACTTCATATTCATACTTAAGGGAATATTACTAAGGAAGATCAAGATCATAGCCCGCCTTCTAAAGTAATAATAACTTCCTACTCTTCCTACATTCGGAGTGTGGACTACAAAGGACTCAACGGGAGTGTCACATCCGTGATCTACCACAGAACCCAGAAAATAGGGTGCATTTGCAGGCAAACTACATATAAGCACCATGCTTACATGTTGTTCATCACCCACCCATGACGTCAATGAATGAGTGCGATAAAAACCTCTCAAGCACTCAATAGAGGTTTAAGATACAAGAGAGAGCTTACAATGGCTTTGGGAAGCCTTCTAGCTCTAGACAGATCCGGAACTCGAGTAGAACTCGCCTCCCTCGACTTCTAACGTATGTAGCTATGCTCTAGATGGTGAAGCTCTAATGATTCTAGGGTTTCTGGCTCTGAACTGGTTGATAACTGAATTATTGATCTGATTGTGATATGAAACCCTAGGGGTCTAGGCGTCCTTATATAGACCGGTGGGATGAACCGTAGCCTTTGGATCAAACCGACTTCAACGGGTGGCTAGGATTGCGTGAAATTTCGGGATGTGGGTCCACGTCGAAGCGGAGGCCGGGAAGCCTCACTGACAGGTCGGCCGACCTGGTCAACGGGTCGATCGACCTCCCCCAGCTGCCAAGTGGGCCCCGCTTCTGCCAGCGAGTCTCTGGTGTTCTCTTGAATATTCTTGATCTCCTTTCGCGGCAAATTTCGTTATTTTAATCCGACATGTGGGTCCCCCTTGATTTTTTCTGTATAACCCTCTTCAAAACACTGATTCACCAAAACTATGGAATTCTATCAGTTAAAACCCTATTCTATGGTGGTGTCTGCTCTTATACCCTTATTTCACGTTTAGTTGACGGGTAAAATCATACAGTAATTACCGTCAACAATCGGCGTCTCGGGCGTTGCTTCGACGCGTTGAAGCAGAAGCTCGAAGCTGCCACCAAGTCATCTTCCTCTCGCCTCGACGCCCTTGTGTCTGCCTCTCAAGTGTTCGACGAATGGCGTCCTGGCGTGGATGGCCCGGTCGATGATCTCCGTCTCGAAGTGTCCAAGCTCTCCTCCCTGAAGCTCGAGGTGGGCAAGATCTCTAAGTACATGAAGCGTTCCATGGTGGATACTCCAACGATGGTGCCAGGGATCTTCGCGCGGGCACCCAAGTCTTCCTCGGCTCTGGCCTCGCCTGTCGCCCACACGTTTGCGGCTCCGTCCACGTCGCCCATCACATCGATCGATGACATCAAGGCCGCCTGCAACGGGTCGGAGCACGGTGATTTCTCGGCTATTTCGTGCCCATCTGCGGGATCTGTTGCCGAACGGCCCCACGGGTACCGCGTCGACCATGTGAACCGGGATGGTGTATTCGGAGTGGTCACCACTCTGACTCCACCGCCTGGCAAGGTTATGTCTCCCCATTTCAATCCTCCCCCTCTTAATTTGCCGTGTCCTCTTCCACGCCCTCCACCTCCATTGTTTTCCTCAAAACATTTGGAGTTGCCACATCACGGGGGCACATGGGTGGTCATTTCGGCAAATTGCTGAAGTTTGATTTTCCACGTTTTGAGGGTGACCATCCCAAGCTCTGGATCAAACAAGCCATCCAATATTTTGCCCTATATAAGGTTGAATAGGAGGACTGGGTCCCGGCGGCGACAATGCATTTCCACGAGGCCGCCAAACGCTGGCTCTCATCTATAGAGGATCAGCTTGAGTCAGTCTCCTAGCCCCAGTTCTGTGCTCAGTTGTTGTAGCGTTTTGCTGGCAATGAGCATGAGTTGCTTTTGCGTCGTCTTTTCCAAATTCGCCAAACGGGCACTGTTGCAGCTTATATTGATCAGTTCATTGCATTGGTAGATGAGCTCAAGGCTTATGCCAAACATCCTGACCCACTTTATTACACTCAGTGCTTTATAGATGGTTTGAAGGATGATATTAAAGTTGTGGTTTTTGTTCAGCGCCCTACATCCCTCGATACTGCTTTCATTTTGGCTCAATTGCAGGAAGAGGCGCTCGTGGCTGTGAAACGTTCCTACCGCAAGTTGGAAGCCGATGCTCCATTGAAGCTTGCTTGGGGTGTGGCTCCACCTCTACCTTTACCCCCACCCCGGGCAGTGGACGATTCTCGCGCTACTTCCTCGGCTTCTCGAGCTTCTGCCGAAGACAAGTTTCGCGCCTTGCGGGCCTCACGTCGCGCTCAGGGCCTTTGCATCCGTTGTGGCGCCAAGTGGAGCCGTGATCATCGTTGTGCTAAGCTCGTTCAACTTCATCTTGTGTAGGATTTACTGGATATGTTTCCTGATGATGATAGTCTTGAGGAATCTCCTTTGGAAAATGCTACTGATTCCCAGCTCATGATGCATCTGTCCTTTGCGGCAGTTGTGGGGAAAGCCGCGCCTAAAACATTGTGCCTCACCGGTCTTCTACAGGGCATCACCGTATCTATATTGGTTGATTCGGGAAGTTCACATACATTTCTCAGCTCGACATTGGCTCCATCTCTCTCCGGCCTTCGTCAGTTGGATCCTCCTGTCCAAGTTCAGGGGGCTAATGGGGCAGTCCTCTCTTGTGAAACTTATTTGCCTCAAGCTTGTTGGTCTGTTTAGGGTTATTCTTTTTCCACTGACTTGAAGCTGCTTCCACTATCAACTTTTGATATGATACTCGGGATGGATTGGTTGGCCAGCTTTAGCCCTATGCAAGTCCATTGGGATCAGAAATGGCTTTCTGTTGGCATTTTTAACATCACTTCACGTTAAATTGTCATCTCCAACATGATGCCAAAAACCATTGGTAAAATAACCTACACTTGCCACCTAATAATAATACTATAGAATATATCCGCAAACGCACAGATAATTCTCCCATTGTAACACTTCACCCGGTAAGTATTCCGAGTATTGTTGATTTGTTTTATGCCAAAAGGATAAATAGACATTCTACTCATTAGGATAATCTACTATAGTGATTGAAAAGATTATTAATAAATGTGTAGACCTACAATGACCAATAACTCTAATGCTTTAGTGGTAATAAGTCAATAATAATATGATAAATGATAACTGAGTAAATGAAGTAAATGGTATTCCAGAGATAGAATATAAAGACTCACTAATGTAGTAAGACAATATCGAGATTCGGCTAAAGTAAAGGAAACCTATGTAATTATTAAATACAAAGTCTACAGCCTATGCCATATCACACATTGACATTTATAGCAGAACCTACTCAGAAAACATCATAAGAAGCATCATCTAATGAGAATATTAAGACACAAGGGTCACCTCCTTCGCGACCGCGCTCTGCTTGTCCTATGTACGGGGGTGGACTACAGAGGAACCAACGCAGCTATCACCTACGCAGACTACCACATGACCCGACACGTCAGGGTGCCTCCGTAGGTACGTAATATATCTAGACACCACGTCTACATAATACATACCACCTAACTCACTCGAGTACTGAATTAGGCGCTTTACGATCATATGACAATAATCTTCACCAATCACAACTATATCGAATATGCAACTGGAATAAACTAAGAACTGAATAAGTAGCAATATATTAAAATAGAGCAAAATCATAATGAGATACAAGATAAAAATTACCGATCTCCAGACGAACATATCTGGAATCCCGAGCGTAGCGCCCAACTCTAGTTGAACCTTGCTAGACGCCTAAACTAATGAACTTGAAGAACTAGAGCTCTCCTTCTAATATCTGAAAACCCTAACTTCTGTCTACTCTTGACAAATGAAGCAGGAGGAATGAATTGGTGCCTTGGGAGGGGGTCTGCCCCTTTATTTATAACCCGGTGGGGTGAACGTGCGCCGTTGGATCAAACCGACTTAACGTAGGGCTGAGATGACTCCTCGGAGGCGGTGGAAGAAGACTCTATAGGACGGCGGCGAAACCCTAGGGGGGAGACGCCCGGCCCCACTACCTGCTAGGTGGGGCCCTGCTTGCTTCGGGTGCTTTCTAGACGCTTCTATTCCGATGACGTTTGTTTCCTTTGTGATCAAGTTTCGTGGTAATTATGCACTTTAATCCTTCTTTTAATCTTTTCTGGATAATTCCCTGGAAAATAGACAATTCACCAAAACTCATGAAATCTGTCAGTAATAACCCCTATGTCTCTATTATTGACCCTTTCTAAGCTATAGTTGATGGTATGAAATTGGTACTTAACGACCGTCAACAATACCCCTAAAATAAGTCTTTGCTAGTCATTTAACAAAGTTGACTTGAAATAATTTATTCTGGGTTTCATCAATATATATAAATTCCAACAAGTACTCAAATATTTGAACAGAAATTCTTCTCCGGATTGCAATTCATTAGCCACCTTTCAAATTTATTCCTACTCTTTTCAATCATGGGGCTTTTAAACTAAATCTTAGGTAATTAAGAGATAGAATAATTAAGCAGGCACTATGTCATTCATCATTTGTTTAAACCATTGCTGCTGAGATTTTTTAATAAGTATATAATTTTTATTTAGAAAATAATGAGAGTCTACTAATAAGATTACATAGGACTACTAAGCTATATACCATGACTGAATGTGTGAGTGTGATAAAATTTTATTTTTGGGCTCGTATGCATTATCTTCTCTTTTCTGTCTTTCTGAAGAGTGTGGGCTATCTCCCCATCGGATACTTTTTTTTACCTATTTTTTCTCTCAGACAGGTGTCTTTGCACCCATTATTTTACTCTCTTTCTTTGATTTGGCACATACCCTTTTGATATGGCATCTTTCAGGTTCATACTCCTTTGGTATGACATCTTTTAATTTTATAACCTATACTCTCTTTTGGACTTCTAAGAAAGATTTTTGCATAGAGCAAAAACTTTTTGTGTATGTGGATTCAGTCATAAATGCATAACAGAATAGTCTACTTAAATCATATTAACAGAATAAATTATTATTATATTTATTTTAATTTTGACTTTTAAAATGCCTGGAGCTTAGGTTTCACTCCGAATGAAATAAATAGTAACTCAAACCTTCTTATATCATATCCGTCAAATTACTTAGATTTAATCAAAACTTACGCTACCTACGGATATTAAGCTTCAGAATAATTTTTTACGGTAGATAAACTTCATGCAATTCGTATGAGAATTTAAATTTAAATACTAAGTATTTATAGGAAATGATATTTAAGAAATTTAATCATCTTTTTTATTTTTGTCTAGCTTAAGTTCTAGTTACTCTAAAAACAAACTTAATGCGGAATTTAAAACAAACTTATTTATATACTCTATTTTTGGATTTTCATTTTTATCAAGCAAGATTTAAATGCAGTAACTAAAGAACGAGGTAAATAAATTTATATTTGGTTTCTTGTTTTATTATTTTTACTTTTTATTAATATATATATTTTTTAGCAATATTTAAATTGACAGAATTAAAGACTGAAATAAATACTGAAATAAATGATGGAATAAATATAAAGATGAGGGGTGCTCACCTATTGGCGATCTCCCTCAAGCTAAATTTTGCCGCGCTCCGTACTGTGGTGGAGGCGGCGGTGGAAATCCCATCTGATGTATCAAATACTCCAGTCCGCTCTATGTTTCCTGCTGTCCTTGATATAACTGCTCATGTCGTTGGTCCGTGCGGTGCTGCCATTGCTCGTGCTGGTGCAGTGTGTCGCTTATCGTGTTTCTGTCCCTGTTCAATGTTAGTGAGGCGCATAGAAAAAACTGAAAAATCATTAATATGAGCCTTAAAGTGTTGTTCAGGCGGCCGGTAGTAGCCATCTTTCAGTGGTGCGTGGAACGGATACGGTCCACCAGTGGTGAAGTCCATGTTCCCGCGCACAGAAAACAATGCTCGGCCTCTCTGAAAGTCATTTGCTGTGTTGTCCAATTCCTCTGTGGGGAATGCTTCCCAACCTGCTGCTGCTGCGGACGAAGACTCTTCTCGCTGAAATGTGGGCTGGTCCTCCCGTCCTGCATGGGTGGTCCACTGCTGGCATGGTTACTGCGACGATCCCTACTTACCAAAATTAATAAAGTGGAAATAAACTGGCACAGATGGTGCCGGGTCAACTCCAGTGTAAATAGTTCTCGGCGCCCTGCTGATGCGTGCGGACAGACACCTGCCAATATTAACTCCACTAGCTAGAAAAACAAAGTTCTGAACAGAATAAATTTCTAACTTCCTGTCCGCCAGTTCGTACTCATTTGCATAGTTTTTGTAAATCATAACTATTTTATTATTTCGGCATTTGAGCATGTGAGCACGGAAGAAAAATCATAGCCAATAATTCTACGGGCATCAGGAATAAAAACAAGTGTAGCATTCTGTAATAATCTAGCCCGGCAGCTAAACGTGTAATCCAGGAAGTAAAAGAAATACTGCATTTTCTCATGTAAGTTACAATTCTCCAGTAATTCAACATTATTTTCACAGGTGACGCCTTCATCTTTTTTATCATGATATATAATTAATGTAGCTCATTTTGTTTAATAGTATTTAATTCCTCTCTAAGAAAAAATGTAAAAGCTAGCCATTTAATCATGAACCTCAGTGTGGGGTGATGGACTTTTTCAGTAGTATATTTTTATTTTTTCTGGTTTCTTTGCAGTGATGCTCTCCCAAAAATCATCTTTATTAAAGTCTTGGAGAGCTTCCATTATATTAACCACACACTGATTATGGAATCCTAATGCTAAACTAAGGGTTTTCCATGAGAGGGTTAAAGGTTTATTAAACATTCTAAAATTGACCTCATCATCATCAAAATCCAGGGTGCTAATAATTTCTACTGTGAGTAACTTGCTACCCTACTCAGTGATTTGCCAAGCACCTTCCCAACCAACATTTCTAAATATAAGCTCAAACTCGGAATCCATTCCGGTTTCATGAAGCATGGTGGCATAAAAAATTAGAGTATGCGTAAATTCCTTGTTCTTAACCACACTTAATATTTCCCTCTGAAGTCTAGTTGGTAATGTAATTTAAGTGATGCTTGTGAGTTCATACCTCTCTTCCCGTTGGGAAGAGGATGAAGGGTTGTCATATACGAAAGGTGACGGAGAATCGACATTCATGTCGGAGCCGACGAACGATGGCACTTGTGATAATGATTGACTTCTTGTTGTGCGGCGTGAAAATGCTCTTCCAAGGGACCGAATGGCACTTTTTATTCTATTAATCATCTTGCCTGTAAAATGAAAAACACGAAGAACACGACAAGAACAAAGAAGAACAAAACAAGAACAAGCAAGAACAAGTGAAGAGAAGGAATCGAAGTGGTAATCTCTCTTCTAGGTGTTCTTGCTAATCTTCTTCTCTCCTTCTTTCCTTGTTTAAACTTGGATTAAATGGAGGATTTGTGAGAGTTGAAAATCTCAAACTGCAAAGTAGAGTGGCTTGGTGCTCTCTGGTGTGCAAGTGAGGCAATGAGTGAGTGAGAGAAGTGAGAGGCAGAGAAGAGGGAGAGGGGCACCGGCCGGCGTGGTAGTGGGGCCGGCCAGCCCACCTTGTGTCTTCTGGCTCTCCACTTTGAAATGTGTCGACATTGCCAACATATCTCTCCAAATGCATGTGCGTGAGTGCTCTCTCTGGTGAAAAGAATGAATGGAGGATAGTACATGAATCAATGAATGGAATTTTAGATGGTAGTGATAGGTGATAGTTGGTGATAGGACTTGAGATGACTTGATGTGATGATGGTGGTCCCATATATCTTCAGTATTTATACCGTATAATTACACAAGAATGAAAAACTAAATTACTTTTATGAATCTACGAAAAATTATAATTCTAATAATGGTCTTTTTATAATTTTCTGTCACCATAGTGAATTTGACTGACGGGGATTTTACGCTGCGTTAGTATCAGTCACATGGGGCTTAAGCTTTAATTATGTCATGCTTATTTTTATTTTTTTAATAAAGCAATTTATGGGAAAGTAAGTATGCAAATTTTAATGCAAGAATTAAATTACCGATAACTACCGAGTTACCTCCCGGCGAAGGTTCGGAGTTTTTAAGTCCGTCGACCTGGACTTCTCCAGTTGAATAATTCTTCATGATTTATCTCCGGTGTCGGAGATGTTGTTGCATCTTGTCCTTCATGACACTTCGAAGTTTGACATTGTTCCAGCCTTGGCTTGAATACGAACCGCTCTACTTGCCCATTGATGGTGAATGTGATTTCTCTAGCTCCGATGTTGATGGTTGCATTTGTAGTGTTTTGGAATGGTCACCCGAGGATGAGGGGTATCTTCCTCTCTCCTGCATGTCAAGTACTATAAAATCTACAGGAACGAAAAAGTGGCAGATTTTTACCGGAATATGTTTTGCGATTCCTGCGGGATGGCGGACCGATTGGTCAGCTTATTGTAGACACATCGAAGTTGGCATCAGCGTAGAATAGTTGAGTTTATCGAAGACTGCCTTGAGCATGACGCTGACACTTGCTCTAAGATCACATAAAGCATTCTCGAATATCTGGTCTCCGATTGAGCAATCAATAGTAGGACACCCTGGATCCTTCTTCGTAGTAGGAGAAGAACTCAGAATTGCCTCACTACACTCCTCCGTTAGCTTGACAACTTCAGTAGAAGGTAGTGGTCCTTTGTTGTTAAGGATGGTTCGAAGATACTTTGCGTATGTAGGTACCTGTATGGCATTTAACAACGGAATATTGACATATAATTTTTGAATTACCTCTACAAACTTACCAAATTGATCATCCGTCTTAGCTCTTCTCCTTCTGCGTGGAAACGATAGGAGGGTTGTGTCATGAAAATTTTGAGTTAATTTTTGATCTTGTGGTTCAACTGGTGGTGAAAGTGATACGTCTTCTTCTTCTCTGTTGTCCTTTTCAATCTCTTCTTCTACCTGTACTAAATTTGGTGGTCTACGTGGCCCTTTTGGGTAAGGTGGATCATGTGTAGACTTACCTCCTCTAGTAGATATTCCTTTTACTGGTTCAGTGTTAGTGGTAAACAAAGTAGAAGACAATTGTGCAATTTGTAATTCTATCTGTTTAATAAATAATATTTGATCTTTAACAGCAGAAGAGAAATTATCTAACTTAGAATTAATTCCTTCTAAAACTTTATCATTAAAAGCAAGCTTCTTATAAATATTTTCATTAATTCTAACTTGTTCTAATATTAGTTCTCTCAAGGGTGGTTGTCTCTGATTTGAAAAATTATAATTGCCCTGATACTTACCTTGACTGTTTGACCGAGGTTGAGTCCATCCTTGCTTCTGAGAAGTGGAATTGATGACTGCACTAATATCTTTTGGGGAATCAGCAAACTCAACTCTTAAATATTCTTCACATTGATTCTGGGAATTGAATGCATCTTGAATAGCTTGTCGATCTCTTTTATAATTAGCTCTTTGCTCTAACCAATTCAACAGTACGTCCATCTTGGTTGACAGTGCACACTTCCTCTGGAGCTTCTTCACTCTTATGGCATGTCTGAGTGTTGTATGTCAAACTCTGATTTTTTGCTATCCTTACCATAATATCTTCAGCTCTTCCAGGGTTGAGTGACATAAATGATCCTTCAGCAGTGGCATCCAGTTACTCACGTGACCTTTGAGTTAGTCCGTGATAAAATATTTGCATGAGCAACCATTTTTCCGTCCCATGATGAGGACAATCTGATATGTAATTTTGAAAACGTTCCCAGGCTTCTGGAATAGGTTCACCTTTCTGCTGACAAAATTCTGAAATCTTCCCTCGTAAAGCATTGGTTCTTCTTACTGGGAAAAACTTTTGTAGGAAAGCTTTTGAACATTCTCCCTATGTCTTGACTTGATCTTTATTCTGATAAAACCACTGCTTCGCTCTTCCCTCCAGTGAGAACGGAAATAAACGAAGTAGCACGACGTCTTGAGGAATGCCTTTAATGTCGATGGTGTTGCCAATCTCTAGAAAATTCTGTAGATGGACACTTGCATCTACATCCTTCTTTCCACTAAATGTGATAGCTTGCACTATTTTGATGAGGCTTGGCTTGATCTCGTTATCATGATCTCCAAGGTTAAAAGTTGGCCCAGCGCGAATGTTCTCAGTGCTTGGGGCAGAGAATTCACGCAGAGTTTTCTCAGCCATGGTTTCACAAAATAATATAAGACCCTTGTTCCTATGGTTATTCCTGATTGATAAGAATAAAAGTACTATAATCAATTCTGCACTTACCCTATATAAAATATTTAAACATAGACAAAACACGGGTAAGTCTGCTAAAGCAAAAGGTTATGATCTATCTATAAGTATTTATATCTATAGTTATTTTTAAGCTTTTCTATAATATTATCGTTGAAAAATTCCCCTATATGAAATTCTAGAAAATATCCTAGCGAATAAAATCAAGGAATTCAAATAAATTATCCTAATGAATATAATTGCCATCCCCGGCAACGGCGCCAGAAATGCTTGTTGGTATTTTTAACATCACTTCACATTAAGTTGTCGTCCCAACATGATGCCAAAAACTATTGGTAAAATAATCTACACTTGTCACCTAATAATAATACTATAGAATATATCCGCAAGCTCACAGATAATTCTCCCATTGTAACACTTCACCCGATAAGTATTCCGAGTATCGTTGATTTGTTTTATGCCAAAAGGATAAATAGACATTCTACTCATTAGGATAATCTACTATAGTGATTGAAAAGATCATTAATAAATGTGCAGACCTACAATGACCAATAACTCTAATGCTTTAGCGGTAATAAGTCAATAATAATATGATAAATGATAACTGAGTAAATGAAGTAAATGGCATTCTAGAAATAGAATATAGAGACTCACTAATGTAGTAAGACAATCTCGAGATTCGGCTAAAGTAAAGGAAACCTATGTAATTATTAAATACAAAGTCTACAGCCTACGCCATATCACACATTGTCATTTATAGCAGAATCAACTCAGAAAACATCATAAGGAGCATCATCTAATGAGGATATTAAGACACAAGGGTCACCTCTTTCACGACCGCGCTCTGCTCGTCTTACGTACGGGGGGTGGACTACAGAGGAACCAACGCAGCTATCACATATGCAGACTACCACATGAACTGGCAAGTCAGGGTGCCTCCGTAGGTACGTAATATATCTAGACACCACGCCTACGTAATACATACCACCTAACTCACTCGAGTATTGAATTAGGCGCTTTACGATCATATGACAATAATCATCACCAATCACAACTCTATCGAATATGCAACTGGAATAAACTAAGAACTGAATAAGTAGCAATATATTAAAATAGAGCAAAGTCATAATGAGATACAAGATAAAAATTACCGATCTCCAGACGAACAGATCTAGAATCCCGAGCGTAGCGCCCAACTCTACTTGAACCTTGCTAGACGCCTAAACTAATGAATTTGAAGAACTAGAGCTCTACTTCTAATCTCTGAAAACCCTAACTTCTGTCTACTATTAACAAATGAAGCAGGAGGAATGAATTGGTGCCCTGGGAGGGGGTCTGCCCCTTTATTTATAGCCCGGTGGGGTGAACGTGTGCCGTTGGATCAAACCGACTTAACATAAGGCTGAGATGACTCCTCGGTGGCGGTGAAAGAAGACTCCAGAAGACGGCGGCGGAACCCTTGGGGGGGCGCCGCCCAGCCCCACCACCTACCAGGTGGGGCCCCGCTTGCTTCGGGTGCTTTCTAGACGCTTCTACCTTGCCGATGACGTTTGTTTCCTTCGCAATCAAGTTTTGTGGTAATTATGCACTTTAATCCTTCTTTTAAGCTTTTCTGGATAATTCTCAGGAAAATAGACAATTCACAAAAACTCGTGGAATCTGTCAGTAATAACCCCTATGTCTCTATTATTGACCCATTCTAAGCTATAGTTGACGGTATAAAATTGGTACTTAACGACCGTCAACACTTTCCATTCCTGCTCCCGGTCCCCGCTCCCGAGGTGTCTCCACATATGAGAACGAGTATATGGCTATCTTACTTGCTGTTCATACTTGGCGCCCTTACCTTCAGTTCCAAGAGTTCACCATCATCGCTGATCAGAAAATTTTGACTCCGCTCTTGATCAGCGTATGCATACTCATTGGCAGCGGCGAGTCTTTTCCAAGCTATTGGGACTTCAGTACCACGTGGTTTACCGCCCTGGCCTGGCTAACCACGCCGTGGATGCTCTCTCCCGTCAGCCAGCGCCACCCTCTGCTTGTTTTTCAGTTTCCTCTGTCCTGCCATATTGGTATGATGATGTTTCCGCCAGCTATGCCCAGGATGACTTCTCTCGGCAGTTGATCAGCAAGCTTACACTTCAACCTGATGCTATTCCTCATTATTCATTTAAGTCGGGCATTTTATGGTTTCACTCTCGGATCTGGGTTGGCAACGACACTGCTCTGCAACATCGCCTCATCTCTGAGTTCCATAACAACTCTTGGGAGGGTCATTCTGGGTTTCCCGTGACCTACGCTCGACTCAAGTAGTGCTTCTCTTGGAAAGGGATGAAATCTGCAGTACGTGATTTTGTTCAATCTTGTGCCATTTGCCAGCAATCTAAATATGATTGCGCTAAGTCACCAGGCCTGCTCCAGCCGTTACCCGTACCTGACACAGCAAGGCATTTGGTCTCGATGGATTTTATTGAAGGGTTGCCTTCGTCCAAGTCCTTTAACTGCATTTTGGTGGTTGTGGATTTGCTCACCAAGTATGGACATTTCATTGCTCTTCGCCACCCCTTCACGGCTGCTAGCGTCGCCCAAGCATTTTTTTCACACTGTCTACCGCTTGCATGGCCTGCCAACCACTCTTATCTCAGACAGGGATCGCATTTTCACCAGCCACTTCTGGTCGGAGTTGTTCAAACTGGCTAATGTTCGTCTTTGTCGCAGCACTGCCTACCATCCCCAGTCTGATGGTCAAACGGAGAGACTCAATCAATGTCAGGAAACTTATTTGCGCTGCTTCATGCACGCTTGCCCGGCTAAATGGAGTCAATGGATGACCTCTGCTGAGTTCTAGTACAATACTTCACATCACTCAGCGATCGGTCGTTCCCCATTCGAAGCATTGTATGGCTACCCACCTCGTCTCTTGGCTGTGGACCCTCTCTCTTCAGATCATCATGAGGTCGTGACCTAGGCATCAGACCGATAGTGGATGGACACACTTCTTCAAAATCATCTCCACAGAGCCAAATACTGTATGAAGAAGCAGGCCGATCAGCGTCGTTCAAAGCGGACATTTGATGTTGGCGACCTTATTTTCCTCAAGCTTCAGCCGTACGTGCAGACTTCTCTTGCCCCCAGGTCCAACCACAAGCTTTCTTTCCGTTTCTTTGGACCATTCCGCATTCTGGCGCGTGTTGGTTCGGTGGCCTACAAGCTGGAGTTGCCTTCCCATGCTTCGATCCACCCGGTGTTCTACGTCTCCCAGCTCAAGCGAGTCGTCGGCACCGATCATCAGGTAGTTCCTGTAATGCCAGCAGATTTTGCTCTTCACCTGGCTCCTGAGCAGATTCTCCAGTACCGCACGGTGCTCCACGGCCATGATTCCGTCTCCCAAGTGCTGGTCAATGTGGAACAACTTGCCACCGGAGCTCGCCACCTGGGAAGATTTTGAGGCGCTTCGCCAGGAGTTCCCGTGTGCCGCTGCTTGGGGGCAAGCAATGCCCCAAGGGAGGGGGCATGTCAGCAACTAGCCCTCTGGTCTGCCCCAGCAAGTCGAAGACGACGGAACGGCCCAACCCAAGACAGGACGGCCTAGGAAGGCAAATACTCGCTACGTCGGAGATCAGTGGGTTTGACGCTTGCTAGCGTGCAAGAGGCAATGCCTCTGTAATCATTTAAAAGGAAAGGCTAGAGATCATGAGAGGCACGACAATTGTAATGACCAACTCCTTACTTGCTAAGCACTCATCTGAGATTCCTATCTCTTCTTCCTCCTTTCCACATCTTCTCCTATCTCCATTCTCCCCGATCCTTCCCTCTTACTGATATCTCTCACAACTTGGCCTATCAAGGAAGCAGTGGGAGGTGTGGTAGGATACAAATGCACAAGGGAAATAGGTAGAGTTGTCGAAGGACCACAACCCGGCAGAAGATTCTTATCTCACCTCTTATTCCACTATTATGTACTGGTCTAGATCTTTCTAGAACCTTCCAGAAGCTTGTATGCTATAATATGTGTCCCATTTGTTGAGTGGTCGGTGATGACTGGTATCAGTTGTCTGGACGCGGAGGCCCAGGTGTTGGGCCCATGGACCAAACAAGGACAGATTTACCAGAAAGAAATGCATATGCCTGGGCCTGCAAGGACTCCTGGGCATCTATGCCCACTTGCCCAGTGACCACTCTCATCCTCTCACTCCTCTCAGGACTGAGCCTGACCAAACAAATTAAGCCTAAATGGTTTTCCATGTGGTATTTATTATTTTATAAATAATAGTGCATGAATAGCTTTGGCTTCATTCTTGATTCTGTCTATGAATAATGTGAATTTATTTACTCCCGTGGGACCGCATGAATAAAATGATTTTCAACTAAATAAGAGCGAAAAATTCTAGATGACTTCATATATATTTAATCCCTTTTGAATCAGTATTTTCAGGCAACCCACATGAAAAATTAATTAATAACATGTCACTCCATGTGGTGCACAAGAAAAAGAAACTGCGATATGATTTCAAGCACCATGACCACCCTATATATGTAAGCACCATGACAGACTACCAAATGAATAAACACCGTTATATATATATATATATACACACACACACATACACACACACACGTATGTACTGACCATTGAACAAAGAGATGAGGAATAGAAAAGATAGTGCAAGGTACTTATATCTCCCTCTAGTGAAAAAGGATGGCATTAGGAAAGAAGATACTACTCCATTTGGCTATCTTGCTAACTACCAGGCTGTTTGGATTGCATCTACCAAACTCATTCTCAATGGATGAAACTTTGAGGCAGGATATACCTCAAGTTTCAGTAGAGGAGAATAAAACTTTGGTGGCACCATTCAGTGAAGAAGAAATTCGAGAGACAATCTTTGATATGGAACATAATAAGGCTCTAGGCCCAGATGGATTTCCAGTAGAATTTTACCGATTCTTTGGGACGTGATTAAGGCAGACCTTTTGAGCCTTTTCCATGAATTCCACGCAGCGAGATTGCCGATACATAGCTTGAATTTTGGAGTAAACACTTTGTTGCCAAAAGTTTCAGAGGCAATACGTATACAATAGTATAGGCCAATTTGCCTCCTTAATGTGTCCTTTAAGATTTTTACAAAGGTGTTAAACAATAGAATTCTAAGAGTGGCCGACAAATTAATAGGTCCGACCCAAACCGCCTTTGTCCCAGGCAGATATATCATGGAAGGGTGGTTGTGTTACATGAAACAATCCATGAATTGCATAGGAAAAAAGGATGGAGTGATCCTAAAATTAGATTTCGAAAAAGCCTATGATAAGCTTAAGTGGCCTTTTATTCAACAAGTTCTACGCATGAAGGGGTTTTCACCCACTTCGTGTGAATGGATCCATCGGTTATGTCTAGAGAGGGAGTGTTGCAATAAAGGTGAATGATAATGTAGGCCACTATTTTCAGACGAGAAAAGGGGTACGACAGGGTGATCCGTTATCCCCAATCTTGTTTAATATAGTGGTGGATATGTTGGCGATAATCATTTCACGAGCAAGAGAGGCGGGACAAATCCAAGGAGTTTTTCCACACCTGGTGTTGATGGTAGTTATTGCTCAATTTTAAACATCAACAAGACATGATAAAGGGCCTAAAAATATCCTCAAACATAGAATAGGGTTTAAACTGACAGAATTCCACGAGTTTTGGTAAATCTATGTTTTACAAGGTGTTAATCAGAAAAGAACCTAGGGAGATCCACATGTCAGATCAAAATATCAAATTCCGATGCGAAAGTGGAACAAGAACATTCTAGAGAACACCAGAGACACGCCCGACGAAGTAGGGCCCACTTGGCAGCGAGAGAGGGTCGGCCGACCCTATGACCAAGTCGGCCGACCTGTCAGAGTCTCCTCTTCGCCTCCGCTTCGACGTGGACCCACATCCAGATTTTTCACGCAATCTCCACCGCCCATCGAAGTCGGTCTGATCCAAGGGCTACGGTTCATCCCACCGGCCTATATAAGGACCCCCAAACCCCCCTAGGGTTTCATATCTCATATCTCTCAGATCATATCGAGACATCAATCAGAAGAGAAGAGCTCTCCACCAGAGATTAGGGTTACACACTCAAAGTTCTAGTTTAAACCTAGATAGTAGATTGAAGTAGAGTTGAGCCTTCGGCTTAGGATTCTGGATTACCTGTCTGCTAGAGGTTGGTAATTCTGCTGTATTACCTCTTATTATGACTTTATGCTATTTAATGACTATGTTTCGATTTGTTATGTTCCTAGTTTATTCTAGTAGTATATTTGATATAGTTATGATTGGTAATGATCCACTACCAGAAAACGAGGGCTAGCAATTTCCTTGAGGGACAAAATTAAACCCCCAAGGAAATATCATTACCTTGGGGGTCGTATGTAACCTCCAAGAAAATGCATATTCTTGAGTGCTAAACCCAAACCGTCAAGTTAATTTCATATTTCCTTGAGTGTTAATCTGAACCGCCAAGCAAATTATCATTTCCTTGAGTGTTATTAGAAATCGCCAAGGTAATTGACATTTCCTTGGGTGTAAATGGAAACCGCCAAGGTAATTCTCAGAGTTTTGAATTTAAATTTTTTTTGAATCTTTCAAATGGACTTAAATGGAGATACAACCTAAACCAAAGTTGTAGTACTCGAAGATATATAGAACTTTTCAGTTGAAGCTTTTTCCGTTTGAAATTATCTAGGCTCTCTAATATCCATTATAAGATCTACTAAACTAAGAACAAAAAGAAAGAAACATTCACTTAGACACAAAAGACTTCGTGGTGTAGTGGTAAGTGAGTTTCACTCGAAAGCTCAGGTCTGGAGTTCGATTCCCAGCTACAACAATTGTGAAATTATTTTTCTTTTTTCTGATACATTTCCTTGGCGGTCTAAAATATTTTCTTTGACGGTTGTCGACCCTTAAGGAAACTATTTTTCTTGGCGGTTGTAACATTTCCTTCGCCCTTTGGCAAATTTAGTCTTGTCGTAGTTTCCTTGGCGGTCAGCCTCCAAGGAAATCATTCTTGAGTGCCAAAACCGTCATGGAAACTAATTTCCCTTGCCTTCTATCCTTGAGTGTGTTTGCTTGACGGTCTATGGCCAAGGATCATTTTCTTGGCGGTTTAACCCCTTTCCTTGGTGGTTTTTGGCACTCAGTTTATGCATGAGTTCGTAAAGCGCTTAATCCAGTACTTGAGTGGGTTAAGTGATAGACATTATAGGAGCATAGTGCTTAGATATTATTTGCCTGCGAATACGCTTTATATGCCGGGTCGTGTGGTAGATCGTGGATGTGATATTCCCGTTGAGTCCTTTGTAGTCCACTCCCCGTATGTAGACAGAGTAGAACTAAATTATGAAGGTAGACTTGCTCTGTTCTTGTTCTTCCTGAATAATATTGCTGATGCATAGACAAAGAGTCAATTGTGCTATACATGATTGTATATTTTATAGAGTAGATGAATAACATAATTAATTAGGAATGGCATAAAAATATGATCTCTTAAATAATCCTATGCTTTGGTTGACTTTAATTTTGAGTAGTCCACACCTCTCTAGAAAGTTATCTAAGCCTTGATCATCATAACCATATCTTTATTATCGGCTTACCCTATTTAAGTAAGTGCAATGTGATTGATTCTATTCATAAGTAATGTATCTTGAATCTATGCACTCATGCCTGGCTCTATACCTTCCCCCTGTGGTAAAAATATAAATCGACAACCCTAGAATACTCGGGTAAAATGTTACAATGGTATAATTAATCTGTGTGCTTGCAGATACTTTGAACTTGATTATTTATATTTTTTCCTATTTAGTCACTTGCATTCATAATATCTGCTTAGTATTATTCTGGGTAGTTTCCATACATGTCTCTTATATTCATGTTAGGGATGAGAACTTAGTTATTGTAAGAGATATAGGTTTAAAAGAGGTGGCCAAGTAATTTAGCAAGTGACACTTAATTAATATCAAGACCTGGTCGATGGAGGGCTTTCAGTTATGCAGTATGCGGATGACACTGTCCTCTTCATGGATAATGATCTTGAGAAGGCCAAGAATATGAAGCTTTTGCTCTGTGCATTTGAACAATTGTCTGGATTCAAGATTAACTTTCATAAGAGCGAGTTATTTTGCTATGGAGCAGCCAGGGCTAATCAAGCAGAATATACTCAAATTTTTGGGTGCAATGTAGGATCATTTCCTTTTAGATATCTAGGAATTCCTATGCATCATAGAAAGTTATTAAACAAGGATTGGAGCCATGTGGAAGAGAGATTCCAGAAAAGATTGAATGGCTAGAAAAGTAAGGTGTTGTCAGTAGGGGCCGCCTTGTTCTAATTAGTTCAGTCTTGAGTAGCCTTCCACTGTTCATGATGTCTTTTTTTGAAATACCTATGGGGTGTTGAAGAGAATGGAATATTTTAGATCTCGATTCTTTTGGCAAAGTGACGATTGTAAGAAAAAAATATAAAAATATAGATTAACTAAGTGGGAGGTGGTTATACACCTAAAGACCAAGGAGGTTTGGGTATTAAATTTATATATTTAGAACAAGTGCCTCCAAAGTATGTGGCTCTTTAAACTTTTGAATGGAGAGGGTATATGGCAACAGATACTTAGAAGGAAATACTTAAGGCATAAAGAAGTAACACAGGTTCAACACATGCCTAGGGACACTCAGGTTTGGGCTGGACTAATGAAAGTCAAGGATGAGTTCCTAACAATGGGTAGGTTTGAGCATGGGGATGGGTCACATATTCGGTTTTGGGAGGACTCGTGGGTTATGCCATGTCATTTAAAAATGATCTTTCCGTCTTTATATAATATTGTTAGAAAGAAAAATGCTTCTGTTCGATCGGTACTATCTACAACACCACTTAATGTAGCCTTAGAAGATCTCTGATGGGAGCCAACTTGCGAGTATGGCACAATGTGGTGCTCATGATAGCGCAAGTTAATCTTAATAATCAGAGAGACCGATTTGTATGGGGTTTACACCAGAATGGGTTGTTCTTAGTTCATTCTATGTATAGAGTATTGCTAAATATCCATGTTCTGCTATATAACAAAGCGATTTGGAAATTGAAGTTACCTCTCAAAATCAAAGTTTTTTATGGTACTTGTACAAAGAGGTAATTCTAACAAAAGACAATCTTGCCAAACGACGTTTGCAAGGTCAGTTGAAGTGCTCTTTCTGCTGCTCAGACGAATCAATACAACATCTTTTCTTTGATTGTCATGTTGCGAAGTTTATGTGGAGAGTAGTTCAAAGTACGTTTAATCTGGATCCTCTAAATAATGTTTATAGTTTGTTTACGGTTTGGTTGCAACGGGTAAACAAACAATTGAGAACCAAAGTACTAGTGGGGGCTGCTGCATTATGCTGGGTACTTTGGCTGACTCGTAATGATGTTGTATTTAATAGAACCACACTACCTTCTTATTTGCAGGTATTATTCAGAAGAACTTATTGGATCAGGTTTTGGTCACTTCTTCAGAAGGAGGATGCTCACCACGTATTGTGGATGGGATGCAGGATGATTGAGACAACCGCCATGGAAGTGTTTGCTACACACGGCTGGAGATTTAGCAATAAAATTGCTATCTAGTTTCCTTTCTATTATTCAACCTGTTTGAGTTGGTGATGTCGCAAAACTTTGTGTTTGAGGATCCTTAAACTTCTTGTTGGATTTTTGTTTGTAATAATGAACAGCCATATGCATTGATCGATGCAGAAGCTGGGATATTAATATATTCCCTTTTCTAAAAAAAATCTTACTAACTACAATGCAACCACTTCTAATATCATATGTGTTAAGTTGCTGCACAGCATTGCTCATTCGCTGCGCAATCTGAGCCTGCTGCCACTCAGAGGGATGGTGCAATTCGAGTGTTAGAAGCCGTGGCTTTGGATTTCTTTGATTCTAGACGACCTTTTAATATTAGGATTATTTTTAATTTGGATCTAGTTTCCATTTGTTATGTCAAATGTTTGTAATAATTGGTCTGATTCTTTTGCTTGCAACAGATGAAGCTCGGATTTTATCCATTATTTAAAAAGACAAGTAGCCAATGCATTACCCAGTTATTGTACACCAGTGTGATATACAAGTAGCTAATGCATTCTATAATCCTTGTGTACCTTCATTACTAATGCTTCAAATGGTAGTACTATTATTTGGTACGTTAAAACGACGACCATGGACCACTACTCCATGTGAGGATCAGAACTGTTCAACATCATCCTGTAATTTTCTTTGTTAAATATTCCTATTTAAAATTAAGGATTTAGCTACGAAACTAAATTTTGAGTAATAACAACCAAAGATTGACAATGGGGAGGACAAATGCTAATTAGTGGTGGTTAACCTATATATGCTGATTTGTGGTCAATTTTCTTTGTCTACCTTTGAAAACAACTAAGCATTTCTTCCTAAATCTTCCTTTTATTATTTTATGCGTTCTTATTGCAATTTTCTGTTATTTGCTTTTTCTTGTTATAAGATTTTTTTCTATACCAAGTCAAAACTATTTTTATGATCGTATAACTATTTCTATTGACTCATCATCTTTATTATGATTCAACTGTGTTACAGGAAATGTTGATTCAACATTTGATGACGATTAAACTATTTCTAGAAATATCAAACCAATATTTTTCTTTATTAATTCAACATTTTCTATGTTCACCTCCGATACTAGCTTGAAGTAATGGCCTAAATTTGCCTTGAACTTCGCTCAACAGGCTTAGGGTGAGTGAAAATGAAGGTCCAGAAAGTAAGGCCCAAGATGCCTATGAATATATATCTAAAATATGAAAGATTGCAAGGCTTATTTAAATTGCGAACCGAAAGGTGTTGATTCAAAGGCCCAATCCCCAACAATATGGTAAATCTTGAATCAAAAAAAGATGAGTAAAGCATGCACTATAAAACATTTTCTGAAAGATTGAATTATTTGAATTATAGGTAGTAAATGTTTGCATGGAATGCAGTGCAATATAAATAAATGATACTAGCACTGCTCACTGGACAGAGAAATACATAGGATGAAAAATGAAAGAACAAAATGTTCACAACAAACATATACAAACACCCTGTTCTTCATTGACAACCGTGGACTGTTCCATGTCAAGGAACTACATACTAGTCAATAGCATCGTATGCCTAACTGTTCTGAATCCTCTTGCCATGCAGGTTCCAATGGAGGAAGATACATAGAGTCCAGGGAGAGCCTTTTTTATTCACCTCGGCCGTCTCCGGCTTCATCCATACATCGTATAAATGCCTAAATGTTATGAAGAAATATACTCTCTGATGCTTATTATGGAAGCCAATCCTAATATATATGAGCATTACATGCAAAACTCTTTATAGTCTCGTGTATGCCTACTGTACCCAAGATATATAGGACATGAGGATATATATACCAACTTGTGAGCCGCCTGATATCGACAGAAGTATGGGAGAACAGGGAACCATCCTGTATATATATTCTGTCATGTTTTGGCCCATAGGAATACTTGAAGTATTTGTATTTTTATCATGTTGTGTGGTTGAATAAATGGAGGCATGTGCCTTTATATTTACTCTTACTCGATCAAGTGCACAGAAAATTACATACGTCATTGCTCGTGAGGCAAGCACTTGTTGAAACTTTTAATTTGTAGCGCAGTTACCTTCACTCTTCATCAACACCGCTAACAATGAAAGCACAACATTCAGACTTTGGTTTTGGGAACTCTTGTTGATTTGGACATACACAATGCTTCCAGAGTATCGTCATTAGAGACTACTACTGTCTCACGTACCCTCCTAATCTTTTTTCTGCTATTAGCATTTTACCCAAAAAACAGAACATAGATAAATAATGTTACAGTAGAGGGGTACGGTGTGAGTGTGGCGATCACATCTTCCTTTGTAGGAATGGGAGGAAAGGGAAAGTCCTATCATGAAAGTTCAATAGAGTTCTATTGGGAACAGTCCATTTCCCTACAATCTTAGTTATAGCATACCCAAATAAAGGAGGCGTTCAATGTATGTAAGTGCACAACAACCAGCTAGCCGGCTTTGATGAAATCCACATTTATGCACAATGCAGGAGGATGATCATAACGTAATAATGGATTCCAATTGTACTGAAGAAGTAAGGAGTTTTGGACAACGTTGCCAAAGAAAGGATTATTACTTTGAAAATTGTTGTGACCGACCACCTTTAGGCAATTTGAATAATATATGCTTTATGGTTTGAAATTTATATACTAGCTACCAAGCAGGCAATGAATGCAATTGGTTTTATTGGAATAGACAATAAAAAGCTTAACCTAGGCCCGGCTAGTTCCACTTGTTTTTTTATCACTATTCTTGTTGGTAGCTTAATTACACTAACATAAATGTGGATTATTGCATCCTTGAAAGGCCTGCAATTCTCCACATTCCACAGTGGTTTAACCAACTCCTGCACCTCAGCTGCGTTCACTTGAGTAAACAAATGCTTTATATATATATATATATATAGCTAAACCCTTCCCCACAGCAAGACACTTCTCTGATGAAAATGAAACCATCCGGAGCAGTGAAAAAGAAGTAGCATGAGATTGAAAACAAAAAGGAGAGAAACAATGAAAGTAGTGGGGAATGGGATACATTGGGACAGACAGTCTTTCCTTCACTTAGCAAGAATCCTCATCACTCTGAAGGATTGGATCAAGGAAATCAATTAGTGCATGATGGATTTCTTGTATAGATATTGAGCTAGATAGTGTTAGGGACCTCTTGGGCTGGACCAGCTAATGGGATGCAGCGTTGGACTTGGCCTATAAAGGAAGCATGGGAGGTGTGGCAGGATAGAAATGCACAAGCAAGGGAAACAATGAGAGTCGTCGAACATGAACGTGGAGGCGAGCGTAGCTCGAGGCGATTCTCTGATTTGATTCTTATCCCACCCCTTCTTCCACTGTCTTGATTTTTCCAGAACCTTCCGGAAGCTTTTATGCAATACTGTGTGTGTCCCACTTGTTGAGTTGAAGTTTGAGTCGGTGACAGATAGCTCCATGGATTATTTATCACGTACATGTCTTCGTTTGTCAACAGAGTCTACATGTCTCTAAGGCCCTTTTTGGAGAATTGAAACTCATTCCATGAATCAGATTTCACTCTGGGCCTTGAACGAATTGAGTTGGCTAGAAAGTGAACAAAATCCATTTTTTTACTGTTTGGCGAAACAGGGATTTTGTTTGCTAAATAAGTAGAATTGAATGTACTAGCTGCTTGGATATTCAAAGAATTAATACCTATGCATATCATCCTAGGGCTGAGCGATATCTCTATAGAAGATACATGCTACGTACCAGAGATAACTTCATCTCCCTCTCTCCGTCTCTCTCCAAAAAATAAGTGTTATTACAAAAGCTTAAGAGTTCCATGGGGATACCCATTTTTCTTTAATAGATGCTGTTTGGTTCGATTTTTTGTTTTGTGATGTAATAGTTCACACTTCACAGCGATAGCAGATCACGTTGCATCATGCATGGTTAGTCTTGGCTTTGACATTGTCACACGGATCGTGGGAGTTGAACGCGTTCATGGAAGCTGGGGAACGGTCGTTCCAGACTGCGGCCTGGGCACGTGAGTTGCAAATGGCAACAACATCCCAAAGCATATGGGATCATGGAGGATGAATACAGCAAACACGACGCAGCAGAGTTGTTGAGATCTGTGGCGCGAGGCTCTGGCGGCGATGTAGCTCTGGAGATGGTCAGTGGCTCGGCACTAATGCCGGGCACTGGTGGTGGAGTTGCGTGCCCTTGTTCTGCACCTAGCGGATCCTCTCGATCTGGACAGCCTGTACACACCATGTACTGTGCAAATGGGCCTGCAACTCAGAGACTGAAACACATTCATGTTTTCTATCCGATCATGTTCTGCTTAATTATTGTTGTATAAATGTTTATGTAAACAAATATATCTTGGATCATGATCCTTGTTTTATAGTTGCGTTCCAGGAATCACGTTCGAAGAGATGTGACCCCGTCACGAATCAAGAACTTAAATGCCAATCCACGTACGTTCGATGTCCTGCTCCTCAAACCCTTCGTGTGGGGAGCTTTGTGACAGTGCCACCCCACCTACCGATGGTGTATCAGCTATACCATAGACACACATATGAACAACCAAACATGCAGTGCTTTTCATTGAATTGTAAGATATAGCACCGGCAAATGATCGCACATCACCTTTACCCACTCATTTGACTGGACGAAATAACACCAAAGTTGGTAGCATGCACAATGTATCATTAAATGGTAGTGCACAAATAGCTGGGATGAAATTCATCATCATATATATATAAATGCTCCAGAAGGGGCACGGATCATTAACTTGTTACCACTCTAATTATCTCGAATTTGTACTGAAGAAGCATGCTGGACGATGATGTTTTGACAACATCAAGAAAGGACTGCTGCCTAACTATTGAAGAAATACTTAGCTACTGATGTGACCAACTCTGGCCACCTTTACCGTTTGCAGTGATATATGCTTTATGCTTCGAAATTTGCAACTTATCACACATGATATAATTTTCAACGTTTACTACACTGTTTTAGAAGGAACAATTATACGCTTCGAATCTATTGGAACAAAGAATGGGAGTCTGATTTACATAATTAGCTTGCTCGATTTTTTTGATTAAAGATTTTACTTGGTTGATCATTTGAACCCAATACCGGGGGCAGATCCCCTGTGTCTATTGGACCAAAAATTGCACAACACAACTAAGGTGCTCATCAAGACTTGGAGCTCCAACTTCGTTGGCAGTGTTTGGACTCACGGAGGCCATGCGGGTGGTTTGATGGCGCTTCGGGGCGGGGCTGCTAGCCATTTATAGGATTTATGTGAATAAATGTATCTGCATTTATGCATGTGGAAATATAACATATTTGACATTGATGATAAATAGTGGAGAAAACATAGCCATTGGTAAGATCATAGTACAATACACGAAGGGTGAAAATTAATGATATCATGGGTCGAAACGTTGATGTCAAATCTTTATCTGGACACGAAGAAGCAGCATATATAGATATTTAGCAGGACAGTGAACCATTTTAAATCGTAGGTACCACGGATCAGCATGATTGAATGCAATGGATGCTTTGCAAGTGTCCTAGACCTTTATATATTTGATACTGGCATTGTGTGCCCCTACTCGATCAAAAACAGACAAATATACAACACAGAAGTGTTGAATAGAAGTGCACACTAGTGAAAATGTATACACAAATCCTCATCCTCCTTAGGAACGGAAGGTGTTGCGAAAAAGCCTACCATTGTCTCATCTCTTGTGCTGCTATTCCATTGGCATATTATATTTTGGGCAGGTCTTAATGTACAGTGAGCAGAGGGTGTTAGACAGATGTAAGCATGTCCTTTCCTAAGACAACATTGCGAGAGTTGGCTGGATGGAGGTGGACCTAGGTTGAGTGAGGCGACGAGGAGACGCTGTTGCTTGAGTACTTAGGTGTTGTAACGGCGTTACTAGGGTCACGGAGAAGGGGCCTCCATTCCATTACGAGGAGACGCCGTTGCTTGAGTACTTAGTTATTGTCATTTCGGTTTGCCTCGTTCAAACCATTTTGTCTTACCTTTCTCGGATTTATTCCAGGATTTAATGACATTGTGCTTTCAGTGGTAGGCGACGTTCCCGTCGATAGCGAGGCGCCTGTGGTGACTTCGTCAATCTCGAAATCTGTCGACGCAGTCTTTCGAAGGTGCTCATAGGGGTAGGGTTTGCGTTCGTGTGTTCACAGGGGTGAGCGTGCGTGTGTTGTGAGCGTCTGTGCCTGCACTGTGTAATTCGTAAAATATTGCTCTAAGCAAGTAAAACAACAACAAATATGAGTGGGAGGTCAAGGAAACGTATTTATCCTACACCCGCATCAAATAGCCTCACACACAGGGGAGACAAGGACAAACTGTTTTCACTGTCTCGTTTATAGACTTTGGGAAATCACAGTTTCACACCGCAGAGTGATAGTAATCATAGCATGGTCGGTAGGTACGCAGTCCGTCCAAATAGGTTACCAATAAGTTCATCTTCTTTTGATTGCAAAAAGTTAGCAGCCTTTCAAATCAGCATCTGTATGGAGCGAATTTTGAATTGCTACAAGCAATTTCACCAGCAAGGTCACAGTAGGTATGCAATCTACACATTTCCTGATCCACCAAAAAAAATGAAGAAAAACACATACGATGCATTTCATAACTTCGTTCAGAAGTGAAGATGTAATCTTCTTGACCTAAAAGACAATTGGTTTCATTACAAGCTTATGAAAGAGAAATTTGAATGCGTAAATAGTTAATTAGCAAACAGCTGAGGAACAGATAAAGAAGAAAATTCATGATATGGGGAGAGGGAATTGAAACATAACGCCATGAATATTCAAAATCTCAAAGGTCTAACCTGCTTAGTGTGCTTTCAGCACTGATGAACGGTCTGACAAACACACAAAATGAGCCCCTGATGTGCTTACCTTGTACTAGTGCCAGATTTCTAGGACAACAACAATGGCGAAAAGTATCATCAGAGCAGCATTTCCGCCAGGTAAAATATCTTCACATGAATCAGGAGATCTAAAGGATGAAACAGATAATCAACCACCGCGTTCAATTTTCATGAAAACTTAAGTGACATGAGAAGTGAACATTATCTATCTACAGACTTATAGACCATAAGCTCAACCTACCGGATTAGGTTTATATCACCTTTTACACAGTAAGATATTTTTGTTATTAAAAACATGACTGCTTAGGCTATCCTACCAGATAGATAATTTTACTCATACTAGTAAAGACAAAAGAGGCTATCATTTGATCTGAGAATGCAACTGGTACAGGGAACTTTTGTATGCCAAGTGACACAACATCGATGATTGGTTAAACTGAAAATGATGAAGAAAGAATACTTGTTGCGCAACTAAACCTCTCGATAGCAGTGGTCCAAACAATGATAGGTTCACAGCCAGAAAGAGTGAAAGGAAGTACAAGTCAGGACCGGAAATGATATGGACAATACTTTCCTGAGGCTAATTTAGTAGTCAGACAAAAAATGAACTAAGTTCCTTCTTGAAGCTGACTTCTGATTTAGTGTATGCTTCTGCCGTTAAAATGGAAATTTACCTCTCTTGGCAATTACTCTGCTTCTAAATGACAATTAACATGGCTGTAAAATGTAGTATGTCAGATATGACATGTGAGTACTTCCTCGTCCCTAAATATCTATGATTTTCATTTATCGAAAAATAATTTTAAATATATATATTAAATTTTTTATGATATACAATTAGTATTATTAAAAAGTTTTTTAAATATAGTTTTTAAATAAATTTATTTGAAGATATAAATATTGTATCTTTTTTATGAACAAAACTAAATTATTAACACACACACCAACGAAGTGAAATCATGCTACACCACATGTTCGTTAGCATTGGAACTTCGAATCACCATCCGCTAGCTTTCACATTCCCGAAGCGGAATGCGTAGTCTTTAGCTTTTCCCATGAGACAAGTCACCAAGGCGACCAAAATACTAACAACAAATTTAATTGCTCAATCAAAGACCCCCCTCCCCCCAATACCCAAAACGCTTTACTTAGCCTAAGTGGCCAGTCTAGAATAATCTATGTTGCATACTATATAATTGTCAAAAACTACAACCTTTTCGACCGGTGATTCGCAATCAACGGTAATTAAGCACCTTTGACATATTTACAATTGCTGCAGATGCAGCTAGAGCAAGCGAAAATAAGGTTTTGTTCTGTTTATTAGACACCCTTTACCATTGTGCTTCCATTGTAGATTTTTTTGCAACTTGAAGTCACAGGGCTCTTTTGGTATCATTGTGTACTTACAGATCGAAAAGAATGTTTGCGGCAATCTGTAGCTGCTGAGTAGTTTGTCTCATTGAAAATGTTTTTGCTGATATCGGGGGCCATACGGTGCTTAGGAACCCCTTTTTGGCTCATAGAAGTGCTCATGCAGTGTATGTTTGACAAATTTCATGACACATATGATGGATACATTCGCATAAAAAAATTGGGAAAGAACTTTTATTGAGAGTTGCCTTGGTGTATCTTTAATTAGATTTTCGAAGTCTTAGGCCCTGGTTTTTTCATTTAGCTTCATCCTCGTATATTTTTGAAGGGTCGAAGTTTTGAGCTTTTGGTCTTTTTATTTAGCTTTGCCCCCTTATATTTTTGGAAGTTTGAAGTCTTGAGCCTTTATGCCCTTTTCATTTAGCTTCGTCCTATCATGTTTTCTGAGGGTTGAAGATTTGAACACTGCCTTTTCATTTAGCTTCACTGTGTATTTTTTGGTGGGTTGAAGTCTCGATCAGTCCGTAGAATTTTTGTTTAGCTTCGCTTTGAAGGTCGAAATCTTGAGCCCTTAGCCTTTTTTGTTTAGCTTCACCCTCATGTACGTATTTCTGAAGGTCGAAGTCTCAGGCCCTTAGCATTTTTTGTTAGCTTTGTACTTATGTATTTTTGAAGGGTCAAAAATCTTGAACCTTAAGATTTTATACATTAAAATTCGTCCTCACGTAATAGTTTTTGGCCGTTAGACTTTTCATTTAGACCCCCCAACAGAAACGGGGCCATGGAGTCGGACGGGCGCTGCATTCGCGAATTACGTGTTGGTTTGCCAGGCCCAAACCCGGCCCAAGGAACATGATAGCCCGGACAGCTCGTTGCGCCCATGGACCAAACAAGGACAGATTTACCAGAAACAAATACATACGCCTGGGCCTGCATGGACTCCTCTCAGGGCTGAGCCTAACCAAACAAATTAAGCCTAAATTGTTTTCCATGTGGTATTTATTATTTCATAAATAATAGTGCATGAAGAGCTTTGGCTTCCTTCTTGATTCTGTCTATAAATAGTGTGATTTTATTTACTCCCGTGGGACCGCATGAATAAAATGATTTTCAGCTAAGTGAGAACTTCTACACTTCATATACATTTAATCCCTTTTGAATTAATATTTAAAGGCCACCCACATGAAAAAATTAACTAATAACATGTCACTCCATGTGGTGCGCAAGAAAAAGAAACTGCGTTACGATTTCAAGCACCATGACCACACCCTATATATGCATGTAAGCACCACTACTGACTGTCAAATGAATAAACACCTTTGGATATACACCCCTACCGACCATTGAACAAAGAGATGAGGAAGAGAAAAGATATAGTGCAAGGTACTTATGTATTTTTTTTCTCGAACACGCAGGAGAGCTGCGTATCATTATATTAATAGAGGAAAAGAAAAGAAATGGTCTTACATAGACACACACACGCTAGACTAAAGAAGCTAAATCACTGGAAAAATAATTACAAGGACGACCAAAAGGACCCCCCGCCCCCAACTACAGAATCCTAAGATGCAGTTCGGGCAGAGATTAAGGAAATCCCCTTAGCCCTTGCCACACACCACCAACCAGCCTCCTCCTTGGCCAGGCACAGGACTGAGTTAACATTTGGGACTGCTCCATTGAAAACACAGCCATTTCTGTGTCGCCAAATGCTCCAGGCTCCTAGGATGACCAGAGAATTCAGGCCCCTTCTTAGATCACCGTGAACAGCCCCATCAATCTTCCTCCACCAATCATCAAAATTCTGATCAGCAGGTGTTGGAGCAAGGTTTGCAGCACCAAAGTGAGAGAGGAAGGAGAACCAAAATATTCTTGAAAAAACACAGCCCACGAGAAGGTGATGCAGATCTTCCTCAAGCTGGTCACACATTTCTGGATGAGGGAGGCTCCTCTTTGCTAACCTGTCTGCAGTTCAGCACCTGTTATGGGCCACTAGCCACATAAAAAAATCTGCATTTTGGAGGCGCCCAAGTTTTCCAAATTCTCTCAAAGGGTTCAAAAGAGATGGCTCCATAAAACAGGGCAGCGTAGGCTCTCTTTGCTGTGTACTGGCCTGAAGAGGAAAGCCTCCAGAAATGTTTGTCAGGGATGCTCTCGTTCAGCTCCACCCTAGATAAGAGGTCCTAGAGATGGATATACTGGGATAGAGCATTCGCACCAAGTTCTCCCTGCAAATCCTCTATCCACCTATTCTCAGGAAGGGCCTCACTAACAGTGCGTTTACTCACTCGCCTTTTAGGAACCAAAGCCAAAACCAGAGGAGCGATCTCCTGGATTCCTTGACCATCCAGCCATTTGTCCTTCCGGAACAGGGTATTAGCTCCACTTCCTACCTCTGTACGAATTGCAACCGAGATCAGCCCAGCGACCTCCTTACTGAACTGGACCGGCAGATTTGCCCAAGGTTTGTTTGGCACACTCCGCTGCAGCCAAGGCCATCTTGCTTTCAAGGCAATCCCCAATGTTTTGAGATCAGTTATTCCCAACCCGCCCCTTTTGCTTCTTTCCTTCCCTTCCATAGGAAGGACCTTCTAATCTTGTCGATAGCTTTGAGAGCCCAAGGCGGAAGATCAATTGCCATAGCCACATAGATTAGGATACCTGTAAGCACAAATTGCACATGAATCACCCTGCCAGCATGAGTCATCAAATCTGCCTTCCACCCCGGAAGCTGCTCAGCAACTCTATCAATAATGGGTTGGACCTGCTCCTTAGTCAATTTTCTGATGGACAGGGGCAAACCCAGATACTTGCAAGGGAAATCCAGAACCTCACAGGGCAGCAGGTTTTGAATGAGGGTCAGGTCCTCCTCAGAGCAGTGAATGGGCAAAACATTGCTTTTCTGGACGTTGGTCTTAAGGCCTGAGGCCTCCCCAAACAAATGCAGGAGCTGTAAAGATAAGTTTATGTCTGCTGCAATGGGCTGGAGGAAGAGGGTGATATCATCAGCATAAAGAGAGAACCCGTGCTGAATAGGTCTCCTAGATAAGGGTTGAAGCAGGCCGGCATCCGCAGCCCTTGTAAACATCAAATTCAGGACATCCATAACTAGTATGAAGAGCATGGGAGATAGAGGGTCTCCTTGTCTCAATCCCCTTCTATGTTTTATACTTTCTCCCGGTATGCCATTGAGGAGCACCTGTGTGGATGAAGTAGATAGGAGGCCACTGATTAAGTCACACCAGGGCTCCAAACCCCAACTTCCTAAGTACCTCCAAAAGGAAAGCCCAAGAAACCAAATCGAAAGCTTTGGTAATGTCTAATTTTAGGAGTATTCTGGGCAGCTTCTAAGAATGAAGGAACTTCACTGTTTGCTGGACCATCATGAAATTGTCCTGGATGAACCTTTTCTTAATGAAGGCACTCTAGTTTGGGGAGACCATCTCATCAAGGCGGCCTGCAAGTCGATTAGCCATAATTTTGGTCACCAGTTTGGCAAAACTGTGAACCAAGTTGATAGGCCTAAAATCCTTCACTTGCACTGTATTTGGCTCCTTAGGGATCAAAGTTATGTAGGCCGAATTCAGTTTGCTTAGGTTTCTACAATTACCATTCCAAAGGGACTATATGGCAGCCATTATGTCATTTTTTATAACAGCCCAGCAGCATTTATAGAATCTGCCCGTAAATCCATCGGGTCCCGAGGCCTTATCCAGGGGTAGATCCTTTATGGAATTAACCACCACTTCCTTAGAGAAAGGCAGATCCAGATTAAATAACTCAAAGCTAGGACAACCAAGAGAATCCAGGTTGATAGCTCTTTCTCTACCATAATCAGTCCCAATGAGGCTATCATAGAAGTCCAGGACTACAACTGCCTTCTATTCATGCTGTGTAAAGAGCTGAACACCAACTTGCAATTTTGAAATGAAGTTCTTTTTTTCTGTAACGAGCATGCTGGTGGAAAAGCCTTGTGTTGGCATCTCCCTCTTTTAGCCAACCGATTCTAGATCTGAGCCGGGCAATAGTTCGCAGCAAGGATGCTAGAGCAAGAGAATGCTTCTTGAGCTTGTTTCGCAGCCACAATTCATTTGGCTGCAGAGGCCTACATTCTTGTGCCTTTTCAAACTGATGATTAATTTCTTTAGCAAGCAGCCACTGGGACTTGAAATGTCCACATTTCTTCTGGCTCCAACTTTGTAGACCACTTGCTATAGCCTTCAGCTTTAACGCCACAGTTTGGAGAGGACACTGGCTGGGCTGCACACTGTCCCAAGACTCCCTCACAGCATCCTGGAAACCATCAAGAGAGGGCCAGAAAGCCTCAAAATGGAACCTTTTCTTGCTGCCAATGACATCTTGCAGCCCAAGCAACAAAGGGCAGTGGTCTGAATCCATAGAATCACCCCCCTGCAGAAGACAGCCAGGATACTGCTCCTCCCAGTCGAGAGAACAGAACATTCTGTCCAGCCTGACCAGAGTGGGAGAAGTACTGGTGAAGGAGCTGGTCCAAGTAAATTTACAGCCATGGAGAGGAATTTCAGAGAGCTCCATATCATTTATCCATCTTCTAAATTGTCCCATCATTGCCCTGTTAAGGTTGGTATTATTTTTATCCTCATCCTTATATATGAGATTGAAATCCCCGACCACAAACCATAGCCCAAAGCATTGAGCTCTTATATCTCTCAATCCTGAAGAAATTGGATCTTATTCTGATCTTGTTGGGGCCCACAGACGCAGGTCAGCCACCAAGCATTGCCATTAGCCGGGCAGAATTGAACAGAAAGACTGTGAGCGTCCACCCTGGTGGCTCCAGGAGAACCCAACTGAGAGCGCCAAGCGACCACAATTCCTCCGCTGAGACCCACCGAGGGTGCAAAGATGAAGTTATTATCAAAATCACTTCCCAACATGGAAAGAATTAGACCTCTAGAAATATCACCCAATTTAGTTTCTTGTAGGCAGACTACGTCGCATTTGGAAGCACCCACCTCCAATCGGACTGCATCCTGCCTAGCGACAGAATTTGGACCCCTCACGTTCCAATTGAGTATGTGTGTTGGATCCATGAATCAACAAAATTAGAGCACGACCATGCGGAACCATCAGACCCTGCACTCCACCAGCTCTGAGCCAGGCACAACATCATGTAGGTTCCATCCAAAAAGAGCCGCAAGGGCCATTGTGTGTGCAGACGTCAGAGGGTGCTTGAAACACTGAGCATAGTCCTCTAGCGTCTGGGGGCTAGTCTGCTCTCTCTCAACTTCCACATTCAAATCAAGAGCATGCATGACTCGCTTCTTTAGGTGCGGCGGGCATACTTCAGCAGGAGCCGCAGGGAAGCCGGCGATATGCCGACTCCGGCGAGGCCCCTTGCTTGGTGGTCCAGCCTCTTCTTCCTTCTTTTGCTGATGTGGGGAATCGGGAGTATCCCCCCGGGGGACTTGGACAACTTCTTGATGAACTCAGTACCGGGCTGGACTGCGAGGGTGGGGGCACTGGAGTGGCAGCCTGACGCCTAGCTCGCCGGCGAGAGTAGACCTTGGTGATCGGATGCTGTCGGCGCATAGAATTAGGCGAGGAAGGAGCCACGTTCTGGGGGGAGGCGGCGGAGAGGAGCTACGGCGAGCAGAAGCCCATCGGCTGCGGCCACGGGGATAGAGGCGGCGACAGCGATGAAGATGCCGCAGCACCTGTCGCCCCCATCAAGGCTCTAGGGTCAGGCGTCTTTGGGCTGCCCGAATCGAGGCCGCCCGACTCGAGGATAACTGGGCCTACCGGGGACTCCACTTCCAGCCCAAAAAGCGGGGGAAGGGTATGTGGTCCAAAGCCAGCGGGGAGATCCAAAAGGACCTCGACCCTTGGCCCATCAGCATCAGGTCCATCAGGGAGAGCAAACGGAGGAGCAGAGGCTTGCCCCATGTCCTTAGCGTGCCCGACAACCGGATCTTCACCGCCGCCCATCGCTAAATCCGCAGCAACATCTGAACGCATGCAGGATCCATCGGGCAACGACCAAGCAGGTCATGCCCCCGCACACCGCAGGTTCCGTCGCCTCGGTTCCAGCGGTGCATGCCTTGGGACCCTGCACCACCTTGTGAGCAGCATGCAAGGCCGCCCTGTCTTCAAAATCATCCAGAGGAGCCGAGGCTTGCCCCACATCAGGAACAGTGCCCGACAATTGGATCATCAACGTCGCCCTCCGCAGAATCCGCAGCGGCCAACAAAGATTCCTCATCTGAACGCATGTAGGATCCCTCGGACAACGACCCAGGGCAAACGGTCACGTCCCTGCACACCGCAGGTTCCGTCACCTCGGTTCCAGCGGTGCAAGCTGAGGGACCCGCCTCTCAAACCCGTGGGCCCAGTCTTGCATGAACAGACGCACGACCAGCCACGTTGGTTGAAGGCCCGCCGCGCTCCGCCGCCGGCGCTAGGGAAGAAAGCGATGGCGACGAGTATGGATGAAAATGGTACGGATATTTATTCGACCGTCCATTCGACAGAATCCATTTAAAGGTATTCAGATCAGTCCAGTATTCGAGTCCGGATATTTAACATCCGATACCGTATCCGTATTCGAATACTCAAATAGTATATTTATGATGTGGACATCCAATCGTATCCTATCCGACATGGCTGACACTATCCGTATCCGTATTTGAATCCGAATCCGACCAGAAATATGAAAACAAATGTAATATCAGCGATATCCGTTCGTATCCGATCCGTTTTCATCCCTAGCGACGAGAGCTTTCGACGCCAGCGAGGCTCTTCATCTTCATCTTCAGGTGGTGGCGATGGGGGACGACCAGGACTCAACCCAGGCTGATCAAGGGGGCTGACAGAGACCGAAATAGGATAGGTCAGAGTCAGCACACCAGGACCACTCGCCGAAGGGGGCTCCACGATCTCAAGCTCTACTTATATATCCCTAGTGAAAATGGATTGGAAGGCATTAGGAAAATAAGCCACTACGTCTCCATTTGGCTATCCATTGCTCACTACGCTGCAACCACTTATGTATGTGTTAAGTTGCTGCACGGCATTGCTCATCAGCAGCGCATCTTAGGCTGCTGCACACCAAGACGGATAGTGTAATTCCAGAGTTAGAAGCCGCGGCTTTGGAATTATTTGATTCTAGACGACCTTTTAATATTAGGATAATTTTTAAGTTGGATCTAGTTTGCATTTGTTATGTCAAATGTTTGTAATAATTGGCCAATTCTTTTGCTTGCAACCGATGAAGCCCTGATTTTTATCCATTATGTAAATAGACAAGTAGCTAGCCAATGCATTACCCAGTTATTGTACGCCCGTGTGATATACAAGTAGCTAAACAATTCAATAATCCTCGTGTACCTTCCATTAATAATGCTTCAGGTGGTAGTACGTACTATTTATTATTTGGTACGCCACGATAGTGTGTAAAACGACGACCATGGACCACTCCATGTGAGGATCGGAACTGTTCAACAACATCCTGTAATTTTCTTTGTTAAATATTTCTATTTAGAATTAGGGATTTAACTACACTATTATGAAACAAAATTTGAGTAATATATAACAACCAAAGATTGACACAATGGGGAGGGCAAATGCTAATTAGTGGTGGTTAACCTATATATGCTAAAAAAAACCTATATATATATATATATATATATATATATATATATATATATATATATATATATATATATATATATATGATAATTTGTGGTCAATTTTCTTTGTCTACCTTTTATTAATAACTAAGCATTTCTTCCCACATCTTCCTTTTTTTGCTATTTTTAAAACGCGATTTCCGGAAAATTATTAGTACAGTCGGTTTCTTAAACGAACTGCCAGTACAAATCGATTTGTACCGGCGGTTCGCAAACAACTGCCTGTAAAAAAACGTTGATTTCTACTGACCTCTAACACTGGCGGTTCTCAAAAACGTCTGTAGAAATGCCTATAAAACCGCCTGCATTGAACTTTTGTGTACTAGTATTCTGTTCTTGGCTTTTTTGTTGTTATAAGATTTTTTTGGACAAGTCAAAATTATTTTTATAATGATACAACTATATATTTCTATGATTCAACTGTTACAAGAAATGTTGACTCAACATTTGATGACGATTAAAACGTTTCTAGAAATGTCAAACCAATATTTTCTTTATTAATTCTACATTTTCTATGTTCACCTCTGATACTAGCTTGGAGCAAAGGTCTTGGGTGCCTTTGCTTCGAACTTCGCTCAACGGGCTTCGGATGACTGAATATGAAGGTCCAGAAAGTAAGCCCCAAGGTGCCTATGATGATATCTAAAATACGAAAGGTTGCAAGGCTTATTTAAATTTCTAATGGAAAGGTGTTGATTCAAAGGCCCAATCCCCAACAATATGGAAAATCTTGAATCAAATAAAGACGACTATAAAACACTTTCTGAAAGATTGAATTGTTTGAATTATAGGAAGTAAATGTTCACATGAAATCCAAGAGATGCACTATTGTGCCGTATGATTTTTAAGAGTACTATTGGGCAATATAAATAAATGATACTGGCACTGCTCACTGGACAGAAAAACACATAGCTAGGATGAAAAATGAAAGAACAAAATTTTTTAAGGATATATCCTAATAGTCCTATATATCTTGGGTAGGCATACACGAGACTGAAGAGTTGTGCATGATACCCAGACTGTGGTTTGGAGAAGCGTGTGATTGAACTAATGACACATATACTCCATAACTCTTGTTGATTTGGACACACACAATGGTTCCAGAGTATTTACTATTACTGTCTCCGTACACGTCCTAATCTTTATTCTGATATTACATTTTACCCAACAAGCAGAACATAGATAAAGAATTGTTACAGTAGAGGGGGTGGTTGTGGCGATCACATCTTTCTTTGTAGGAATGGGAGGAAAGGAAAAGTCCTGTCACAAAAGATCAACACAGTTCTATTGGGAACAATATCCATTTTCCAAAAATCTTAGCATACCCAAATAAAGGGGGCGTGTTCAATGTAAGTGCACAACAACCAGCTTGCCCGGCTTTGACGAAATCCACATTTATGCACGCTGCAGGAGGGTGATCATTAACATATCAGACTCCAATTATACTGAAGTAGTAAGGATTTTGGACAGCGTTGCCAAAAAAAGGACCATTACTTTGAATATGCTGTGACCCAACTCTGACCACCTTTGGGCCATTCAATTGATATATGCTTTATGGTTATGGTTAGCTACCTAGCAGGCAATGAATGTAATTGGTTTTATTGGAATAGACAATAAAAAACTTAACCTAGGCCCGGCTAGTTCCACTTGATTTTTTATCAGTCTATTCTTGTTGGTAGCTTAATTACACTAACATATGGATTATTGCAGCCTTGGAAGGCCTGCCCTTCTCATTCCACACTGGTTTAACCAGCTCCTGCACCTCAGCTGAGTTCACTTGAGTAAACAATGCTTCATGCCTATATATATAGCTAAACCCTTCCCCACAGCAAGACATGCACTTCTCTGATGAAAAGGAAACCATCCGGAGCAGTGAAAAAGAAGTAGTACGAGATTGAAAACAAAAGGGAGACAAACGGATGAAAGTAGTGGGGAATGGGATACATTGGGACAGACAGTCTTTCCTTCACTTAGCAAGAAGCCTCATCAGTCAGCAGGATTAGATCAAGGAAATCAGTTACTGCATGATGGATTTCTTGTATAAGATATTGAGCTAGATAGTGTCAGGGACCTCACGTGCTGGACCGGCTAATGGGCTGCAGCATATGGCAGGTATGGCAGGATACAAATGCACAAGCTTGGGCTGTGGTATAGTGCAAGGGAAACAGGGAGAGTCGTTGAAGGACCAGAAAAACCCCGCGGCGAGCATAGCTTGAGGCGAGTCATGCCTTCTTCCACTCTTATGTATTGGTCTAGATCTTTCTAGAACCTTCCAGAAGCCTGTATGCTATACTGTGTGTCCTATTGGTTGAGTTGAGGTCTGCGTCGGTGACAGACAGCTCCATGGATTATTTGTCAGGTACATGGGACATGGAACATGGCTTCGTTTGTCAACATCGTCTAAATATATCTCTCCATGGATCAGATTCTAGCCCTGCCCTAGAACGAATTGAGTTGGCTAGAAAGTGATCAAAATCCCTTTTTTTTTTTTGCCATAACAGTTCACAGATATAGAAGATCACACTGCGTCATGCATGGTTGGTTTTGGCTTTTTGACGTAGTCACACGGATCGTGGGTCATAGCGGGGTTGAACGCTTTCCTGGAAGCTGGAACGTTCGTTCCGGATCGCGGCCTGGGGATGTGAGTTGCAACAACGTCCCAAAGCATATGAGATCATGGAGTTTGAAGACAGCAAACAAGACGCAGCAGAGCTCTGGAGATGGCCAGTGACGCGGTGCGGGGTTTCCGGGTGCTAGCGGCGGCGGCGCTGGTTTCGTCCTGCTGACGGGGCTATGTACTTTGGATGGGATGGGACTCAAATAGGCCTGTTCTGCACCTAGCCGATCCTCACGTCTCCTTGTTGGGTGCAAATGGGCCTGCAACTCGATCAGAGACTGAAATGCATATTCATTCTTTTTTGTCCGATCATGTTCTGCTTAATTGTTTTTTCGAAAGGGCGGCAAAAGCTTTGCCGTGATTTCTATTAGACGAAGAAAAAGAAAACAAAGGGTCGGCCCAGTTTTTTAAATGGAAACCGGACCAAAAAACCATTACAACTGAGGAGAGAGCAACGCTCATCTCGCATAACTCTGGCGCATCCGTCGAATACATCGTGAGAGCAAAACTTTACATCCTACTCAACTAAGTACCCAACTGTAACACAATTTGAAACCACTACTTACAACTCAACCGGTCGGATTGGGACATCGACACGATTGCACACCTCAACTCAAAACACAAGGCCACTAAGCCGCCGACTCCACCGTGCCGCCAGCGTCTTCTGAACACGCACAGTCGATCTCGCAACCTTGACCAAACGTTGGCAGAGATCAAAGAGGAGTCCACCCCCATGCTCTCCAAACAACCGAAGCACCACACCGGATTATGGCACTGAGACAACTCATTCTGGTCGGATTGGGACATCGACCTTGGTCTCGACGCATGGAGGCCTCGCCACATCCACCACCAGACACCACTCCACTACTCACCAAGGATCTAGGCATGCTTCGCCGTTTAGGGCGGCATTGAAGTCGAGCCCCTCCGCAACCTCGCCTCTTTCTTGCCACTGTTGGAATCTCCACTACCACATGGACAGAAAAACCTCCAGAGACATGGCACAACCCGCTGCCTACGTAGGATTGGGACATCGACCCAGGCCTCCACTCACAACGCCATGACATGGAACTTCAAAGGCAACGCCTTCAAGAAGGATTGCGACGCAGAAGCGCCTCCGCTGCCTGCCTAGATGGGCAAGTTTTCACCTAGAAGTTCCACGCTGGCCGGAGAGGGTGGCGCAACGACATATGCCTCCAAGGAGAAAAATGACGCCAAGAGGGCGTCGCCATCGTTGGCCAATAGCAAAGCTTTCGCCTAGCGCCACCCTTCTGGGCACAGAACTGCGCCCAGGCCACCGTGGCCGGCCGTGGCCCGTCGTGGCCAGGCCGCTGCTAGTCCTAAGGCCGCTCGCACCGGCCGTCGCCGGCAGGACACCTGGGGTGGCCCAGCTGGCCACCGGCCACCGGATTCGGCCAGCTGGGCACCGGATCTGGCCACTAGGCGACGGACCGGCCGGCCCCGGTTGCCTCTGCTTTGGCCAACACGAACGAGGAGGATGACGACGCCGAGGCGGAGCCGAGAGAGCCGCCGCCCCCGCCGCCATCGTCCACCTCTGCGCCAAAGCCCAAAAGCCGCGCCCACCGCACCGTTGTCCATCAGGCCGCCGGATCTGGCCAGATCCACCCACCACGTCACCGGATCTAGCCCCAGGGCTGCCGGATTTGCAGCCAGAGGGCCACCGGCCTTGGAGATTGGCAGCCAAGGTTGAAGGAGGTTAGAGAAACTAGGAGGGAGAAGAGAGGGTGTAGGGCCCCGCTGTTGTCTTCATCGTCTTCGCACGGCCACCCGTCGGCAAGCTCGAGCAGCAGCAGAGAGGAGATAGGTGGAAGGGGACAACGGCGGCGTTGGTTGGGGCTGCCGCCCGTGTCGCCTGCGTACGGGACGACGCGGGGGCCTGGGCGAGCTGTGTGTGTGGAACAATGACCTTGTTCTGCTTAATTCATTGTTGTATAAACGTTTATGTAAACAAATATCTTCGATCATGATCCTTCTTTTATAGATGTGTTCCAACTATTTTGGACTTCCCGGAAGAAGAAGAAGAGTCATTGTCGTTTCCTGACCGGTATGGATGCACATATTTACCCTATGTTCCCCTCTTCTAACGTCCCGAAGAGATATGCCCCCATCACGAATCATGAACTTAAATGCCAATCCACATTTGATGTCCCGCTCCTCATGCCCTTCATATGGGGCCCACCTACCGACGGTGTATCAGCTACCCTAGACACACAAATGAACGACCAAACACTCAACGCTTTTCGTTGAATTGTAAGATATACCACTGGCAAATGATCCCATCACCTTTACCACTCTTTTGACTGAACAAAACAAACACCATAGTTGGTAGCATGCACAATGTATCATTAAATGGTATTGCTCAACTAGCTGAGATGAAATTCATATATATATATATATATATATATATATATATATATATATATATATATATATATATATATATATATATATATATATATATATATATATATATATATATATGCTCCAGAGCAGGGCACAGATCATTAACTTGTTACCACTAATTAACTTGAATTTGAACTGATGAATAATGCTAGACGATGATGTTTTGAGAACATCCAGGAAAGCTGTTACCTAACTATTGAAGAAATACCTAGCTATTGATGTGACTAACTCTAGCCACCTTTACCCATTTGCAGTGATATATGCTTTATGGTTCAAAATTTTCAACTTATCACACATGATAGAATTTTCAACATTTTACCACAATTTTAGAAAGAGAAATTATATGCTTGGAATCTGCTGGAACAAAGAATGGAAGTCTGATTTACATAACTAGCTTTTTCTCGATTTTTTGATTAAAGCTTTTGCTTGGTTGATCACTTGAAACCAATACCGGGGGCAGATCCCCTGTATCTATTGGACCAAAAATTGCACAACACAACTAAGGTGCTCATCAAGAGTTGGAGCTCCAACTTCGTTGGCAGTGTTTGGACTCATGGAGGAGATCCTCAGGTGGTTTGACGGCGCTTCGGGGCGGGCTGCTAGCCATTTATAGGATCTGTGTGAATAAATGTGTCTGCCTTTATGCATGTGGAAATATAACATATTTGATATTGATGATAAATAGAGGAGAGGATATAGCCATTTGTAAGATCGTAGTATAATACACCAAGGGTGAAAATTAATGATATCATGGGTCAAAACATTGATGTCAAATCTTTATCTGGAGATGAAGAAGTATTTAGTCTGACGGTGAACCATTTTAAATCATAGGTGCCACAGATCAGCATGATTGAATGAAATGGATGCTTTGCATGTGTCGCTATACCTTTATATATATATATATATATATATATATATATATATATATATATATATATATATATATATATATATATATATATATATATATATATATAATTTCCCTATATACTACCCTGGATAGTGAATAATAATTGCTACCCAGAATCCAACCGAAGCCAATGACCGCACGGAGCCAACCCACGGGCGCTTCCCACAGCCGGACCCCGCGCCCGCCTCCCGGTATTTTTTTTTTCAGTTGTAATAATTTCCGGATGGTGGGGAGGTGGGAAGGATACGCCGGTTTCTCCCAGCTCGCCGCCGCCTCCGCCGCACCAGCCCTGGTCACCGCGACGCGCCCGCAGCTTCCGAGGCCGGCGGCACTCATCTGCTGCACTGCTTTCGGCGCCGCTCTTGAAGACACCCACCGCTGGCGCCACTCCTCTTCCCATCCACTCCGTCCGCACGCCCTCGGCGGCCGCTCGCGCCCTCGTCGTCCGCTCGCCCATTCACCCACCTTCTCGCCTCGAACAACGTCCGCCCGTGCTCGCCGTCGTTCGCAGTCTGCTGGTGGGCACAGCTCTTGCTCCCCAACCGTTTTGCCTCCCTCTCGCGTGCCTTTATTCCCGGCGGCGACAGTGGGCGAGCGGCGGCGACCTCAGGCTCTTCGCCAGCGACGAGTACCCACCAGGTACGCACTTCCCTCTACGGCTCCTACCCATCCACCATGGTAAGACTAAGATCCGCTCCTCTCCCCGTGATCTTATTTTGATCTGTGCCCCCTGTGTTTGCGCCGGGCGCGCTGCTCATGCGGGTTCCTGTAGATGGCGGTCACGTCGTAGCACTGGTGGATCTCGTATGAAATCTGAAGCTTTTCTTTGCGCTTTTGTAGATTAATTTCGTGCTCCTGATCAGCTGCCAGGGGAAGGTGAGGTTCACCAAGTGGTATTCTCTCCGTACACCCAGAAGGGGAGGACCAAGGTCAGTATCCCATACTGCTCTGTGCGATAGCTCTTGCTCGCTGGAACGCTGCGCCCTGCTGTCTCACCGCGTCAAGCCGTCGCTCCGCGCCCCGCAACGCAAGATGAGAAACATGGTGATGATTGATGACACTAACAATTTCTAAGCTGACACAGCAAAGCAAGATAATTTAGAAATAATTAATTCTTAATTATATTCTGAGAACTAGATTGTTTTGCCAATTGTTATGCCACATACTCTATGTTAGATGGCCATCTCTCCCATTACAATGAATTTTCATTTGACATGTCATGTTCTAAATGTGGGGATAGAATACCTCTGTAATGTACTTGCACAGAGGTGAACAGCCTTTCCAAAACATGAAATACTTCCAAAATCCAAATTTGTACAGTCTGTAATTTGATTTTGTTATTTTAATTGTTGCATGCTCTGTTCTGTATGAGTATCATGGATTAATGTCAATTGTATTAGAATCTGATCTGTTCAATTCATCTGTTCTTTTACCAGAAGAACTACCTGATTCATGGTCATGTCATATGTTTTCAGGATTGCCAATATTTTTTCTCAAATTCCAAGTTTGAAGTCACTAAAAGTAAAATAGTTTGACAGAGTTCACAAATTTGAAGCCTGCAAGGTGAGTTCGCCCACATTTATTGTCTGCGTTTTTCTATTTCCTTTTGACCTGATGAGTTCACACATGTTGGGTCTCTTTAGTTGATGGCTCGTGACAACATTCGAAGTTATGAAGAATTTTTCTTGCTATCTACCATTAGTACGTCTTGTAATGCTAAAATCTGACATGGCAGAATGTTCCAATCAAGATGGCTTAAACCGATGCATACGTTTGCATAGTTATTTTTTTAATCATAATGCCATTATTTGGGACAAGGAAACTATATGATCGACTCCAAAAAATCTAAGTTTTTCTGTGCACACATGGGTGCTAGCTGTCACCATTTACACAGTATAATAAACTGCATTTTTACTTGAGCCACATTGAGCATATCAATATTTTGAAGATAGCTAGGATTCTAGACGTACATTTGATATTATTTGCCATTAGGAACCTAACTCGATGCCAGATTACTTTGAGTTCATGTTTTTGCATCCACACATGGTATTATTTTCAATCAAGAACCATTATTGGTTGCAAATTTTCCTGGTATTCTTGCGTAATTCCAGAAGTGAGGTGCATGGTCCCAACTATATGGCGAGATCCACTTTGGTCTCTTTTTTGCCTTTTGAAGTAGAAGGGTCGTGCTTTAAAGGCTCTGCATGTGTGGATGTTCTAGTTCAGGGCATATATGGATTCTTTTTCTTCTCTTGCTAATTTTGTTCATGTGACTTAGCTCTTTTTAGCTAATATCATTTACAATCTAGATAAGTAGGTGTGTATCATTTACAAAATTAAAGATGTTGATTTACTGCAGTTCAGCTTGTAATGGTGCAGCCACTAGCAGCCTAGCTGGGACAACTGGCTAGTGGCCATTGGGCACCAGGGATGCATTCTCTGCTCCGTATCATACTATTATTTCTTTGACGCAGTTGGCATATTTATACCCAGTTATAGCATTATGAGTTTCTTTTTTTTTTCAACCACTGTTACTTGATTTTGTGACATTTTTGTTGATTACCACAACAGATTTCTGACTTCATGCCGATCGGACATCATCTCAGCATCTTGCTTGATGATGGTGATCAAGTACAACCTTGTCTCAATGTGAGTGATTAGTTAGTACTAACTAATTTTTTGTGTGTTGCAAATGAATCAGTGATTAGTTAGTACCTATCCTAATTTCCCTGGTTCATGGAGATTGATGTGGTGAGTGGTGACCATAATGCAACTGTTATGTCGGGCAGCAGGGTATTAGGCCCATTAGTGGTTTAATTGCCGAATTATCCTATATTATTTATATTTCCTTAAATAGTTTAGTTATTTCCTAAAAGAAAGGATCTCATAGGCTATATATTTGTAAACATGGATTGATGGAGAATTAAGCAAGAGCAATCAATTATTGCTCGGCCTCCCTTAGGGAACCGGGAGTTTCCTAAGCCCTAGCCGCCTCCCCCTGTCTCGCGACTTCCCGCTGCGTGCGCGCGCCTCTTCCTTCCGCTCTCGCGATCTCCTTCTGCGCGCCGCGACCCGCGATCACGGTGCCCCAGCGACATCGCCGCAAACCTAGAGCCGCGCCCTCTCCCTCTCATCCCTACTTTCTCTGTTCCGTTGCTGGTAGGACTAGAGATCCTATCAACCTGGTATTTGAGATCTCGGGTACGATGTCTCGCTCTCCACCATCCCCTGGCCATCAGCCATGCCCACCGCCGTCCGTTGCATCCATGACACTGGGCGTCTCGTACGCGTACGGGATGCCCGTCGACGTGATAGCATCAGCTTCGTTCCACGCCACTCCCCTGCCTTCCCAGGGGGTGCCGATTCAACACGTCCGCTTTCCGCCATCGCCGTCACCGCTGCCGGCATGGATCATGGCCTCGTCGGCACCCGTCTACACGGCGACCAGCCCCCAGCCGCACGTGCCGCAGCTTCCAACCTCCGGGGCTATCGTGGCGCATGGCGGCGTTCCAGCCTCGGGCATCCTATATGGAGGGGTGGATGGCCCCCTGTTCCATGGTGATAGCCTGGTGCCGATGCATTCCGCCACATTGCCCCCGCTGGACAGCACGGTGGGGCGCCTGCCCTTGCCGGTCGCGAACCGCCTCCACCCAAGTTCTACAAATTGGAGTTCACCACCTACAATGGCTTCGTCGCCCCCCGAATTGGCTCAATCACTGTGTGCAATTCTTCCGCGGTCAGCGTACTTTGGCATCTGATCTTACCTGGCTCGCCTCCTACCACTTGACGGGCGCGGCGCAGACATGGTATTTTGCCCTCGAGCAGGACGAGGTCATGCCAACGTGGGATCGCTTCAAAGAATTGTGCCGTCTCCGCTTCGGTTTGGCTGTCCACGGTACTCGACTCTCCGAGCTCGCTCGTTTGCCTTTCGTCTCCACGGTGCAGGACTATGCAGATCGTTTCCAGGCGATCTTCTGTCATGTGCGGAACATCTCAGCCCCGCAGAAGGCGGAGCTCTTCGTCGGTGGGCTACCGGAGTACCTCCTGGTGGACGTCGAACTGCGCGAACAGCAGGACCTTCAGAAGGCCATGTACCTGGCCCGAGCCTTCGAGTGGCGCGCTGCTGCAGCTGCACCGGTGAACGTGGCGCGCGCCCTCCCCAGCAGGTGCAGGTGGCTGCGCCTCCACCGGGGGTATCACGCACGTCGGTCATGGCCCCAGCACCTGTAGGAGCGCCAGAGCTGCCTACACCGGTGAACGTGGTGCCACTGGCTCCTCCCGCGCCACCGCCACCTTCAGCGCCTCCCTTCCATCGCCTCACACTGGCCGAGCAATTGGAGTGCCGTCGTCAAGGGCATTGCTACAATTGTGACAAGCCCTACGTCCGCAGCCATCAGTGTCTGTGGCTGTTCTACTTGGAGTCGGACGACTTCCTCGACAACGAGGTGCCAGCTGCGGTGGCGACCACTGCTGCATTCCAGCAAGCGACCAACGTTGGCTGACACCACCTCTACTGAAGTTTCAGCTCGAGGACGAGCTGTTTCCCAGGCGGGGAGAGATGTTATGTCTGGCAACAGGGTATTAGGCCCATTAGTGGTTTATAATTGCCCAATTATCCTATATTATTTATATTTCCTTAAATAGTTTAGTTATTTCCTAAAAGATAGGATCTCATAGGCTATATTTTTGTAAACATGGATTGATGGAGAATTAAGTAGAAGCAATCAATTATTGCTCGGCTTCCCTTAGGGAGCCGGGAGTTTCCAAAGTCCTATCTGCCTCCCCCTGTCTCGTGACTTCCCCCTGCGCGCGCGCCTCTTCCTTCTGCTCTCGCGATCTTCTTCTGCGCGTCGTCGTCGTGAACCCAGAGCCGCGCCCTCTCCCTCTCATCCCTACTTTCTCCGTTCCGTTGCTGGTAGGACTAGAGATCCTATCAGCAACTCTGATATATATTCAGTATTGCTATTTACATGAAAGTGACCCATATAGTGAAGGATATAGCTAGTTATCTATTTGTTTGTCAATGGACAAGATTTCATATTGATGAAGTTATGCTTTTTTCTATTCTGAAAATTCATCGAGCTACAGACCTCCCGATTGTTCTATTGTATGCGATTTAATTTCAGACGTCATCATGACTTGCACATGGATTCTTAACTATTCCCTTTGATCATTCAGAATGCATTCGGGATTGTCTAACCAGCTTTCAAAAGGTTGGTTAATGCTATGCTTCTGCTTCTGCTCCCTATGCAATGGTACTGCTGCAGCATGACTCATAATGGCTCTTGCAGCTGTATATTCTTTGTACAAGGGCAAGTGGTAGTAACACTACCCTTTTTTGATAAATCTGCATACTTCACCATTGTTGAGTTCTCAGGGGTGTGCTCTGCCAACCGATCGTTTAAAGTTTCAATTATGACCATTCAGAATTAACATTTAAAGATTTCAGAAGAAAATTCTTATACACATACACTGAATTCTGTTCTATATAGGTCATCGGTACGCCATGCTTTAATATCGTGGTCGATGCCCTCCCCTCCGAACTTATCATGCTTCATGCTTGTGCAGGTTTTCAGATCAGAGTAGCAAAAGGATGAAGCAGGAGATCGGAGCAACTATCTCGATTAACTAGTTCACATAGAAAATAAAAAGCAATGTCGAGCTTCGTCATGGGAAGCACCATAATATTAAGAAGAATGCTGTTTGTCTGTTCAACCCAAGTCCTTCATATTGACGTGCATGTGGCTTTTGTAGCCATATTTCTTATATAATAGCTGGCAAAAAGTGCCTGTTCATTTCCGGCTAATCTATTTTTACTATGTACTTATATATATTGGACACCTCACTCCTTATCTAAGTTAATTTGTGTCGCATCTTGATTTTTTTTCTTGTATCGTACTATTGTAGCAGTCAATACAGTAATGGGCCTTGGCACTTTTCAAGTTAAACTGTTAATTTGTACTTTCCTTCAATTTTTTTTCATGTATTTGTATAAAGACGACAGACGTGTGATGCGTGACAAAAATACTCAATTATTAAAAAAAGCTGGGGGCCATCCAAGCAAGGATTTGAACTCAATTATTAAAACAAAAAAGGTTGAGTGAGAACGAACAAAACCAGACGTGTGATATGTGACTACAAAACCGCAGAACAAATGCTTATAGGGTAAAAAAATATGAAAGGAAAAAAATAGAGAATAATCAACAGCTTCACGTAAAAAGCAACGAAAGAGAAAAAAAATCGGCAGGGGAAACGTGTGGTGGTGGGCCGACCGGGCATCGGATGGCGAAGGCCCCTGCACGCGGGTGAGCGGAGGGGGTCGGGTAGTGAATAATATTCACTCCCCTGGGTGGTGATTAGCGCTACCCTATATATATATATATATATATATATATATATATATATAGTGCCCCTACTCGATCAAGAGCTGAGAAATATACAACATAGAGGAATAGAATATATAGAACCATTAATGAAAATGTTAGACACAAATCTTCATCCTCCTTAGGAATGGAAGGTGTTGGGAAAAAGTCTACCATTGTCTCATCTCTTGTGCTGCTGTTCTATTGGCATACTACATCTTGGCAAGGTCTTGATGTACAGTGAGCAGAGGGTGTTGGATAGATGGAAGCATGCCGACCTTGCCTGAGACAAGATTAAAACACTGGAAGGAGGTCGAGCTAGTACGAGCAGTGAGACGACGAGCAAACGATGTTGCTTGAGCACTGAGGCTTATACAATCTTGTTGCATAGCTTTGTAGAGCCCTTGATCTGATCATGTGTGCATGAGTGGATTCAGAACAGCGTGCCGCACGTGAGTTAACTACAAATATCAACGTGTGTTCTGTGGTGATTGCAAAACTAGTGCAAAGCTGTAGCAGAGCTAGAGCATGTCAATATACTACTAGTAGACAGTCATAAACTGTAGCCACTTTGGAAGGCCATGAAACTGTACGAAAGCAACTAGTCAAAACCACTTTTATGTGAACATAGATTAGCATGTGCTTGGTTAGGAGAAGGATTAGTCAATAGTTGATGTCAGCTTGAACTGAAGTAGCAGAGCATACTATGAGTAGCAGA